>WHYT01017786.1:144150-208999 GCA_009806455.1 Tetrax tetrax | reverse complement strand
GCACGCACAGCCCCGCCGCGCATGCCCCGCCCGCCTCTCCGCCTTCTCCTTCCGACGGGGGCTGTGGGGCGGCCCGGCTTCCTCGCCCCCTCCGCACCCTCCCGCCGGTTCGGGCCGGGGCTCGCCTCCCCTTCGGCCGCCGCCTCGCCCTTGACCGGCGGCCTTGGCACCGCGTCACGCCGGGCTGCCAAAGGCGTGAGGCCTGCAGGCCGCGTGTTCCGGCCTGCCCTAACGCCCAGTGAGCCCGTTGGCTGATGGAAATAAAAACGTAGTTGGTAAAAGTGTTACGGAAACGGGCCTGCGAGTGTCCTGGCTCCGGGACACCGAGAGTCCCCTCACAGGGGAAAGGGGCCTTACCAGTGTCCCGGCTGCGTGAAAAGCCACAAGGACTAGCGCAGTCAGCAGTGAGGCCCAAAGCCACAGGAGACCAGGCTTTCTCCACACTACTGCTCACAGAAGGACTGGAGAGTTTCATTTTCTCAATTTTTCTGCCTGTGCCAGGAATCAGAAGGCACCGACAGAATGCCAAACACGTCTGCAAGCGCAGAAAGTTATTTGCCTGTGGTTACGTGAGACGGTTCAGGATCACTGCACTGACTGGGCATCTATCCCCCAATGCTGTTCCTAGCCGCCCATGTGCTTGTTTGGGGTGTGTGTTTCTGCCTCTCCTATGGTTTGGGATCTTTGCATTTGTGTTGTCCAACCATCTCAGCATCTGGATTGCTGTGCTTCAACTTCAGATTTTCAAAGTTTCATTTTTCTCAAAAGTTTTCAGTGTCAATATTTCTAAATTGTTGCCTGCCTGCTTCAGCAAGCCTGCCAGAGGAAAAAAAAAGCCATGCAGTAGCTTCAACCAATGTTCATGTAGAAAGAAAAAAAACACCCTGTAATTGATAAGCATCCTTTGCCGCAGCCTCTTGAAGATGGGCGTGCAGCCAGGGTACAAGACTGCACCACTGCAAGTGCCTCCTCACCTTTGCAGACACAGAGCGTGCAGACTCCAGTACGTTTGCCCCGTAGAAAGCAGAAAATATTTTTTATAAAAATAAGGAACATCAACTGAAGCTTTTGTGTGTCTTTTTGCCTGAACTTAAATATACCATCCACGTTAATGCATTTATTCTTAGAACAATCTGAAGCATAATTACTCCCTTGTGGTACAGGAAGGAAAAAAAAAAAAAAAAAAAAAAAAGCAAGCAGAGATTAAATCTCTTGTGCAATGCTGAAGAGCTATCGCAAAGCCAGGAAATGAACTCAGATTTCCTGAGTCAGGCGTCATTGCTTTAACCGCACAGTCATCCTCTCTCTCGGTTATTCTCGGCTTCTGAGCATTAATGGAAGCATCAGCTGCATTAGCATAGATTTGATTTTTCCCTACTTTGTTCATCAGAACGACTTCACTGTTCCCACTGAAATTTCCTCCAACTAACTTTCTTCTCCGTTTCCTTCCCAAAAGTAAAAGAAATTGTGTTACAGACTCACTGGGAGAGTGAAATGATATCACAGACTCACTGGGAGAGTCTTAAATTTCCCACTGCCTTTCTGCAAGTATTTCTTCAACACCGATGCTTTAAGCATCAGCTCACAAAGCAGTTGCGGAGCTTCCACGGTGCATCTCTTGGGCAGGTACCCAGTGAACGCGATCAAGCAACGAATGGTTCCCTGCTGTCATACTTTTCAGCTAGGTCAGAGGACAAGGAACGCTTGTAACCAACACAAAGGAGGCACAGCTCCGTGTACTGACCTGGAAGTGGTGGTATAAGCAGCTTTTTTCACTCCAGCTCCTACTTTTATTATCTGAAAATTATTATGAAACAAAAGTCTAAAAGAAAACTACATATATAAAAGAAGAAACCAACCTAGAGATATTTTAGGACAGATTTGAGAGCCTCCACTGTCAATTAACAGATTTCCACAACACTTATATGGCCTCAAGATTAAGATCCAGTCTTTAAGAGAATTCACGTTTTTTGAAAAATAACTTCAAAAAAGGGAAGCATGGCATACACACAAACTAAGACCTAGCTATGATCAAGTGCGGTGTCTTTTGTTATCAGTTTAATATTTGATATGTCTTCAGCTTGAGGACTTTACATTCCATTGATTTTATACTAAATTGATTTAAATGGACTTTATATTACACTGGGAGATGGACTAGAAGCTTATTTTATCCACTTCACTCGCTTACCTGGCATCGTGCTGCCTCCAAAAACCGGAGACGCAGCAATGGATAACACCAACCAGCCAGAGAGGAACGTAAGAGCTGGATGAGCAGGTAGCGATGCTCACACGATTCTCCCAGCCCCCAGCCGTTTGCAGGCCAGGGACTTTGTGAGCCAAGGACACGCTTTCCCACAAATTCGCTGAAGTATGAGCAGCGCCAGTGCAGGGAGCGTTAGGGAGGCCTAGTTTTCCTAGTAGTAGCTGAAAACAGGTATTTTGAGAGTATTCAGCCATAACCTTGCTGGCTTCCTTAGTCCAACTGACCTGCTGATAGCTAATGATGATGAGATAGGTGTAAAGAACCGGCCACACAGTATGAACCTTCTCAATTATTGTAAGTAAGAATATTTTCCAGTCAGTATCAGTATCATAGGCCAGCTTGAAGGGAAACGGTTCATTCTTTTAACTTTCGATTGGTTTCCATTTCACGTATTTCTGCAAGGTGGACGTGCCTGTGTTTCCCGAACTCTAGTGGAAAATGAAAGAAGGATTGTTCAAATTTGTCCATGTAACAGAGTTCTACACTCTTTATAAAATCTGAACTTGGTATTTCCCATCCCCTGCATCACAATTAAGCTGAGTTAGTCTGCTTGAGTTAAAGCCTTCCTCACATCACTTCATAAAAACCATCTTTGCTATGATGTCCACAGAAAAAAATCATTGCTAGGTAGCTCATATGCTGCGACTGCTGCTAACCAATCTGTTCACACTAATTTCATTTTCACTTTGTGCATCCACGTTCTGTTACTGGATTCAAATACTTTTTCTTATACTCTGATTTTACATTATCTGATACATGAACCACGTTTTACCTGTTTGCATTGTTTCTAGTTCAAAAGGGCTAAGCAGCTAAGCATTTTCCTTTTATAAAAGACTGTAGCATGGACTCTCATGATCTCACAAACACTCAAAAAAAAAGGAAAACAGACATTAGAATTAGAGCATGTATGCTTCTTGGGGTACAGCTGGACTTCTGATGAAATATATGACAGTGCAAGCAGTGGATGGCTATGGGTTGAAATTCTTCACTTCTAAATGTCTCATTCTGTAAAATTTATTCACTGACAAGTATCAAAAAATGAACTGTCATCTGTTTTTTAATCTGTGTCTCTACAAATAGTTCTTTCATTAAGGAATATATTGTTTATATTTTCCAATTTTTAATTTGACACTGAAGATTCACTGTCTCCAGAATTACTTCATTTTCAACTTCTTGTACTTTTTAAACTATACAAATAACTTAATTTTTGTACTATCTTAAAAATACATACTAAACCAAATATTACAAGTTGATGAACTGTTTGCTGAGATACAAAGAAGGAAAACAATGAGCTAATGTCACATACAGAAATACTTATGTGACCGTGCTCATATGTGTGTATATTTATTACTTCCATGATGGTGTCCACAAGAAACTAAACTTTGTACTATTCTGCAATAAATAATTGTATAAGAATAAAATAATTAATAGGAAATTCTGCTTGGTGCAAGCTGAGGTCTTTACAATGGTTCACCATCACCGCATCTTCTTTCGTATGGGAAAACACAGATGAGATGAGCTCAAACTCATTCTGCTGAAAGAAGTGATAACCTAGTCATGTTTAAGACTAAATCCTGTATTTCTCTTAATCACTTGAAAAGGAATCCTAATTAAGTACTAAATAATCTTTAGATAATATTTAAAGAGGATACTATTTAAATAAAGATCTGTTCATTACCGGTTGGCAGCTGATTTGTCATTTCAGGAGCTGGCTCAGACGTCTACCTGGGATGTGCAAAGACAGTGTTGCTATATTTCTGAGTTTGGCAAGTGACTGATGAACTGACCCTTCTTACCCTTCTCCTTTCAGAAGAGATTTTATGGTCTTGTTTAAGTCAAACTCTTCTTCTGAACATTGCTTAAAAAATACTAAAATGCCAGTCCAGGGTGTCTGTTTAAAAAACTCCATAATGTGTTACGCCGTGGCTAGCACCGCTGACGTTCAGAGATGCCCAGAATGCGTTACGCTGTCTGTTCATTCACTGTGAAACACGGTGCGGTTACACAGGCTTTAACTACGCTCTTGTTTTTAGTATTTCTCGTGTAAATGAACAAGCGGGCAGAAAGCTTTCCTCTCTGTCCCTCTCTCTCAAGGCAGGTGACCAAATGTAAGTTAACCTGTCACAGATAAAGACCATGTGCTTGACCTTCTCCTTTCTTTACTCTGGCAGTGCTGGGGTGGAAGTAGCCTGGACCAGTTCAGGAAGGTCTGCGGTTAACACCTGCCTTGGGCAATCCTTACACCTTGCTGCTGCTGCGGCCCTTTCCTCTCAGGGCTGACCACGCGTGATCCTTCAAAACACTACATTACTCTAAATAATTTAGACGTGCTTAGGTCTAAATTATTTAGAAAGATTAGTTAAACTATTTAAGCAGCCTAGTTAAAGCTACTTTATAAAATACTGCCTATTTTTTTCTACGCTTCTTCACTGGCCATACTCTTACGATACATAGCACCTTTACAAACGTAGAAACGTAGAAAAGCATTTCTACATAGTGATTAAGATCATACTGCACATTTCTAAAATCCAAATGCCCTTTCAGTTCTTTTTAAACACGTGCTCCTCAGTCTGTAACTGTTAAAATGCATTAGTATATAATATGCTTCATAAAGTCTGATACAGTTTCTTCTTTATTTTTCATTGCAACTTAATTTGTATTCTCATAGGCTGAATTTAGATTTTAGCCACAGCAATCTGAAATGGTGAGGCTACAAATGCTCCTGGAGAGGTGAAAGAGCAGCTCAGACTCTCACCGGCTAGATGCGGAACATATCGCACCTCCTGAGCCTGGTTCATCTCTCAGCCCGCTCAGATGCCCTTGGCTGAGCAGTTAGTTAGCTGTTAGTTAGTTTACAGAGCAGCTGTACATTGTGCAGAATTCCAGCTTAGGAGAAATCAGCACAGGGGACACTTCCCACTTGCTCAGATGAAATGTTAATTCATTCTTATTCATCTCATCCCAGAGAGGATCCTTTTAAGAGGAATCATACCTTTTTTGAGTCTCAATTCGTAGCTGAGGCAGACTGCAGAAAGGAATTAACTCAAATAAAGTGATATTGTTTCCATGAATACTATTTCAATCATATTATTTTTAATATGGAAATAACTAGTTTCAACTAACTTAGAGACTTAAAGAAAAATATAAGCAGACTGCTCCAGTAGCAAATAGCACTTTCAAAAAACAGCTCATCACTTTAAAAATAGTTTTATTCCATGTATGTATTTGACCCTAATCTTTCTTGTCTGAACATTTGAAAGCATCAGAAGATAAAAAATCAAAGCTAAAATTCCATTTTTTTTTTTCCAGTGGTTAGATTACCTTTTCAGTATTAAATGGCAATGAAAAACAAAGAGCTCAAAGATGCAGATTAAAAGATGCAATTGCTTTTCCTCTTTTTGTGTACATGGCAGTAACATGTGCACTGAGAAAAGAGTTGACCTTATCCAAAATTATGTATGTGACCAATCTAACCAGTAGCTCAATAAGTAACGGAATGTTTCAGAGGTCCACAGGAACATCAAGGACAGTTACACTGTATGCTCAAAATTATAGTGGCTTGGAAAAACAATGAAATATTAGATCAGGAAATGTTTTATAAGGTTTTTTTTTTTTCCTCTTTACTCCCTCTCTCCTTTTTTATTAGCTCTAGTTACTTGGGAAAGCAATGCTTATATTTGCATGTGTGTATAAATAAAATATATTTGTATAAAATGTAACTTTTACATATACCCTGATATACATATATGTATGTATATATATATTTGTATAAACAAATTTGTTCTAGGCATTAGGAACCACCTGGAGAATTAGATGATTCCTAATAGCGACCCTGGGCTGTTAGGGATATCACGTACACAGGTCGCTCCTCCAAGTGGGGTTGGTTAGCCCATCTCAACATGGGCTGGAGGACAGGCTGTCACTCTGGGGACCTCCCTCAACACTGAATCTTTCTAGAAACTCTTTTCAAAGTCAGACATAGGTCAGCTGTAATGAGCGTTAAGTATTTGCTTTCCTGTCAAGTAAGAAAGCTGAATTCTCACAAGACAAAATAGAAATTTTCTTCTTACAAGCTGGCGCCTGCTCTGATTCATGGACTTCTGCAGACGTTATCCCAGGAGGTTCTGACAGCTCCCTGAAATACTGGCAGCAGAGGTTCAACCACTGCTCTATCCAGTAAGGCACTTAGCAAGGTTCTGCTGTACTTTTAAACCAGGAGATATTGAAGGTGTTTTTCTCTGAGTTAATAATTACTAACTGTAGATAGCAGCAAGTTTGAAAGAGACAGAACAATTTTAGAAATGCATGCAGTAAATAATAATGGGTAGGCTTCAGATGGTTGTCACAAGGCCTCAAGGACAAATTCTAATCGGCATGACTCTGGCATTTTAATGGCTAAAAATATGTCTTCAATCTACATTGTGAAACAGAAAATGCTGGCAGACAAAAAGTTGCACGCAAAATTCTGAGTAAAACTGCTGCTCTTTCAGTATCATTATGAAGACAGCTATGAAAAATATTTTGCACTCTTGATCTTTTGAAATCAAGGAACTCCTGGTGCTCTGCAAACATGAACGTATCCTCAGAATATGTTTTAACAGAGTTAAGGCTACTTCTAATTAACTTTAAATAAACTGAGGAACAGAAAGGTGCCAGGATCCAACTGGCAAGCTAGTGGCAGAGACAAAGCTGGAATCCACCATCCCTGACTGTTAGATCCCTATGTTTAGGGACTGAACCATGCAATACCCCACATGAAACTGTCCCGTACCAAACTGTGTAGAGAAAGAACATCAAATCCAATACACTGAGCGTAAGACAGCTTTAACAGTAACAACTGCAAGTAAATTAAGGAATATTTGTGGATATTCACCCAAATGTTAATGGTTAAAACCAGAGGTTCTGAACAGAGGTTCAGAGAGTCTCAGAGGTGCAGAAAAAGAGGACAAAACAAAGAAGCTGAAGGATATCTCTTTACTGAGAATGCAGTTATAGTGGAGAACTAACCTAAACTGCAACGATGGACATAACGAAGGTATTATTAGAGAAGCACTTAGAAAATGATAAACCTACAAAGAATGCACAGATAGGTCGATAAGCTTTTAGGGAAAATCTGGCTTTCTTCCATCCTTTAATATAATTATAAACTGTGTATTTGATTGCAAACATTTTTCAGATGTCTGTTGGGGTGGTTTTATTCTACATTTTTATAATCCATTGCAATCCTTTTTCAAGGACAGTATGATACTCTGGCAACATGACTCTCTAAGTTGCAAGAAGCAGCGAGGACAGATCCTTTAGAGAATTCAGTCAGTAATATAATGACAGCTGCTGGGTTTGGATATGGTATTTATGGGTAAAGGAGGATCCTGGTGAAAGAGGAATGTCCTTCTGAATAATTCACTCACAAAAGTGAGAATGGTACTGCCTGAACTATGGCTTTTCCAGTGCATGCAGTGACATGTGTTGTGTATGTGTACAGTACTTAACTCCTACTAAGAATACAGGTTCCGCTGCTGTGTAAGTGACATACAGGGTTACACACTTTTGCAAGGAATATAATTTTTTTCATGTTCATCAGAGGGCACTTAAAGGAAAAAAAGTTCTCCTTTTGGAGTCAGAATTTCTAATCATAATTAGCTCAAGACACACTGTGGGATCCAAGGGGAAAAGGGGTTTGGAGGCATTTTCATTATAAAAGAGATACGTTATTAGTCCTGTGAAAATCTTCAAAGATGACAACCCTCATTAATGTGAAAATTCAGCAACTGAAATTCTCTTACTGTTCCAAAATACTTCACAAGAGAGAAATTAGATAGAAAAAAACATTTTTATGTCAATTTTCTTAAAGTCAGAATTCTTTACAGGAATAATGACCTAAATAAATAACTATACCCTTCACCCTGGCAGAGGCAGTGTGCATTGAAAGTGACGTATTTCAATATTATGAAAATAGTAGCGTGTGCTGCTGATGCATCTAAATCATGAGCAGTATTGTGGACTCTAGCTAAAAGAAATGAGCCTTAGTTTTCCCTGGAGTTCTGCTTCTCTTATAGTCCCAGTGTCCTGAAAGTCTTTTGTCTGTGGAAAGCACAGAAGCAGCTGCAGTTAAGAATATTAAGCATTATTTCTGTAGATGCAGATGACCTAGTGTGGTCCAAAGATGGGAGAAAACAGAGCAGAGCAAGAGGTTAGAACAAAGGGGAAACAGAAAAATACAAAATGAGACAGAAAAAGGTTTTCCAAATCAAAGCAACTCTGTTAGTAAGAGAAGATCAAGTCTCATGAAATATTGAAAAGAGAAGTGAAAAAACCAGGCCTGCCATTTTCCTCTGGAGTGGTGGAAGCCTCTACTTTGCATTCACTTCATGCTGCTTTTAATCCCTGATGCCGATACCGGGGCATCCCCTCGCTAGACAGACACACAGGAGTGTCACTGGGGAGGCACAATTATGAGCTGTAAAATTTTACACCTGCGGCTAATTTTAGGTACTTAGCTAAATATATAGTTTGCATATTCAGTGAATTAATTAAAATGTATGTATCGAATGGAAACATAATGGCCCTTAAATCTTTTTCTAAATTTTCTAAGTCAGTGTTTATAGGTACACGTGAATCTGTGTTTGCCACTGGTTGAACAGGTGCGATTTCATGAGTCATGCCAGTGCGTTGTCACGTTAAATGCAGAAATACCTACCTGGCAATTTTAGGACATGAGTACCCAAGGTTACTGGCTTTTAAAAACAGCTTAAGCAAGGATCTGCAGTCCTGCGACACTTGTAGTTCTGTCCTGCTCCTGCAGGCAGGCATCGTAGATTGAATATCAGGTTGGGTAATATTTTATTTCAAATATAATTTAACTGAATTCATTCTATACACATATTTTCTGTAGGCTCATTATGGATATGCAAACATTTCCCATCCTCATAAGCTTTTGGCTTAAGCAGAATGAACTTACAGAATTGTCGCTTAAATTAATGTGGTCCCATAAATAAATTTTAAACATTAAGGTTTTGGTTAAGGGCATATGGGAAGACATTATCATTTTGCCTGCATCCTCCCCTGGCCTTTATTTTAAAAAAAAATGTACCTTATCTCTTACTACAGTTAAAGATCATAAAAATCACTCAGTTCCCTGCTTTCTTCACCAAGTTGTTCCCCAAAAGGATGTTGCTACCAGCTTACATGCACCAAGGCTTACTAAAGGGGTCCACAGCTGATGGCAAACATCAACTTGAACAATAAAAGTTAATTTGGAAGAAAGGCAACCCATAGGTAGATCGATGGATCTTTTCAGATCTTTCCATGATTAATAATTCAGCAGAGGATGATTTGGGCCTTTTACAAATTTAGAAAGCTGTGATGATAAAGGTACCAGATTAAGAAACCTGAAAACCAAACTCCTGTATTTATACATGACTTAGAAAAAGCTTTAAGGAATATATTGTACTGCCAGCATATCTCTCCTCTAAACTACGAAACCGTCTTCAGAGGAAAGGAGACTTCAAGATCCATGTCTAATTAGTCTGTGGCCTTTTTACCAAAACTACGAACATAACATCTGACTTTATAGAAGTCGCAAGACAGAAATATTTATAACCACTGAGAACACCAGTTTTCACTGGAAGTTTGATCACTGAGGACTGGACGAGGACTAAAACTTACGCTGTTGCTCTTTTAATAGCCATCAAACCATATTGTCTGTCAGAAATAATACATCATCGTCACTGAGATGTGACCTGGTTGGTGACTGCGAATTGAATCTCGCTATATTCCCCTTACTACTACTGTGAGATAAAGATCCTATTATCCATTACCTCTGTCTTTGTAAAGCACGTAATTTCTTATGAAATTTACTCATTCAAAGCTAATAATATGTTTAAAGCTGTATATTAGATGGTCTTCGGTCACTGCCAAGAGGGAATGAAGCTAACGCTAGAAGTTCATCAGTGTGTACAGTAAACAGAAAGAATAAAAACAGATTAGTGAGAATGGATTTTACATTTGCTCTGCAACACTGAGTTCTGTAAAATAATATGGAATCATTGAGTGGTTTGGGTTGGAAGGGACCTTTAAAGCCCATCCAGTCCAACCCCCTGCAAGGAGCAGGGACATCTCCAACCAGATCAGGTTGCTCAGAGCCTCATCCAGCCTGGCCTTGAATGTTTCCAGGGATGGGGCATCCACCACCTCTCTGAGCAACCTGGGCCAGAATTGCACCACCCTCATTGTAAAAATTTTTTTCCTTATGTCCAGTCTGAATCTGCCTTCCTCTATTTTAAAACCATTACCCCTTGTCCTATCACAACAGGCCCTGCTAAAGAGTTTCTCCCATCTTTCTTATAAACCTCCTTTAGGTACCGGAAGACCACTATAAGGTCTCCCTGGAGCCTTCTCTTCTCCAGGCTGAACAGCCCCAACTCTCAGCCTGGCCTCATAGGAAAGGTGCTCCAGCCCTCTGATCATCTTCGTGGCCTCCTCTGGACCTTCTTCAACTGGTCCATGTCCTTCTTATGTTGGGGGCTCCAGAACTGGACACAGTACTCCAGGTGGGGTCTCACCAGGGCAGAGCAGAGGGGCAAAATCACCTCCCTTGACCTGCTGGCCACGCTCCTTTTTGATGCAGCCCAGGATGTGGTTGGCTTTCTGGACTGCAAGCACGCATTGACAGTTCACGTCCAGCTTTTCATCCATCGATACCCACAAGTCTTTCTCAGGAAGGCTGCGCTCAATCCGTTCATCCCTCAGCCTGTATTGATACTGGGGATCATCCTGACCCAGGAGTCAAGTTAGAAAACATTTCCATTTCAAAATGCAGTCAACAGCAGGAGACTATATTTTGTTTAGCATAGTAAATTCTGTATTGGTCAGCTTACACATAAACTGGGGGGGAAGAATGAGAAGGAAGGAATATACTGGAGATGTTCTGTTGATTACTGAGGAGAAAAAAAGTAATTACAAGACCGAGGCTTTCTTGTTTGTCCTTAACTTTAAGAATATAAATGAGGTCCATATTTTGGTTTTGTGCTTATTTTTATCATTCATTCTCCTGCCTTAATTTTTTACAACTCTTTCTATACATAAACATATATATATATATATATAATATCTATATTTCTAAATATACCTTGCCAGCTTGTTCTTAGAGGAATGAATTCAAGCACTCAGTCCCATTGGCTACTCAGAGACTTGGCAAATATACACCATCACTGTGCCCTTTCAGTCATTGCTTTTAACTGCTTTACAGGCCATCAGCTAATGGAAATACTGAGACAGAAGAAGTGAAGACTTGCTAATGCCCTTTTATTTTTTTTTAAGTAAAAGATGAGAGAAGAAAAATAAGGCAGAGAAGAAAAAAGACATCTTCCGAGGTTTTTTTTGCTGGTGGAAATGAGACCACAATCTCAATATTCCTTCTCTGCCTGATCTAATTGGTGTACATCCCTGGATCAGGCCCAGAAATGATGCAGTTTTGAGGAGGGTGTGGAGGGAAGCAGGTGGGCTTCTCCAAATCCCAGGGATACTAAAGATGGCAAAGATGACAGAAAAATTCCTTCCATCCCAGCCTTTCTCCACAGCCACTTCCCACACTTTTTAATGACTTCAAAAAACATAAGAAGCAGAGTCATCCCCCCATTACCCTGCCTGTTAGTTGGTGCTAATTGCCAGCACAGCAATTATAATCCATTAATTTCTGCTTCCTTTCCTCCCTTGTTTACCAGACATGATGGCAACTCAGTCTTTGGGTTGTATCAGTAGATGTTTTTGTTTTCATTAAGTCCAGTAAGCCACCCTCTCCACCACCTCTCTCAACAACCCTTGTCAGAGGCAGATAGGACATTTTATGAAATGTCTCACTTAAAAGTCCAGCTTACAGTTTGGTTCAGTCCGCTAAGACCTCAGCGCTCACAAGAGAAAATCTAGCATGCAAGTGTCTCCTAGGAATTGATCATCTTAGCTCTATTTAAATGTTAAAGCTAATGCCTTACAAATTCAAATTATCCTGCCCTGTAGACCTGTAATAACATTTAAGTAGGAAAAGGATTGTGCTCTGTGTTCACTCTGACAACTGTGTCGCTCCCGGGTGCTCCCGGTACCAGGAGTATTCCCACAGGGGCTGTCGCGGTTTGATTCGCCCACTACGTGCAGCGTGTCAAGTCCTTCTTTTCACAGAATTGTGCGCTAATTAAAAAATAAACATGTAGTATGACAAGTTAGGATCAAAAATCTCTGAAGGACAGGCCTGATTACAGCAAATCAGCTGATAATTTGTGCCCTCAACTATGACTTATTCCTATTCTCTGAAATTACATTCTACCGGCTGATCAGTTCCTAAAGCAAATGGACAGCTGCGGCAGAGAGCAGACATTTTAACGGCAGAGTGCTGTAGACGTGGCTGGCTGCCAACGAACACGGTGCTAAAGCAAGCAGCATAAAATGAAAAATTAAGATACTGGCATCAAGAACTACTGCTAAGAGCCGAGGGTCAATAAAGGACACAGCAATAATCTAAAAGATTTTTTTCCACTAGATTAAATTTAGGACAGGCAAAGCATCCTTGCTTTGGAGAAGTGTTCTGCAGCGCTGGGAACAGAGGCGAGTCTCAAATCAAACATAAAAGCCCCTGTTGCCTGTCCTGGCCACCGCAGCTTCTCTCCTTGGCCAATTAACAATTGGGTACAATCCTTCTTTATAGCACAACTGTCGCAGCTGGACAGAGCACCACTCAGCTCGTTCTCAAATGTACTTTGTCGGTAATCAGTATATATTTTAATGCATGCATTTTATTTGATACTTATTTTGTTTTGTTTATTTGGAAAACAGCAACAATTTATTGAAATTGCCTTTTGCCTGAAACAGATGCAAAATAACAGCAGCAAGGCAAATGAATGTATTCAGAAGCTCCTTCCTCAGTAGTTGCCACCGTTACCATCAGTTAACATACACTGCACATGAAAATGGTTTTGAGAAATTCTCTAGTTAAATGTCTGAGCATTAATTATTCAGGAAACTCCAAACATACGACTGCACATCCCTTCTTCTGGGTACATGCATTGTGTTCCAATCTTCACTTACTTATCATCATGTACTATTACTCAAATAGTATCATGATTTTTTTTTATTGCTGAATGACTACAGTATAGCCTCTGATGTGTCTTTATTCCCTTCAGTAATTCTATTATCACTATGACCTACTGCCTCTTTATTGACTCTGACTTCTTTACATACATTGTATTTTACTCCACAGATGCATTTTAATAGTTTGTCAGCATCTGTATACCATCCCATTTATTTCTGTGCCTGAGAGTACTCCATCCTTTGGAACAATTTAGAGCTGAAGCAATTAAGCAAACAGCTACAAATTGAGATGGTGAGACTCTTCAACAATATCTTATAGGACCTGCAACTTCAATATTACAGTATAATCCTAAACATTTTTTTTTTTTGCTTATTGGTTTATATGGAATCTGTCTAGGAGTATTCCCAGTGGTCCCTGGAGAGCACAGCTAAGAATTAGCTGTTCATAAGCAACAAGCAATCACAGCTACAGAGTTCCTTATTTGGAATAATTTAGCCAAAACCAAAGGTATAAAATACAGCCTGCCTGTGTACCAGGAAATCTTGTCAGCTCAATGCAGCAAGATTTTCTCTCTCAAAGGAGAGCAGCTCTGAAATTTCTAAGGTGAATCATGAAAAGTGTCCTTTTGTGAATTTTTATTATAAAGCAGGAGCATTACTAACTCTTTCAGTGATTTACAGAGTGCATAGGGATTGAGCCTGAACATCTTCAGCACAGTGTTCGTTATTCATCTGTGTTAGTCAAGCACAGCTCACCTTCCCTATGTTACATTGGGCAAGAAAGCAACCTGTCTGTGATCATCAGCAGAGACAGAGCCAACCCTGCCATGCGAGGTGATGAGAAAAGAGGGAGAGAGAGGGGGAAATCTACTCACCCACATGATGGCAAACACGTCACAGGACGTGGTAGTTCTCGTGCCACATCCAACCCTGCTCATATGGGAGAAAGGGACATGTACACCTCCCTTGGGTTATTTCTTTCCCATTCACCCCACCCAAATCCAGCATATTTACCTGTTGGTTCAGACTATAATTGCTCTTTCATCAGACAGATTGTGATTCTTACACTTGAAGGTTAGGACTTCAGTGTAAGGTATTTGTCTGACTTTACTCCAGATTATTTTTAGACATCAGGAATGAATTACTGTTATGAATAATGCTGCTTTTTGACATTTTAGATTAGGAAACTATACAAAAGAGCTTGGGAAACATTACAGATTTCTTTTCAGCAGCTTAATACAAGCAGATGAAACCAATGGAAAAAATTTAGCCTTTTTCACATTACACGTTTTAACAGGAAAGCATGTGACATTTGTACCATCATCTCATTTCTCTTACACAAATCATCTCAACAGGGTACGAATAAAAAGTCGTAGATTGATTCTCCTAAGCTTCCTCCATGAAAGTTTCAGCTTGGATAACCCTGTGTCTGACACTCTAATCAAAAGGTGTTTAAAAATGCAAGCCTCCAAGATACATAACCAGATATACATGTTTTATAACTCCATCCATATGGATTTTTTGGGCTTATCCATACTGGCTCTAATTGATTGTGACTGTCCACTCAGTTTATTTTAGAGCAGTCAGAGAGCCTGGGTCAATTTCTTATTAGAAAATGGAATTGAATTTGTATTATGTTAATACAGGGTGAAGAAACAGAGTGAATATAAGGAAAGGTTAAAAACTGGCACAGAAAAATCAATCTGACTCCGCTTATGCACGCCTTCCTTGGCTCAGGCTGTACCAATCAGGGCTGATACAAATACAGATATTAAGCTTCCTTCCATTTTAAGCAGCATTATTAAAAAGACCCGAAAAGTGGGACAACTTAGCAGCTTAATATCACTCTAACACAATGCGGAGACTAATCTCCAATATCTCTATTCAGGACGCTCCTTCTCTGGGTTCTCTGCCAACACCCTTTCCCTCAGCCCTGTCTCAGCCAGGGAAGATGTAGGTCCCGCAGTGATTGGGGTCACTGGGGCAGCCAGCCCCAGTGATATAATCACAAGACTGCAAACCACAGGCGTTTGAGCCGACAAACTCCCAGCCGCCGGCTGACCCACATTGGGGGAGAGAGGAGACCCAGACAGGCTCTCAGCTGAGCCCGCCGTCAATACCGATGCCCCAAGGCCCACAAACAAACAACATTTCTCACTGATCCTCAGCCTCTTTGAGAGCAGGAGACATTTTAAGCATCGTTTGTCAGAAGGATGTCTGAACAGAAAAACACCACTACTGGTAGTGAAGTGAACATATTAGAAAAGCTACAACAACAAATCCTTTTCTGAGGGTCGTGTGGAATAGGCTAAGCCTAATCAGGGGCTGAAGATTGAAGGCTAATATGAATAATCTTTATTGTAATACCTCCAACACATATTATTGCTGAGAAAGTTGAGCTATCAATATGAAAGGCAATTTTAAGAAAAAAAAAAAAATTAAACATAGGCATAAAGTAGTGAAGCTGAAGTCACTTATATCCGTACCAACAATAATGAGTGCAATGTGAGTATCAATTTGTTGCACCTTCTAGAGATGAGACTCTCAGAGTAATAAAAGTAATGTAAGTACTAAGCATGTTCAAGGTTAAAGTAACACCAAGGCTCACTTGTTTCAGTTCCTCTGCCTTCCGAAATCCTCTCTTAAATGTTAAGGCTTCGGTGACATCTGCTGTTGAAGACCTATTTAATTAATT
Source organism: Tetrax tetrax (assembly GCA_009806455.1). Lineage (NCBI taxonomy): Eukaryota > Metazoa > Chordata > Aves > Otidiformes > Otididae > Tetrax > Tetrax tetrax. The sequence goes on along the minus strand of WHYT01017786.1, from coordinate 192,962 downwards.
AGTTGTCATCTAACAGATATTCCCTCTAAGTGAATTCTTCTTCCACAGAGTTTGATAATCGATTCTATTTGTAAAGTTCATAACACCACAGAAACTCTTTAATCTGATCAGAAAACCTCTGAGATTGAGCACTTCTGTTGTTCTGTTCATCCAGCAAGCTGCTAAATTACTTGGGTTTTTTTAACGCAATAGCAATTTTCTCTCTACCTTGCTTCTGCCCTCCCTTCCAATTTTAATATGAGGAAATTGCATAAGCACATGTTTAACTTCCAGTAAAGCCATTCCCTATGTGTCCAAATCCATCCATGGAATACCAAGATTGAATATATGATCAACAAAGAACCATGGCAAAAGGCTCTGTATAAAATGATCCCAAAACTTTGTAAATTAATGCCTCTGTGCCCTCACAATAGCCTTTAAAGGGAGGACTAGCAGAAGAGAGTACACCAAGGATTACCCTCATTAATTAATTTGTAGTTCCCTTTCCAGTGTGACTTGCATGCTCCCGAGAGCAGAATAGAGAAACTACCAGGCTCCTGTCAAGCCCCTAATCCAAGCAGTTCAAGAGAGGCTGAAAGTAAGGCTAGAAGTCTGATTCTTCAGCTCAGAGCAGAGAGAGAATAATTTGGAATCAAACTCGCTGCATTGCTCAGTTGATACGACCAGTTATGTGATATGGTGACTACTATTCTGGATGAAAGGTGTTGTGCCAACATAATACTCTGTTTAAAAGATATGGTCAAGCACTACACAGAATACTGCTGTTCAGTTCCATTTCTTTCTTCTCACTCTGAAAAAAAAATATTTTCACATTAAAATTAATGGCCCACACTTCTGTGGTGCACTGGAGTTAAGGCCACAGAGTTGGAGTCCTGAATTTTGCATCCTGTTCCTGCTATAAAATTGCTGTATGAACTTGACTAAGCCACAAAGTCAAACCTTCAAAGCATTCTACATTTCTGGATAATCAACTTTAGACAATACATTTTTCTTGCAGAAGCACCCAGTACACCCATAGCAATAATGGACGTGACTGGAACACATGAGAGTTTTGCACCCAAGAAGCCCCAAACCAAGGTCTCCCAAGCTGCTCACCCAGAAATTGAAGCATTTAGCACTGAAGCATTTCTTGGAAACACAGAGCTCATGTCCCATTTCACAGAGGATTCGTGGCTGATACATTAATTCCCCAGTGCTTAGGCCCTATGTATTAGTATTACTGCGGTGGCAGTGAAGAAAAAAAAAGTGATGTGAAACCTAAACTACCAAAATCCTGACTCCTATCTTCCATTGCTACTGAATATTAGACACATATTAATAGCGCATTGTCTGAGGTGCTTGCAGACAAAGCAAAAATATACAGAACTGTGACACTTTTATTTTAACATTTGAAGCCCATAGCAGGCAGTGATTTTTTAAATTTTTACATTAAAACACTCAACACATTAGAAGTAAGAGGTGAAGGAGTGAAGTAAAGAAGCCAAGGGGAAAGCTGCTATTGCCCCATCAAACTTTCAGTCCTCCACATCATGGCGAGCCAATGGAATTTAAACAGTTACCAAACATAAGATTGTATTATCTATTTCTAATCTTTTTTTAAACTGCAGCTGTGACTGAAACATCCCTTCTCCTCAGCATTTTGACCTGTAGTAAACAGAACCAGTTCTGTAGTAAACAGAACCAGTTCAATATAATGTCTTTTCCTCACTGGAAGGGATCCAGATCCAACTTTAGCAACTGTTTGTAGATTCTTAAGAGTTTCTGTACAGCTGCCCAGGCAGGGCAGGGTCCGAGGGTGTGAAAAATAACTGGCTGAGGAAGAGAGACCTCTCTACCAAAAAGAAGTAAGCATCAGCAATCCGGAAATTTAAAGAACTAAACTAAGCGGTAAGGGATCTAAACTCTGCTTTAGTTAACCCTTTTAGGAGTAAATTATTGCACAGTGTAGAAGAAAAAAAAAAACAAAACCAAAACCAAACCAACAACCAGAAAAAAAAAAACAAACACAAAAATCAAGAGAAGAGAATTCTGTGTCTTTGCAGAATTTGTTTACAATGTACTTTGAAGCTGGATACATTATGCAATGTTATATACTATTAAATTTTAAAGCTGGTTTTTGTAAGATATTTTGCCCATATTTATCAAATAAAGAAGGCTGCTTTAATATGGAAAGCTTATTCCAAGGTTATTTCCCTATTTTTGGAATCAAAGCCACACAAGCGTTGTACCAGTGAGAGGTTTCTCTTGCACGGAATAAGCAGCTATTGCTCAGTTTGCACATGGACCTCACTTCTTTAATGGAGCATTGGTTGTATTTTTACTTGTTTCTATTTCTTTTAGGTTTCTTGAACTATTAAAAAGCAAAAATAACAAAGTTGTTATATTTAAGAAATTTAAATATGATATTCTTTTACTAACATATAAAGTCTAGTTAGTAATATTAGTAAGTCTATTTGTAATATTTAATATTCTGGTAAGTCATATGATCATTACCTGAGAAATTATCTTCCTCATTTAGACTTTATGACAAAGTCTTCCTTATCTGATTTATTTTTTCCATTCCAACACAGTGGGATATGGATAATAATACATAACCCTTGTAAAATTAGTTTTCAGGAGAGACGTAACTAGAGATTTTAATTTTATTTGGAATAGAGTGCTTATATTTTGCATAAGCCCTTACTGCATAATTACAATGCAAACGTGATACCCAGAAATCCAAAGCTATACTGAAAGCAAGAAGGTTTGAATTTATAAATGAAAAGTTACACAGTTCAACCACTGTAAGAAGTGACAAATTGCACACTAGAGCTAGAGCTCTCTTCCCACGTGATGCTCGTTCTGGCCAACCTCCCGCACCAAGGCAGCTCTCCTTGGGTCTGGCTCGCTTCCGCTGTGGGTCAAGTCACAGGGGAAGATATGTTCATGCAAAAGGATTGCTGCTGTGAATGAAGTTCCTGCAGGCTGTGGCAGGGGATTTGTCTTCTGCTACTTGGAATGCCCAGACTCTGAAGGAATGACAAGAACTAAAATAATTAGTGGGTTTTTTTGTTTTTTTTTTTTCCAAGAGAGATGGTAATTAGGCTGCTATATTTACTCTGGTAAAATTATGTTTTTACTAATTGAGTTAACATAATTTGCTGAGCTAAGTAGGTGCAGGATTGATCTCTTTTTGAGCTTCCTGATACTCCAAACTAGGATATAAATTTCTAAAAAGTACATATTCCTAAAAATTTCAGCTTATATGAAAGTTTCTTTATCAAATAATTTACAGTAAGTTTAAGTCAGGCTTTTGTATATATATTCTTCATGAATTAACTTCAATTAGAAATGAAGGATTACATGGCTAAATGGAATATTTTAAACACAAAGGCTATGATTATCTCTAAGACTTTGACTGCTAATTGCACATTTTAATAAAAGAAAGTTAAATACTCTAAGCTCAACTTTCAAAAGCTACCGCAAGACTGTAATGCACTTTAATACTCGCTTTCATTTTTTTGGAACCCTCTGGGACTCCAGCTGTGAAGACCCAGTGACAGTTCATCATCACGTACCTGATCTTACGTCTTCACAGTGAGACACAAAAAACCCCAGGCTGCTTTCTTCTTTGCTCAAAGATTAGTAGAACCAGAATGCCAATAGAACGCTATCCCCTGAAAGCTGTGAAGGGGCTAAATACAGAAATGGGTAAAACTTCAAGTAGCCTGTTTTCTCCTGTCTGTTGTGAACCCCTTTCTTTTACTTATTCAGCTTTTTTAGACATGCCTTCCCCCTTTCTGCATCTGCTGTAGTTGATGCGAAAAGCCTCCATTCGCTTTTCCATTGCCTTGAAGTTATGCTCCAAATCCTAAGGTTCTCCTTTTAAATGGCTTAAACACACTTCTCTAGTCCTTTGACTTGCAAAAATGACCAGAAATAGGGAAAAGGGAAAGCTAATGTATTGATACCTGTTCAAGACCACCCAAAACGGTCAATTAGTTTGTGAAATAAAAAACTGGTGTATTCATCCGAATGAACTGTCAGTTCTATTACTTGCAAGTCAATATAAAATAGTGCTTAGCTAAAGTTTCCAGGTGACACATTTAGGACAATTCTGAGCTTCCTGCCCCACGTTTGCAGGTATCCAAAATGCTGTGTCGTACTCAGGTAATTCCACTATATTTGAGGGGGTTTAATATAAAAATATGCAGCTTATAGGTAGCACTTGCTAGATAGCAAACTGAATTCCATCATAGTGCTGAGAAATATGCTTGGATATATTTTATTATTATTGTTTCATTCAATGAGATAAATTCAATTTTCGTTTCATTTGAGCTATCTAAGAATCTTAGAAACTGTAAAAACAACAGTCAGTAACCTGATTGCTTGTTAGCTCTTTGTACTATGATTTGAAAAATCATGGATGTCCCTAAAATAAGGCTGACCAGGAGATGGAGTTCATATTTTAATGTATAATCTACAAGTTTCAGGCATGGTAGGCACAGTAGGCATCATCTTGGCCCCAGTTCTGCCAGCATGCTAATATTTTCCCAGACATGACAATGACCTAAATAAGAATTAAAGTGATTGTCCTCAAGAAGCCCAACTCACTCCCATTTGCATGAAAAGACCAAAGTTTGAAACACAACAGTCCTAGAAACACCCTTGAGCACATTTGTTTTAAAGGCTGGGAAGAACAGATGGCTTTTGAACCCCGATGCTACTGGTGCTGTCTGCATGATGAAGCACTGTATCCTCATTTGTACTGATTGGGGTCAAATCAGCTCTAGCCTTTAATTCACCCTAACCACTGAGTATTTTTTTCAATTATAATATATGTCATTACCTATTCCTACAGTAATGATCACCTACTGAACTCTAATGAATCAATCCCATCTGCCTTGCTGTGCATATACTCAGCCATTTCACCGCTCAGAATCAAAAGAATTCACCGTGGCACACAATCTAGGAATCAGAAGGGCTGCTTCATGTATCACAATGTAAATCGAGCAGGTATTTTGGGTTGCACTGTGATTTTCTGCAGGATTTTCTTACTGAAGAGTTTGTAAGGTCACTCCCACAGGAACCTTTAATGGCCTGCAGAGCCAAACACAAAATACAAAAGCACGGACCCTGTTCTTCAGCTGAGAATTGATAGTTTTCTGTGAAGGACAGAGATAAAGGGCACCAAACAGATGCATTTCATCTAAACACCAAATTTTAAGCTCTGGTAGGAGTTCATACATTATAGATTGAATGCTACTGACTTTGACACCTGGTTTACATCAGAGGCATTTAAGCATCACCCCAACAGGTAACAGATGTGATCCTGGCAGGTACTACAAAGCAATATTCAGTGCCCTGGCAGATCTGTTGATGTCCTGGAACGCCAGTGCAACAGTTCATTTTATTGTACCAAAGATGCCTTCCAGGCAGGAGAGCCGTGGAAGGCCCACATGCCATGTGTTAAGCTCAAAAACAATTTAGAAACTGCTGCTTATTTAAAGAGGATTTAACTACTGATTCCAGCTCATTCTGCCAGAGACAGGAATGTTTCACAGGAAAAAGAGGACAACAGCAATTAGATTACTAACATTGCATCAGGTTAAAAACAGTTTTCACAGGTCTACAGTTTGGAGTAAAATAGATTTTCTATTTTTTCACCCACAATTGTGCACATGTAATATATTTTATTGCCTTACAATTTTTCTCTTCATGCTTTTCTTCTTGCTTTCATGCCCAACCAACTGTTACTTTAGTAATACAAGGTGTGGAAAAGAGCTCAGGAACTAACAAAATCGATTCAAAATTGCTAGAAACAATTGTAGGTGATATATGAACTGACGACAATGCAAGAGGCTAAATTCACCTGGGAGGTCAGGCTCCCTGTGCAGAGGAGGCCAGCTTGCCCCCATTATTTTCAACCAGCACATTACCAGCAGTCAGCAGTGACAGAGTTTTAGGAAATATGGAGACCGTGGCCATCTTTCTTCAACCCAAGCCACTGGCCCTGCATGTGCTTGCCAAAAGGATGGCAAAGGAAGCATACGCATCCTTCACACAGATGCTTTTAAATTTATGCCCAGGAGTAGTGTTTTACTGTTAAACTGCACAGCAGCCATAGTTCAGCAGAGAAACAACTTGACCTGGGGAAAGGATTCATAGATTGGGAATATGCTGGCAAACACTAATCCTTACCCGTTACCTCACAACAGACCCCAGGCGTCTGGATCAGTTACAACAGAGCAGCAGAGCTGCACAGAAGTTGCTTACTTGTGCCTATCAACAGTGGCAGAAAAAATCTGCTTTGATCAGCCCCGCAAGGGAATATTCTCTTTCCTCGCAAGGCTGTTCTGTGACACACAGCCTGGCTATGCCGGCAGAAAGATTTGATCTCTCAAGACTGGCTGCTCTGAGTTGTCCTGCAATTATACCAGTGGCTGAGAGGGAGGATGGATTAAATTGTTACATTCTTTTGGCTAAAATACATTTCTGCATATTGCATATAGCTTAGAAGTGGAAAAAAGGTGTTTCTAGTTTCTAGCTTTTCAAGTCCACCATGCTCCATCCAAGGTATCTCCCCTGTTTCCCAAAGGAAAGGCTTAGGAAAATTTGTCCCAACATATAAGACATTTTCCAATCAAATTTTTATTGCAAGATTTTGGCAAGAAACTCAAATTTAATTTCCAGATTCAGATATTTGCTTGTGGCTGGATTTCTCCACTACCAGTCAGTGATCTGCCAATAAAATACATATGCAGTAACAAACCCCAGAGATTCTGTCAGCGTAGAACTGACGCAGAACAACTGGAAATCTGTAACGACAGATTCCACAGCAGGTTCTCACAGAAGGGATGCACCAGGGATTAATTTCTACAGGGAGTGATGTTAGATCAGCATTGTCCAGCTACCCACTGTCAGCTGGCCCTGCGGGTCTCCTGGGTCCGCCAAGCCAAATGGCATCAGGACCACCAGAGTGTCCCACCAGTATTAATTATCAAAATAACAGGTTCCTAACAGCTTGGTATAACGTTTTCTTTCTAGTCTGGAATTAGCAGAAAGAATGGACAACAACTGCCAGTTGGACAGAAAAGCAAGATTATGTGCTGTGTATCTGTGGAGGGAGCTTTAGCAGTTCAGGAGAAGGATTATACGACGTGGACGCCTGCAGTACCAAGGAAGGAGACAAGAGTGGCTGAAAAGATCAGTTCTAGCCTCATGGTCTCCTATGGCAGACTAGCCCGAAATATCATACTCGGGTAGCAAGTTTTTGATAGGTCAAAGAAAGGATTAAATGGGTGTAACAGTTCGTTAATACAAGTATTTCATTATTCCATCTGCATGTAGGAGCCCTAAGAGTGGAAACCTTGTAAGAGAGCATAAGCAATCTTCAGTAGGCAACATAAGCACAGTTCTATCTATAGCTTCACAGAAAACTGGTCTAGAAAGGATTTTAGAGGTCATGTAGGAATTCGAGGGGGTTAGCAGGAAAGGTTATCTAAAGTACTCCTGACAAGACCTGCGTCTGTGGAATTTGGATCAGGCCCACAGCAGCTGTGTTCAGATACAAGAGATGGTATCTGGGACAATCTTACTCCATCCTCTGAAGAGAGTGATCCCACGAGCCAGGGCTCATCTACAGGATGAGTCTGTTAAATGGAGAAGCGCAATGCGACATCTAATTATGACATCACATGCCATGATACAACTTCAGGCTGGGGCTTGGTGTTCGCTTCGTACATGACTGAAAAGCAAGCTTAGCCTGGGACCTGAATATTATGTTACTTCTCTTCTGTTCTTGGCTTCTCTGAGATTTTAAAAATTAGAATCTGTGCTTAACTATTAACTACGTTAAACACCAGTTCTATTCAGTGTGCCTCAAGGAAGTACATTCATGTTCATAGAATAATTATCATATTATTTAAAATAAAATTTGACCTATACTCAATTAATCATATAATGGAAATTTCATTGTACTTGTACATCCATGTATTTATACTTCATATATTTCTATATAAAATCAACCCTTTGGGTAGGGCAGAAATGTTTTTCATATTGACTATCTGATGTCATAATTAGGACAAATTCAAGCAGAGAATTGCTACATGGTATCAACATAATCTAAAAAAAAAAAAATCAAGATCTGAGATTCAATATCAATGGCTACAGTAACAAGAAATAATATTAGAAAAGAGAAAGCACTTAAGTAAGCTATTTTTCTAGAATGTATAGATTTTCTTCTGATTTTTTTTTCTTTTTCCCTAGGACTAAGCAAAATACAAATAATTTTTCATTAACAAGAATTAAAACAAATGCTTTGCAGCAGTGTGTGGTTTCCCTAGATTACAGTTTGGAAAAATATTAATGAGATATTTCACCTTAATCGTCGTAGTAATTACTGCACACATTATTTACTCTTGTTTATCAATGGTAACGCACCTATGCTTATGTTCTATTTCTGCTTCATTTTGACAGACATGTAGATGTAATAATTTAATCAAATTCTTTGCATTCCTTTACTGACTTGGAGCTTATAATCACTAAACACTGTTCAGTCAACGAGATGCTTGACAACAATGCCAAATAGCATGGAGTAAATCCCCTTCAGTTAGTTGCTCTTGAGAAACAGCTTCAGGTTGCTGTTGACAAATGTTCTGGCATCAGCAGCTGAACAGGCTGATTACAATTCAGTCTTGAGGTAAGGATTTGCATAAAATACGGTTTCAAACTGCCAAAGCAGAACGGAAATAGCTTTCAGGGTATGTCCTTATGGTATCAGAACGGCAATAACAGGAGCTGCTGTAATGTTCTGTCTAAAACACAGCCACTGATCTACAATTTTCAAAGGCGCCCATGAAACCAAAAGAGTAGAACAGACCTATCAACACTTGGCTGAAATTCCTTGCAAAACTCAAGCTACAGATAACAAATGAGATCAGGAAAAGCTTCCTGCAAAAGTAAGAAATCCTATCCCAGTTCCTCCCTCACTAATTTCCAGAGAGTTTGATATATAGTCTTACAAAGGATGCACTATTATTATACTACGGACCTGCAAGTGTTTGCAATTCAAAGGCTCCTCCCTCCCATCAGCTTCAGGAATATTTCTGACCTTTCCCACAACGTCGACTCCAGCAAGACTCTTTCTTTTCACGCTTTTCAATGAACATCGCTGCATATTAAAGGACAAACAGAGGACAAACTTCTATTTCTAGGCCACAGCAATGAATGTTTACTGAAGGTCTAAACTATTATTTACAGTAGTAGTTGCCTACGCATGTGAAAACACAGTTTAAGTTTACAAGGCCAAATCCTCAACTGGTATGAAACATAGCTCTCTCGTGTGAGCGCACCTCTGATTGGCAGACCTTTGCTTTGCAGAAAGCCTGAGTTCAAAAGTGTTCTCCCGCCCTCAGAAACAGGGAAGTGCGGGTGAAAAGATGACACAATGAAAAATTCACAGAGTGCTCACCAGAGATATTGGGCCAGGACCTGCTCTCTCTTATCCCAGTTATCAGCCTTCTCCTGGTACACGTTACTCAGCCAGCGGCACTGCATGGTGTCAACATGGATGATGCAGCAGCCAACCTCTCGTCCCGTTTCTGAAGTGATGTACTTTATACTCTCTTGAGACAACAGCAACTCTCTTGAAGCAACATACATGCTAGTGGATCCCATGTGCTGAGTCCCACCATCCAAATCTGCGGTGTTGCCTGCTTGTTGTTCACCATCTTTTCCCTGGCAGAAATCTCCTCTCTTGCCTTTATAGAGGGGAAAATTTCTCCACCTGCTGAAGAAGGGCAGGGTGTCAGAGCCATGAGGGTTAACTGAATGGGCCAGGGAATTGATTTGTCCACAGTGATGGAGCAGAATGATTCATCGCAGGATGACACTGCAAAATGAGGAGTCCTACCTTGAGGGATCCAAAAGGAATTTTCCTGTTATCTGAGCACCATAGATAGTTGTCTAAAATAAATTTTAATGTGCTCATGAGACTAAAATGGACTTGTGTAAGGGCATCCAGCAAATTTTGCAGCAATAAACAAAATGTTTACTGCACAAGTGAGATACAAATTTAACTTGCAAACTCTACATAATTTTCCTTATGTTTAATACAAGGGACAACAGTTATAGGACCTTGCTGGAAAATTAATCAAACCTTTTTTTTGTTTCTCCCTCACCCTTCAGTCTGTGACAGCTTTCCCAGCTGCAGGCTGGAAATGCATTCAGCTCAACTCCTGCCCAATCGGATTAATAAACCAGCTTCTCTTTTTCACTGACTTTTGCCTGTTGTACATAAATAGCTTGAAAATTCGAGAAGCTACCTGAACTTGTATCAATGAGTTCATCTTTCAGGCTTTCAGCTCTTACCGTCATCCTAATTATGACAGTAATAAGAACAATCAGAAGAGCAATAACAGTCATTTCTTCAAAGCCTTTATCCTGTAGCATCTAAAAACCTCCCTGCCCTCAAATGAGAGTACTCAGAAGGCAGGCTGTGGAAAGGCAAGGACAGGGTCCTCCAGGGACCTGGCCAGCTGCACCAAATATGCACGTCACAGCCAAACAGCAAGGGTCAGTCATTTTTTTATTGTCTTAGTCATTTGTTATCAGTCAGGCAGCTTCCAAGCCAGAACAGAAACAGCCTTCTTGTGCTAGAAGCCTAATCCTAACCACTTCAGTATATTACACATATTACTTTCTTCATCACGCCGTGGTGGGGTTCTTGCTGAGGTACCGTGTTAGGGAGAGCACAAGGTCCATGCTGAAGTTTGCTCCTGGCTGCATAAAGAAAGAGCAAGGAGGGCAGCTGCTGCCTAGCAGCCCTGAGAGTGGGGTCCCTATGGAATATACTGTTACCCTGTGAAAGCACTCAGCCCCTCAGCCATCGCTTCTCAAGGGCACTGCGCAAATCTTGAGGGCTAGCGGCGCACAGAGCATTAGTGTTGCTTCAACCTAGGCTACAAAGCAGCTTAATGCTGCAGCTAACCTATTTCTTCTTAGCATGGTTTATTAGTTTAAGCCTGGCTACGCACAGGATGGTGAATACATTTTGAGTTAATTCTGCCCAGCTGTGTGACAGTTTATGGGAGTTGCTTGTAATTACCCAAAACCCAAATCCAGTTTATATAAGAGGGGAGAAAAAAAATCCAGGGGAAAAGGAAAAACAAGTTTCAGCAGCTAGCATGTTGAATGGAGTATGCTGTGCATCTGCTCTTGAGTTACTGCAATGACATTTGTAGCTAAATTGCCATATCTAAATGGTGATGCTGTAATTATAGTTTAGGAGCTTTTTCTATTCCAATAGCCATTTTCTTCCTTTATAACTGTCTCAAGCTTTAGAATAGCCTGAAGTAGATCATGTAAGTTCTAGCCTAGATATACTAGATGAACAGCATAACTATTTTTTAATTAGGTGAGTAAAAAAGTTTTATTGTCAAGTACCTTGTGCCACAGACTGCTGTTGGTATGTGCATCTGTCTAACCCAGCTCTGCTTCTTCCCAGCTCATGAGCCTACTCATGGCAGTACCTAGAGATGCGAAATTAATGCTTCCCGTCACATCCAAGCCCTTTCCCCTGGTACACAGGCAGTCTTTAGTGCAGTCTTAAATGACCATCTGGATCTCAAACAGCAGCCGCCAGTGTAGGGCATTTTTATGGACTGCCTTACGAACATGGGGATGCTGCTGAGCGGCTGCTGAAGTGCTCTACCCCTGCTAGCTTTCTAGTTTATTTGCTGATGGGATGTGTCAGGTTTTGGAGATTTCTGGATGAGTCACTTCTTTCTATTCCAGTTGCAAGCACCTCAGCAACAGGGATTTTTGCCTCAAGTAACAACAGGTAAGTTGCATCAATAACGTGGCACCATCACGGGCTTCACCTGTAGAGGGATGCTGGGACCTGTAAATCCATGGCACACCAATGACATTAGAGCGCCAAAGCAGTCCTATAATCTGCGCGTCCTGAGACAGAGACTGCACCTGCAACAGCAGGGCCAGGTCCTGGGCTACATTTCATAGACACTTGACGCTGTGGGCACACGGGACGCTGCTGGAGCGTGGACAGTTTTGCCCTGCAGGAGCTGGGGACGCCCTGGGGTCAGGCCAAGGTTGCCCAATAACAGCCTAGCACTTGCCAGGTCCCTGGTTAATCTCACACTATCCTGACATTACTAAAGCCTGCAATTTACAGGAGCTCTACCTGCTGGTGTGCAGACTTCCAGTCAATCTTCTTCCCACTCTGGATGCCTAACCACACTCCCTTGTGCTAGAGGCTGCTGTGGGGCCCAGTGAAGAGCCAAACACATCAGCCTCATGTCGCCTTTGAGCTGGAAAACTTGTAAAGGTGGCCATGCAGCCACTGCACAAAAGAGAACATCTGGAGCCCACTCCCACGTTACTTTCAGGAAGCCTGCTCGTTCAGACGTACCCACTGATGCGCTCCCTCACTGCTTATCTTTTTACAGTCATCCCTTACAGCCCTGCTATAATTACAAGCCCTACCCATGCCTCCTGAAGTCAGCAGAATATTCCCATTGGAGTAGTTCCTTTGAAGTTTTTTTTTTTTCCATAGTCAATTTAGATTTGTATTAACATTACAAATTTTCTACTGTATTAATTTCACCATAAGTCCTTTTATGCAGTTCAGTAATTAATTTCAATTCTCAATAAGGGCTTTCATTAATATATTGCTATTGTTGAAACTTTATTTTTACAAAAGAATGAGGTGGTGTTCTCTGGAAAGATATTTAAACAGTTTCTTAATTTTAGATAAAGTTACAGTGTGATTGAAGTTACTCATTACATACTATTCAATTTAATTTTTATAATGTTTCCAGGCCCATATCTAAAATTAAAATGAAGGCTAGCTTTTTTCACAACTCATACAGGTTCTGCATTGTTTCTGGCTCCTTAGTAGTCATTTGCTTTTATTTGAACTCACATTGTACAGAGGTAACTATAATAAAGTAATTTAATGAACTGATATGCTATACTTAATTTTGCATTTGAAAATAAACAAAGTACAGGTGACAACCTACATTTTTTATTTATACATCACCTCAGCAGCATAAGATTTAATTATTCTATTGAATTTTATATAGAATTGAAATCTCTTTTGTTTCCTTTTTCTTACTTGCCTATGAGGCACTAACCAGTGCTACAGCATTATAGGTACACCTTTCAAAGACTGTAGGAAAACAGCATGCGAGATCCCAATTCTCCAGGCTTCCCATGGGGAAAGGAGCGGTGAGAAGAGGCTGCCATGTAAAACCTTTGTGCTCTGAAATGTTTTTTACAAACTTGGCTGTAATCCACGTTCTGCACAGTGAGTACAAACTGGAACCAGCTTGGGGCATCTCAGTGTCTACTCTGCTCCTTCTGTCCTCTGAGGAGGGGAAGAACAGCAGCAGTTCAGTGTACTGACCTCCGCCCGCCCACCTGTACCTTCCACCCTGCCTTGTCTCCCCCATAGGATGGTTTCTGTGCTATTTCCAAATCCTTTATGCGCTGCTAGATCAACGAGAGGGAAACATAAAAAGAAAAAAGCAACAACTGTACCCTAATGCATGGAGTGGTTGACAGCAAGGAAGTTAACTGCAAGGAGGGGGTAGAGAGGGACCCATTCCCATTCCCGGCACTGAGGGGCAGTGTGAAGGCTGAGCTCAGCTGCAGAACCATCTCAGTCCATCTGCTCTCCATGCTGGCCCTCCCTGGGAGCCCTCAGAGCCTAGGGCTCTTCTGTGAGAGGCTCTGGCTGGTGTTGGGGAAGAAATACAGTGTGGTATGGCTGTATAAAATTACATGGTGTCTGAGCACTGACTCCCTACCCTGAAGGCTTGACCTCTCCCTGCACACATGGTGATTGCTTTGTCCAGGCTCTGGAAAACTGAGTTAAGTCTATATGTTTATTATTTGACTTCCTGCATTGCTTTTCAGAAGCGAGCAAATTTTTTCCTAGAGAAAGGGTGGAACAGGTATTTATTCTGTGAGAACAAACATGATTTTTCTGTGTTTTGAGAAGGAATAAAAGGGCAGCAGTAAACAGCTAAGCTTCAGATTCAATAAGCTACTTAAAGCAGCTGTGCTGATGCCTCCAGCCAGCAATGTGCTCATTTCAACAGCTGCATGGCATAAATAGAAGCTGCTCACTCTTATCTCTCAGCTCAACACAGGCCTATGGGTTTTAACCCCTGTACAAATCTTGTGCTGGTTCCTTCAGGGGAAAGCAATTGTTTCCCAATTGAAATCCCTCTAACCACATAAACAACAAGTTAAATCACCAGGAGACCTGCTAGATCTTCCTTTTGTCTACACAGTGAGAGTCCCTGAGGTCTCTTCTGGGGTCTGAACTAAGGCAATCTGACCTGCGTACTTATCCCAGTAAGGACATTGTCCAGACTATGAAACATGTTTTAAAATTAGTTAACTGAACACTTAGCACTTCATAAGCATCCACAAAAATATTTCAATAGGATACTGCCACAGCCAAGACTTTCCCATATTTACACTTTGTTTGTTTTATGAGCCCATCCACATCTCTCATACGCACTCAGAGGCACTGCCAGCCCATGAGCTTCTTGTGCAACCCCGGACTTGGGCAAAATAAGCCATTTCCATGTGTCTCAATGCAAGGAAACCAACATGACAGCTTCACAGCAACAGGGCTCCCTGTAAGAGAGGCACAGCCAGCTCCCACCCCCCTTCCAAGCCCATACTGTAACAGCACAGAGGGCACAGCCTTCCCCAGCACAGAGCCCTGTTATACCAGGCATCAAAGGAAAACTGGTTTGTGGTGCTAACCATCAGCAAAGGCCGTTCACTGAAAGGACAGCATCACAAAAATCCCAAGGCAGGTCAGCAGCCCACTCTGACTCTTCCTGAACTCTGTATTTGACAGACATTTAAGCAGCATTTATTCTGTAGCCAGGAAACTGGGGACGAGACAAGAGCGTGGTGCTTTCTCTACAGAAGCCAAGTTCCCCTCCAACTTCTGCCTCGTGTAAACAGTTAGTGACAGATTTCAGGTTTGGTAGAAAGGGATCATTACTTACTAATTCAGAAGAAACTAAAACTCCAGCATAAATTGTTTTACAGAGTCTTCAGTTTTACACTAAGTAAGAAGCAAAACATTACTTCTAACACTTGCTTACTAAAAGTAATAAGCAAAATACTCCAGCTGCAAAACAAATAGATACTGTCTAGAATTGTTTGCCTTTCTTAAATTCATATTAAATCTTTTAGACATAAGAAAAATATTTTCTAAATAGAATTTACACTCTAGGTCTCTCACAAATCACTTTTCAGTTTTTCTTAAATAAGACTCAGTTTATTGGATACCCAATACTGTATGAATTGTTTTTGAGAGTTTCCTAGCAAGGTGTACAGAAAAGAATAGATGGAAAATGTAGACGTGATTATTGTGGGATAATTGCCATTTTTTCCTAATGAAGGGAGCTGCTCAGCACCATGCACTGCAATAGGTTTGTATTGCACGTGTGAACAGGGGCGTTAAGGAATCCTTTAGGACAGCAGAGCCTGCATGCAGACGCATCTTCAATAGAGGAATAAGGTACCCTAATTATACCAAAGATACATTCCAAGATGAGGAATTTTACATAATAAAAATGAAAATATGGTTTTGGAAGGCTTTCTTTCCACTATCTGATGAATTAATGATATTTCAGAGTAATAATGCCTTGTAATCAGAAGTTGAGGCATGAACTATGAAAGGTTCTTTTAATAGAAAATAAAATCCCAAGAGGCTCTTCTCAGAGCTGAAAAATTATCATTTATCTATTGCTCTAAAAACTGATTGTTTTTCAAATTGAAAAATCATAGCAAAAATAGATGTTACAAGTATTTCCAGATGCAGCCTTATAATTAGCATGAACAGCTATTTAGTGCAATATGCTAATTACGTTACCCAAATACATGCGGATAATATAAAAAATGGTGGAGGGGGGGCATCCTTAGCTGCCTTTACAGTATTGGGCAATTATCCAATTAGACTAGAAGATGCCTGTAGGCTAATCCCTGCCTGGATGTTCAAGACAGCCAGGCATTTTTAGAAATGTTACTGATTGTCTGGAAATGTAACTTATTTGTAAAACTGCATGTATTTTAAGGCCAGAGCAGTATGACCTCCCCATCCAGACAGGATGCGAGAGGCAGCCGTTAGAGAAAGCTTTACCGGTAAGGAGAGCTGGTGAAACAGGAGCTTCAGGGGATTTGTAACAGGATAGCAAGCTCCTTACCCTTGTGTCACTGGTTCAAATCCTGTCCAGATGGGAAATGAAAGTAACTAGAGGCCTTGGCAGCTGGCTAAATGGGTTTGTCTTCTCAAACGGGTTTTAATGGGCAAAGTCTCTCCTTCAGGCATTACTGCAGGCGCGAGAACCTGCTTAGAGCAGGCATTCTTGATGCACTGCAGTTGCCACCTCTAATTACCAGTGCAAAGCCCTTTAAAATACTGGAAAGTGAATTGCAGTGCATGGAACAGATGATCTACGGACCTCACCGTGCTGAGCAGCTCCCTTTGCTTTTTTCACATTACCTCAGGATTCGAAATCATAGCTGAGGCAAAACTCACTAACTGCTGTCTTAGCCACCACTTTGCTTGATTCTAATGGGAGCAGGCCAGGGCTGCTTCATGTTCCAGCTCTCCCTCCTCAGACAGCAGCCTAACTGTAAAGTCTAGTCTGAACTGAAAAAAACAGACTGGAGCAGCAGTATCGGTTACGGGGCTGTCTGTGATTTTGTGGCACCAGACCAGACACCATTACTCCTGTCTCGCCTGTGCTCCTGGCACTGAAAGCTTCCAGTGTTGTGAGCTGAACTTTGTTGACATACCAGCCGTACACCATGGCCCTCAGAGTGCTTTACAATGAATCTTTATTTTGTATGTAGCTGTATAATGCTGCACATAATAAATAAATGGCACAGCTGTTAAGATTTATGGCAGGCTGTATGCGCGGCTTTATGTTGCTGTTTCCTGAACGTACAGATACACACGCGATGTCTGTCACGGTACAGAAAGGGGTCACTTCCACTAGCCTTATTAATCCTGAATAAATAATGATGATGATCACCTACTGCAAGCTCAGTTTATAGTTTAATCAACTTGCATCCGCTCTTAAGAATCAAAGGCAGGAAAATATTGTTGATGTATTAAGTGACAGCTACTGTTATTTTCAGGGCATTACACAGAATTGCAGTCATACAGCTCTTACTGATTTTAGAGAGAGAATGATGTGGCTTAAATGCTATGTAAGGCTTTGAAAAATCTAGGAATTAGAAGAATTCATCTGACCTGATCAGCCTGCTGAGCATTTAAGAGCAGTAGTGGACACTTAGCACAAATAACTGAGGGAAAACAAGTTTAAAGATTATTGAAGCTCCTAATAGGCACTTTTGGAGTTGCATAGGTATCTCTGGAGAAACCTCTGAAAAAGCCAAATAAAAGTAGGAAATTCAAGAATTACTCTAGAAAACAGCACAAGTCCTTGTACAAGGAGGTGTGTCACAGCTGAATACATAATTCAACAGCTGTATTACGTAGTATCTAAACATCACTCAGTCACTCAAGGCCTCAACTCTGCCAGTGGCTTTACACACAAGCTAAGCACCACTGTTTCCAGACTCAGAACACGGCATAACAGTGCTGTTTTCTAAAGCAAGCACTCCATTGTTACTTTTCACTTTGTTAACTCACCTTTCCAACACAGGGCTACTCTCTCTCAGGCAGTGATGCAACGCGGTGTAGATAGTCTTCCCAACTCACGCCTTGATGTACGAGCCTCCAGGAAGGTTATGCTGCACACAAGCAAAGGCAGTTGTGGCTACAGAGGTAAACTCCTTTATTCTTTTTTAGATGCTCATTTTATAAATAGTAGCAGGGTTCATTTTGTCCATTACTCTCATGTTTTCTAGCTGTCAGTGAGAAGGAGGTACAATGCAGCCAAAAAATAAATTAAGCCTTGCTGTCTGCCAGAGGCTTAAATATAGTACAAAACCAGGCATAAGTGACAGAGGTAAGCACAGGAGGACAAACCCAATAGAACAGCATTGCTCACCGCAACAGGCAGCAATCAGCACATCAGCAGTATTGTGTAACTCTAACTTCTTCAATTGTTGTTGAGACAGAGGACAGCTTGGAAGAGATTCAGATTGTGACTCACATGGCCATTTTTAGGAGAATTTTTACTAATATTTGTTATGGAAAGCCCAGAGGTGTTTAAGAAATCAGTTGTACAGGAATAAAATGTAACAAGATCTTTTGCAGCCAAAAGGATGGTGAAAGTTGTTGTGGGCCAGTCAGAAGCAAGGTTTGACATCTCACTGCAAAGGGGTCTGAGGCACTAAACAGTGAAAGCATTCAAAGGAGAAATCAATAACATCTCACGTGCTAGAACAGAGAGGGGTGAAAGACGGAAGCTTGAAACAGACTTAAGACAAAGTCCTTGCCTCAACATACCTTGAGGGTCAGGAAGATTTTCTAAGGATGGAAAGGAGCATACTCCAGTAACAGATATGTGAAATGGTTACAGCCTGAGCAGGAGGTTTAGGGTGGATGGAAAGGAAGGACTGTATCCCCTACAGCTTTCATTTAGGTCAGCTTGTCAAAGATAGACCTTTTGGACAGAAGGACATTTGCAGAGGTCTAGATAGTACCCACACACTGGATATCACACTGAGTCACAGCAGGACCACAGTGGTGATGCCTGCGGTAGTTGGAAAGAAAAAGCTCAAAAGCTGTGCTAAGGTGGACACTGACATGGTGCCAGCAAGACTGGCCAAGGCTTTCATTTGGAGGGAGCAGATAATAGAAGGAGAAGGACACTGCAGTGTGCATATAAAGGCAAGATTTCCTGCAGCCAAGCTGTACAGGAGAAAGAAAACAGCATCAAAGCTCCTGTGATCTTCCTAGCAGCCTCCTAGACTGTTAGAGAAAGAACTTCCAGCAGACATTGCCGGAGGGGCTGACAAAGGGCTAGAAAATGACATCATCACAGAAAGCAAAGGACAGGTTTGGGGTGGAAGAGCACAGGGAGGGAGGTGGAAGGCAGCTGAGTGGCCCAGAAGGATGAAGAGGGTGTGCTGGATATGAGTTCTGTGGGGTCTGTGAGGCTTTAGCAGCATAGAGAGAATTACTAGAGAAAAAAAAAAACCAAAAAAAACAGAGCCACATGGCCAGGATGGGAGGAAAGGGACTCCAGACAGCAAGTACAGACAGCAGTTGCATTACAGCAGTAACAGGGAAAACAGGCAGAAATTGGAGAAGCAGGTGGAGATCATGGTAGGTTTCTGAAGAACATTCTTTCACATTTTATGTTATCAGCTAGCAGACGCACATTTCACATTGTCAAGGTTGAGTTCCAGCTTCCATTATAGCACCTCTTTCACTCCCTCATCACTTTCTGAAACAAATTCCTTAAGGATTATGATTTTCCACATTTGGTTGCAGCTTAGAGGGTGAATGGTACAGAGGACTGAGGCTCAGCAAATGCATGCAACGCTTGCGGTTGTCACCCTCCTACCATATTTCTGGAGATGCATTCACACATTCCTAATTTAACCCGCTCCATACACCACTGATAGTATATGGTTTGACAAATAACGTGCAATAGAGAGGTGGTATCACAAAGCATATGAGAAGTGACAGAGTCCATCTGGGCTTTGAACCTCACTTCTGCATTTCTGCACATTTGATATTAATCTTAAATTGCATCTTCTGATAAATGCTTGATCATCAGTTTTACTATTCATATTAGCAAGATATGTACAACACATGAAGACAAAGGATAAATACATTTTTATATGGAATATACCTATCTAATCTTTCTAATACTAAATAGAAGAAAGTATTTTCCAGATGTAATGTAGAACTGTTTTAAAATTCAAGCTGAAAAATGCCACCATTATTTCTTCCTAATCTGTTTTTTCTAACAACGTATTCTGAAAAATCCTATTTTTTCCTGGTAACAGTTGCATTTCACTTTTCCACATGTATTTCCTTCCAGATAGGAACACAAGGTTGGACTGGAGAAGTTAACAAAATAGCAATAACATTTTCTTAAAAGTATTAATACAGGTCACAACTTGGCAGCGAAATAATTAAGTATTAACCTTGTTTTGCAGAGGGGGGGAAAAAAAAAACAAACAAACAAACAAAAAACTAAAATCCCCCACTGTCACAGCGCTCCAGATGCCATCCAAGCTGCAACCATCGCAGCGAGGGTGCCCGAGGGGACGCGGTACCGGTGGCACAGCAGCCTTCCTCAAGGGCAGCCCATGGACTCTGATAACAACTCAGGAGCCACACAAGTTCACTAGTGACAGCACTGCGCGTAACCACTGTCACCAACTTCATCAGTATCGCGTCAACTGGCCAATACGGCTATCCTCAGATCTGGGACAGCAGAGCAGGGGCGATTTCCCCGCTACAAGAAGCTGGCGAGGCCTGCAGCCTGCTCCAGCAAGTGACCCACACGTGCGATGCGCTCCACGTAACGCGAGCAGGAAGAGTCTCTGCAGCCTGCACGTCCTCCCAGACAGGGATCTCTGAAGCATTTACGTGTTGAAACAGTGACGAACACAGCGAGGCTGTGCCCAGAGCTTTCAGAAATCAGCAGCAATATGCTAGCAAATGCGGAGCGTGCTCTTTATCCAGGCCTGTGCAAGGAGCCTGTCTGAAAAAGAGGTGGAGTAAGGGGGTCTGACACCCCTCCCAGTGCAGAACAGGCAACATCTGGCAATGAGAGCTGGATTACACTGGCTGTGACACGAGAGGAAGTGAAGTGGCAAGAGGATAAAAATAGTGGGGTGAAAATTCCATGTTAATCTTAGAGGATAAACACTTCATATTGATGTTCTCAAGCCCCAACATTCAGATATACATTCTTTAAAATAAATTCTTATTTTTAAATAATTGAATCATTTCATGACTGCTCTTATGGCTTTGTTTTTTCCTAAAAGCCTAATTAATAGTAATTATTCATTTCTACAAAAGTTGCCATGAAGAATGTGAAACAAGATACATTGCTAACTGAATACTGAATAACAATGGCAGTCACTTACGTGACTGGCAAGTTTTAAATTCAAATGTTTTCATCATAAACTAAAGCAAATTTACATAGAAAGGCAATTTAAGCATATAAGCATTTCTAATTGTGGGTTTTTTTTGTCTGTTACAGGCCTCTCAGTTATCAGAACTGCAGCTTTTACCCTCAACTTTGAGCTCAGCCTGACAGGAACACTTTTTTTTTTGTCTTAACTTTTCATTTGGTACCCTCTGCTGGCCAAAATAAGCACAGACAGTGAAGTCAAAACCCCAGCCTCCAGTAATGAAAAAGATGCTGAAAAACCACGAGTGACCTTCAGCAGAGATGACCTCATCTGTCACAGGGAGGAAGCTGACACGCACACTTAACTCCAAGCAGGAAGATCAATACAACGCAACGCATCTCGCAAGGCCTAAGCAGATTTTCACAACGCAGGAAGTGACACAGGCACTCTTAGATGTCTCATCAGCTCTATTCACTTTCCTAGCTTTAGCTTTTGTTAAAAATAAAATTGCTGCTTAGTCACCTGGAAGGAACAGTGAAAGCCTTAGGTATTTGTATCCTTCTTCCTCCTCCAACTCAAGGAGCGAAGGATGTGAATCACAGCATAACCCAATCTTCCCTTCTTCTCCCTTTCTACAGTGGAACCTTGAAGCGAGCAATTTTTCAGGAGCTCTTATGGAGGAAGATTTCCTGCCCTGAACTGTACTGCCTACAGCTAGAGCCCCAGACGATCAGCGAGCAGGCAGGGAGCACCTCACCACTCCTGCCAGCTCTCTCTGCAGCCCGGGGTGCACTTTCCTTTGCGCAAGCCCTCCGGCACGGCCGCCTTCCAGCAGCACCCCGCACGGTGATGGGTGCTCTCTTGGAGGCACGCTGCTTTGCCTTCCCTGGTGAGGGGCTGCACTTCAGCCATGCTCAGGTTCAGGACACGCCAGGCTGCTCAAAGTTCACTGCTGCTTTTCAAGCTCAGGAAAAAAAAAAAAAAATAAAATCTTCCTGCAGCTTGTATTAATCAGTCTATCCCAAACTTTACCTCTCCGTCCAAACTGCAAGGATGACTGGTTTGACTCATGAGAGAGTCATCAAACAAGCAGCGCAACACATTTATCAGGCTCAGCTCCTGATGCAGGGCACCAGTGCAACATCACTGCTGGCCCTGGCAGTGAGATAGTGGATAAAGGGGATACACAGATACTGGAAAAGTGTCTGCTTTCCTCCAAAAATTACCATCTCCAGCACAAATGGGCAAAGGCAAAGGCAAAACTCTCCTCTTGCATTTTCTTTCCTGTTTCAGGGAAAAGCTCTGCAGGCTCACAAAAAGCAGCAAAGCTGTTGGACACTCGGGTCAAATAACGAAAGCCAAGCAGAAGTCTGAAGTGTATGTGTGCGTTCACAGGCCTGCCCCAAGTCAGGATGTGGCATGCAACCCGAACACCCCAGGGAAACCTGTCACTGTGCGCCAACACCAAAAAGCTCTGCCTGCTCACTGGTATGACATACAATTCATTTTTGCCCACAGCTTACAAAAGGAAAGCCAAAACACTTCAGCAAGAGTTAACCATCAGCACAGAGGTAGGGAAAGAAGAAGAAAGTGTCACAGGAAGATTTAACACACACGCACAAAAGAAAAAAAAAAAAAGACCAGCCTTGCTTACTACTACTTCATAACCACATCAAGGAAGCACATTACTGCCAAGTATGTTCCACCATGGTCTAGCCCTGTCAGACACTGCTTTTTAACAGTGCCCCCATGATTAGGGTAAAACCCCAAAGATTTGGCTTTGGTTCCATGTATAATCTTGTGAACCATGCTGTACACAGTCACGGGACTGGCATTTCGTAACAAAGTCATGACCTTAGCCATTGCTGAAGTCCAAAGCAACCACTGGCTGAACTGGGCTCAATGCCTTTGCCAGGACCCACAGAGACCTCTGAGCTGTGATGCCAGAGCCAGCAACGTGCCCAAAAACCAGTCTCTGGCTCTGGTGAGCACCTCCTGGCCAAGCCTGGCTCCACACTAGCTCTCCTCACACCTTCTGGGGTGTCTCTGTCCCAGGCAGGTAGCGGAGAGCACTGCAGACCAGGCCTGCACGAGCCTGGCCAAAATACAGCCAGGGCTCAGACAGGGAAGCTTGTGCCCATCACTCGCCGGGCTAGTTTATCTCCTTTTAATAGCAACACAGCCACTTAAACTTCCTAGGACAACTGCCAGCCCCAAGTCACATCTATGCTGTACTCCAGGGTATTCAGGCCAGAAACCAGACTATAATAAAGTAAAAACAGGAGAGGGGTAGAAAAATATTCTTCATATTCTTCCTAACTAGTTCATCTTCTTGGGAAAAAAAAAAAAACAAAAAAAACAAAAAAAAACCCAACAACTGTTTCAGTAACACTTTCATTGTGAGAGCTTCTGGAGTTCCTTTCCAGCTGAAGTCCCTGGTTTCTAATGCACGTCCCAGATTGTTGAGGATCAAACATAGCATCAGGTGAGAGCACTCACATGCAGTTCAGTCCTGTTTTCTTCCCTGTATATGCTAGTCATTTGTCTTTTTTTTTTTGCACTATCACACAAAGTTCGCTGAGCAATGCACAGCAAAAGTCAAGCCTTTTGCCGAATTATTCATTACTCAGTTAACAACTCCTCAGTACTCTTGCATAGTTTAAATTAATTCGTTCTTCCCATTGGCATTATACAGCATGTATTGATTCTGTATTTAATTTGCCATTGGAAAGCACTGAAATCTGAAAGCTCCTTGGAGTCCCCATCATATCCCCCATCATATCTCACTTAACCTAAAAAAAAACCCCAACATTGTTCCTTGCAGATTGTGTAATTTAACCTGGGTCTTAATAAAATCTTGAGGTACATCATAATTAACACAGCTTTGTGCTGAAATTTAACTGAAAAGCTTTTCATCACTTTGTCTTTTAACCTGTATGCAAACCAGGACATTGCTTTAATCCATAATAGCCTAGTACTTTAACAAGCCTTTTAACAGGGGTGTTGCCAACAGATTTTTTTTTTTGAGGTCACAAGCAAAGTATGGCTTAGTCCACTGTTTTGTTGGTGTACTTGAAGTTCAGTGACTTAGAGGAACGTTATTTCCTTTAAAGAAGCCATTATCCAACCAAGTTTACAGAAGGACTTTTGAAAAACTGTTTAACTCTAACTACTGCAGCCAACATGCATGATCAAGTAAGACTTACAGCTCAACCTTTGCATGCCTCTTGCTTTCTCACATTTTTAAACATACATAGAATATACCTAAACTTCCAGTATTATAAAAATGCTTTGATTGTCTAAGGTTATCCTTTCCTTCCCTTTTGGGAATGTTGTAGTGGAGAATCCACACCTCAGAAGATAATAGAAAGTACGGATGTGGCCAGCAAGGGCTGAAAAAGCTTCATTATCTACACCTTCCCCTGGTCTTGTGTGCTGAAGCATTTTTCCACAAATCTTAAAGTGAAAATCCCCTCCTGTTAAACAACAATGCATCATTTCTATAAATTGGGCAGGCAGAAAGTTCTGCTTCCTTTTCCAGATGTGCTTCTCTTTTCACTCCTCTTCAACGCAATGCATTTCATTTCCAAGCGCATTACCTGAGGCCCCGGGGGCGGGAAGGTACCTCCTGAAGGCTGCATCTCCAGAGAACTCCCCCATCCTCCTCCACATATGTTCAGAGCCTGACATAAAGAGCTGACCTGCTGAGTGCTCAGCAGGCAGCAGTACCTCCTGGAGCTCCAACTTTAACTGAAAATACAACAGCAGGGAACCCTTCAGCTAGACATTTCGTACCTCATAGAGGCTTTTACACAGCCACCCACTTAGGTGCACAACGCTGGTGAACTAGACTCTGGTTACCCATCCTGCTAGCACAGTATAGCAACTTACACTTTATGGATTGGATTCTCATCTCACTGAGGCATTTTTTTGTGGGAGCTTTGGGGCAATCTAAGCTATAGTATGAGATATGAACAGGCTGGTGAGTTGCTTGTTAGGGGGGTGACGTGCAGGTGCTCTACAGAAGAGCCTGCTAAAAACCACTACCTAGTACTAGCACAGATAACATAACTGGCAAACATTTGACACAGCCTAATTCAGGCTCACAGCTCACATTACTATTCTCTTATATGAAAACTAGGCAGGCTTTAGCCACGCTCATGTAAAGCAATTCACAAGTTATTAGCTATCCTACGCTAAATAAAGATGGTATTTCCAATTAACTGCTCTAGAAGTTTGCCTGTCTCTGTAGGTATTCGTAGGTTCCTCGTTCCTCTGAAACCCTCAGACACTGTAAACATTCATGATTTACCTCTCCCACTCCCGGGAAAGGCATGCTGTTTGCATTGAACAGATGCACCGACATCAGATTTGCCCAAGGTCATTCAGAGGGACAGTGGAGAACAAAAATATTTTTCAAGTCTTAGTTCAGGAAGCTAAGGAAGCTTTTTAGCCTGCACCAGAGAGGACAAAGTCAAATATAAAACCTTGAGAACTATTCCCATCAAACAATAAGGCAAAGTATCATGTTTAGCACAGGTGACCTCCCTTATGGCCCTGTTGAGCCAAATTAATCAACTTTTAAGACTAACTTTTCTCCAACAGCAGAAGAGCTAATATTATATTCTTGGTCAAACCTGTGTACTGTTAATCTCTTTTAGTCACACAAAATCCAGCCTAGAATTGAGGTTTCTTAAACTGTAATCTCTTCTGCACATCTCTGCAGATAAAAAGCAGGACCAATGTTTTCTAGCACTGTATATTATTTGAACCTAAGCAGTTGAGAAGCAGAAAAGGAGAGCAGAGGGTAGAGTAGGAAAGGAATAAAGGAAACATATGAAAAAGAAATACCAATTGAAAATGAAAGTATGAATGGTATAAGGCAATACTGTACTTTTTCCTCCTCCTGTCTGCTTCTCCTCCATCACTTAGTTGCCTTCCAAACACCATTTCTGTTACTTACTGCTTCATTCATAGCACTGGCAAGCCTAAACATTCCTAAATCAAAAGTCAGGCCCTCAGAATCACTTGATTGACTTACAGATCACACAGATCTTGAAAGCAGCACCCCTGCGGTGTGCCTGCAGAGTTCATTTCTTCACACAGAGCGTATGCCCGCAAGGAGCTTAGAGTAACAGCAGATACACTAAATACTATTAGAGAAGAGAAAGAGCTTCTTACTAGCTCTCCTTGGCCCTGGCCAGCTATCTAAACCACAACATTCTAGATAGCTTAAATGCAAAACTCAGACCTTAAAAGGACAGGCACGTTTATCTATACTAAGCTCTTTACTCTGCTGTCTGATTTTCAGGTTATTAGGACTTGCTCAGATCATGTTTCGCTGCAACCATATGAATTTTTTTTTTACACACAGACGCTGTAAATAAAACTCACAAGAATTAGAAAGAAAGCCAGAGTTAGCAATACTCTGGCTTTCTTTCAAAAGTAGGCTTACTTTAATTGATATTTAGCTCAGAGGCGTGTTGCAAACACTTAGGGCATTGCAGTGTTCCCACAACTCTTCAAAGAGAGCAAGTCTGTTATTTGCAATCTACTTTCCATCCTCTGAGTCCTGTGACACAAATGGAAACAAGAAGGTTAACCTGGATGAGTGGATCAGCTGTTTGGTAGATGGCTCAGAAACCTGGTACGGGGATTTCACCTAAGTAGCAAATCCCCAAAACATTCTGTTAGCATGGGAATCAAATAAATAACCCCTGCTGAGACCCCTGGGTCAACCAAGCACACACTTGGAGTTTCAGTATACAGGGTGGATTTGTTATACATATATTTAATTATCTCATAGCCAGAAGGCTATAAAATTACCTGGTTGATAAGCTCCAGTTAAAACACATAGCAGTCCATGGGCTCCCAGAAACTAGCCGATTTAAGTGCCAGCAACACAAAGCAAAGAAAAAACCACATGGAACAAAAAAAGTTATTTAGTAGCCAGGAAACTGAGCAGGTTATTAAACTTGTGAAACAGACCTTTAATTACTTGCAGCAATTGTGGGAAATACTACCAGTTACATCTCTATAATAGATTTGAATTTACAAGTCATCACTGGAAGCCTGTAATCAATCCTGAATTTGTTTCGCAAGCCAGTTCAAAGAAAAGTTTAAATATGGAAACAAATACTGTGTCTTTTCTATTGAAAGAAGAGAATATTTATTTCTACCAGCTTCACATTTCCAACAGATTATCTTAAAAAAAAAAAAAAAGCTTTTAAAATACAGCTGCAATCATCAGGCTTGAGAGGTATTACAGAACATGGAACCATGCGAAGGGATTAACTCCTAATATCATCCAGCTGAACAGCATGAGCTCATCTGGGCTTAACCTTCTGAATCCATGCCATTTGTAGGACCGAAGCAAAAACAATAAATCACAGCTAACAAGCAGGCAATTTTTATTTCAAACACTAAGAAGGATGGATGATTTCCCTGGCATCTCCATTAAGGAACCAAATTTTTCCTGGAGAGGGCATATTTATCTGGTCATGACTGCTATGCTCCCATCAGTGCCAGGCAAATAATTCATACGATCCTCTGACACAGCACGTCCTTTTGAGCTCACAGACTGGCCATGAGCAAACTGTATTTCTCTCCAATTCATTTGTTAACAAAGGAGAAGGAGCACAGGGCTGGCAGGCAGAGTGCAATTGCCAGTTGGCACGTGGGCTTGGGGACGCACCACTCCACGTGGCAAGGATCCTCGCCTGGCCCAAGGGAGAGAAGTTCAGCACACTGGTTGCAGCGTATGTGGTGGAGAATGAAACCCATCTCTCACTTGGTACCTTGTCTTTTCTATCCATAAATGTATTGCTGGAGCCAAAACCACCTTGGAGACCTGCTCTGGGTAGGTCTGCTCGGAGCAGATAGATGGGAACCCCGGCTACGTAACTGTCTGCATAAGGCCTGCGAGGGCTGGCAGGGAGCAGGCACCCTTCCGGGCCCTCTGGTACCTCTTGGCCCTAAGAAGATTTTAGCAAATGAGCATAATGATGTCAGTGGGGAAAGGGAATTATTGCTCAGAGCTAAGCATAAACTTAGTGCACAATTTCATTGCTTTCAGCAGTGGTGAGCCAGCTGGCTGCCAGGCTCTGAGGGAAGAAAACGACAAGTCTTTCCTTTTAATCCCCTTCACCCTTTCAAAAGGCTGGTTCTAGAAAAGTTAGCAGCCAGTGCAGTCAAACACTGAATGAAAAAAAAGGCTGTCACAAAGACAAGATATACCAGAATGAATACAGAAGCATCAGAACAGATACTGAACCGAGCGTTGTGGATGGGATTACACAAACTGAGCTGCTCTGGCAGCCTTCCATCTCACACTTAGTTGAGAGGGGGACTCACTGCTTAAAAAAAAAAAAAAAAAAAAAAAAAAAAAAAAAAAAAAAAAAAAAAAAAAAAAAAAAAAAAAAAAAAAAAAAGCAGAGAGACTCTGTCAACTTCAATTTCTAAGCTTCCCCAGCACATTCCCCTTCTGCACAGGCGGGAGGGCCGAAGGGGCAGGGCCAGGCAGGGCAGCCTGACTGCACATCCACCTTTCAAGCTCTTCTGGGTGGGAAGGCTGCAGCATGGCAGCTTTTTGGCATAATTACCTAAACCCCTCCGATTATTTTTCTCAGTCCATCATAAGTTATACTTCTTTTGGCACCTTTATGCATCCTGCCTGTACTTTGTTTGGAAATGAAAGCTCCCTCAGGGAGCACCATGGCATCGCTGTGTGTACAGATCCAGCCTGAGCCATCCAGGACAAACCCAGTCCAAGTGATAACAGTTGAAGCTCATTAATCATTTATAGCATGTGTGACTTATTGCATAAAGCAATTAAAAAGAAGCAGAATTCCAAGTCTGATGCACACCATAGCACAGGAAATAAAACATTTCTGATTTGGGGGGCATGCTCCCACCTCTGCACAGTGGCCCAGGCTGCGCCCTCCACCCAGCACATCCACCCTCTGTTGCCCTTCCTCTGCAAAACCCCTCACCACAGCCTTTGTGGGAGCTTCTTTCAAACACTTATCCTTTAATTATAAACCACACTGGATAATTATGCAATTTTTACTGATTAAGCCAATTTGATTGTTTGGGATGATTCAAATAGGCCACATGATGTCAGTTCTCATGAGGAATGAATGCATAAACACTTTTGATATGAATACCCATCCCACGACATTTGAATTGCAAATATTCGTGTGTGACCATGACATCCTCTCGTTCAAACGACTGACTTCTCTAGAAAGAATAGCTATAAGTTTATAGGAGAAATCCTGAAGCAGTCTGAACAAGCCTGAAAGGTAAAAGGGAGGAGGTATTAAGAGCCTGGTTCCTATTCAGAGGTGTTATTACACTCACAGCTGATACGTGGCAGTATTTTCCTCCCTTTCACCAGGAAACACTGAATCAGTCCATGCAGAAACACTATCTCACTCGAAGAAAATTTCAAAGGCACCAACCAAAAGGGGCATCTGCCTTCACTTAAGAGCCAGGACTCTAGCCCTTCACTCCCAATTACAAAGTACACACCCAAAATAAGAAGCATACAAGCAACACAGTAATGCAATTGAGGCATAAGATTCCCAAAAAATAAAAAAAAAAAACCAAACAATTAAGGCTGATTGAGCACTTATCAAGTAATTCAGATTCACCTGCAGGACCACTGCTTGCTGAGTTTGTGCACAGTTGCTGCAAAATTACTTTCAGCTGAGGTAATCTGGCCAATTGAATATAAAATTTAACTGTTGTTTTGCTCTGACCAAGGCAGTGCATCTGCTATAGGGGACTTATCCTTACTGTTAGTTTTCACTGTTGATCCCACTGGAAATGTGAGTGTCTGAGAGCAGAGGCTGGCTCCAGGCCTTTTGGGAAAAGAGCCTGCCAAGGTCACTGCCCTCGTCTGCATCCCTTCTGCCTGTTATTTATGTCCCCACCGCCCTGACAAGAAACGCTAACACACAAAGGCACAGCAGCCGACTCCAGAGTAGTTCTTGCTGTGCTGCTTACTGTGCGTGTGTGCCAAGGGTTAGGTGACAGGGGAAACACGCAGCATTCACATACCTGCTGGGCTGCCTCGTGAAGTGCATGCAGGGATGCTGCTGAACAGAAACACTTGCAGGAATCAGCTGTAAATGCAGATTCAAAATGGGTGGATCTAGATGTTTCCACACACTCAGAGGTGGTCACCCTTTCCATGCCTGAGCTGGAAGAGAGCCCAACACAGCTGTAGTTGTCATGGTTGAACTACATATTGGATTTTTTTTTTTATTTTCTTGCTTTACCTAAAGAATTGTTAAATTCCTCTATTTTTCCTCAGCTGTCAAACTGGGATCCAGAAGTCTGCCAGGCAACAAGAGACTGTGAGTCCACAGAAGCACAATCCATTTCCTCCTTACCATTCAGAGGGATCAGACTAAAAGTTGACCACAACTGCTGAGGTGCATGGGGTTGCAGCTCCTAGCCACAGAATACGTCAGAGAGCCTCATCTCTCCCTGCTTCACATCAACAGCTCTCTAGTTGTGTGCTGTGCTTCCATACAGTGCCTGATTGATTGCACGTGCAAAGGATGCTGCAATTGTGAACTTTCTCCTTCCCGACAAGCCCTCCTGGAGGCATTGCAACAAGAAGCTTGCAGAATGCAGAAACTCAAACAGCACATGCCAGCTGTAGTATCTAGATAGGACATGAAGAATCTCAACTCCAGGCACCCTCCTAGGAAAAGCAGCACCTGTAAACCACTTCTTTAAACACAAGCACCTCTTCCACCCATGCATGAGGCACTTACTCTGGCTAATAGATCACAGAGCAGTTAGTGCTTGAGTAGCAGAAACCACATTGCTCCAACAGCTACAAGCATCCTCAGCTTGCCATGGCTTCAGAACAGGGGGAGTCACCTGAATATTTAATGCCTTCTTCACATCTATACTTTATTATTAGAAAGGAAGTTCTTTACAGAGCTTTCATTTGTAAAAATGTAACTCTCAGCACTAAAGATTGCCCCAGACGGCCCTTTAGCACTTCTGCTAGGACTGGGAAGCAGCAAGGGCCAGCTGCTCCCTAAGGGACAAGGAGAGAAGCAGGC
The DNA here is from genome assembly GCA_009806455.1 of Tetrax tetrax. Lineage (NCBI taxonomy): Eukaryota > Metazoa > Chordata > Aves > Otidiformes > Otididae > Tetrax > Tetrax tetrax. Next base: position 161,835 of record WHYT01017786.1, on the reverse strand, counting down.
ACAGTCATGAGGCTGGCAGGACAGGTGCCTTACCAGCCAGGGCCCCATCTCACAGTACCTGAGCAAGGCAGGCTGGAGACAGCAGCCTAGGTCAGACAACTTCACGCTGTTTTTCTTAACTAATGTTCATAACTTCACGGAAGATCCTCAGTGAAGCCAACCCACAGGTCTTGAGCAGCAGGGTCCATGGCCAGGCACAAGCACAGCACTTCTGCAGCACAGCTCTGGCAAGAGGTAATGGCCCAGGGCTGAGCTTAAATAGAGCTCCTGGCCCATGGGCAGGGGCTGGGGGTGGAGCCCCAGGTGAGGCTGGTCAGGGCCACTGAGGGCTGGGAAAGACTAGTTTGTTTGTAGACAAAAGGTGGCAGTTTAGTATCCAACAGAAAAAGTGAACTATCCAGGGACTTTGTTCTCTCTTTATATGCAGTGGCTGCTCTGTGGATGGGCACAGGTTACCCATCTGCAGAGCTGACAATCAATAACTTTCATCAATATGCATGTTCTCTACTTTTTAGAGTAGAGATAAGGACCAGTCAGTGTGTTAGACAGCTTGGTGTGTTTTGTATTATCTGTCTATCAGCACTGTTCTGAGGCACCCCAATGAGCTCAAGCCAGTAGCATCTATATTATGGAAAGACACACAAAGCAGGAAGACAGTGACAATTCTTCTGCCATGCTGTCAAGAAGACACTGCCCTGTAGAGTAGTTTCATCTGCACACAGAGTCTAAGCACTGTGGTTGCTTAGGTTTCAGTCACTCAATGGAATGAGACTACATAGCCTCAGTATTTAAAAGGCACTTTCAAAACTATGTCAAGTGTTTCTACTAGGTGATCCTTTCAGATCTCTTATGGCAGGAAAGATTTCCATCTAAATACATAACCTCCTTGTGTTTTTTCCCATTCCTGGTGTGGCAGCAGGTTCTGCACAGCCTCTGACTGCACTGGTGAGGCATTTGTATGCTCTCCTGATCAAAAGTACTCAAACTGATTATAATGAGAGGTATATTGGGGGACACAGAGAGATATCTCTCTCACTTGGAGAACCTTTTATAGAGGACAGTCATAACTCTCAATCACATTAGTAGAACCCAAAGTTACCTTCAGTTGAAAAGCTCCATATTACATTACCAGAGATCAGGGAAGTGAGATGCCCTGTAAATTAAGCCCTCACACAGTGGCATTTTGCCTCCTACTTGAATACTCTGTTTGCTTTGAAAAGTGCTATCAACACTTCGGAGTGATGCTAAACTACTGGCATTTTGCAGTTTCAAATACATATTGATTTTTTAATGATACTGTAATTCACCTTGTAGATCAATGCTTCCACTTGTAGACTTCTACTTTTATTAACTTCCATTCTTTTAGAGAGGTTATTTTGTCATAGTTCTTCATGGCATTATACAAAAAAAAATAAATGGCATAGCGTTAAAAAAATCCCCAGCCATTATTGTCAGCTCTCACTACTGAGGACAAGTACCCATCTGACTGTCTGCATCTCTATTACCAAAACCGCTCAGAGGCCCATCAACTTGTCCTGAGCTAAATTAATGCCTTCCAGCTCCTCAGCAGGAGCTCTATGAACCCCAGGAAACATCCAACCGTCTCTCTCCTGCACACCGACACAGAAGTGAATGAGAGGGAAGAATGAAGTATTGGGATCCTAAGGGCTGAATTTAAGATTTACGGTGTCATGTGCACTCAGGCATGCTCAAAATGGGGATCTTGGGTCCTAAGAGCTGAGGACCTGTTTCGAAACACACAGCAAAGAAATTTAGGACTTCAGTGGAGGTCAGGAAATTGAGGATTTATTTTTTTTTTTGGCACCATCTGACATTTGAATGGCAGCAGTGTGGTGTAAACAGTGAATCCATAAAGTGAATAAAAGATGAAAACCTAAATGGACTCTCAGTATCAAGCTGTGCTGGACAAATGTGTCCACCATTTCAGTCCATCTCAGATAACAATACATTTCAGATAATATTGATAAATGCCCTCAGACAAACCATAGGTAGGAGGTGATTAACTGTTTATCATTCATTGCAGAGTGCATCCATCTACTCATAAATGTCAGTCTTAAGGAAATAGTCTCTTGCCTCCTACTTTATCTGCTCTCTTCTGAAAATCAGATCAGTGACTCAGCTTTTCCCAGTTGTGACTCCCCACAGAAGTGCACCATTCACAGTTCTCTGTGTCCCAGCTAAATCCTCACCCCACCCTGCTCTATTTAGCAATGCAGAAAGGACAAGAGGGTTATGATCTGCAAACAGAAAACAGTTGACTTCAACGTAGGAGGAGCTGCATGCTCACATACTTGAAGTCTCAAGACTAATTCATGAGGGAGACAGGGAACCTGTGCTCTCATTTATGTCCACTCTGTGAAACAAGTGGCGTCACTAAGTGCGTGAGTTCTCATTCCTGTCTAAAGAGAGGAATTTTTTTCCCTCAGTGGAGAGAAGAGCGTGCTTCCCAAAGGCTCTAGGGCTGGAGACACAAGTATGAGGAATTTCTCTCTGAACTCCTTAGTGCAGAATTATATGTTGCCTACTATGTATTTTCTCAGGGATGCCTGGATGGGGCTGATTTAAACTGAAAGTATTATTATTTCATCTGCTAAATTTATTCTTGTTCTAATTATGGTAACGTATCTATCATTCCTAGCATGGCTCCTTTCCAGCATTATAAATACACCTGTTCTTCAATCTGCAAGAGTGCTGGATGCGTAGATCACATATTACAAATTAAATTCCATTAATAAAAAATTAAGTTTCCATTAATAAAGGTTCCCTCTTTCCTCATAGCTGTGACAGAGAGGCACAATAGTCATGCTGTTTGGTATTTTGTCCTTTGGTTAGCGGATACTCTGCAAGGAGGAAATTTCTTCTTCCTAAAATACAAAGACACAGGAGGTGAAGCAAGAATGTAGGCTAAAATCTTTTGAAGGACAGGCTAGAGAATCAAGTACCAAATTTGTCACCAAGTAGTACTTCTGGTGTCCAAAAAACCTACATGCTCTTCTATTTTAGTTGAAAGAGCTGCTTTAGTTTAAAGAGTGTCAAGAGATGTCCCACATAGAAAGGGTTTCCCTCTGGCCACCCCTCTCTGTCTGGCAGGGACTTCTCCCTGTTAGAAGTACCTCCATGTCTGGTGCAATACGGGCTTCAGATAAGTCTCACATCTGACATCACCCCCCACCACCTGTGTTCCCATCACTCCACTGTATGTCCCTCTTCTGTGCACAGAAAATGCTTGTGGAGCTGTGCTGGGAGGTAGGAGAAGGGCTCATGCTGCAGGGCTGGGAATGGTGTTTCTGTCTGTTGGCATGGGAGAGGAGAAAGGGTTGTCACTGACGAAACATGCACGTCACAGAGTGATTTTGCTTCTAAAAGTGACGGAGTGAATAGGTCTGATCATAGCCTTTATTGACTGTTACAGTTCTGTAAGCACGTGTTAAATATGAAGATGGTCTCCCCAGTAAAATATGGAGAATCATGTACGTGGGCTCACCCCACAGAGCACCCAGAGCCACTGGAGCTTGGGCCTTCTCCCCCAAAAAACTTCTCCTTGCTTTAGGGCAGAGTGTTACATCTGAGGTTTCTACATCAGTCAGTCAAGCCCCATCATTGCCTGTCTGTCTTAAGGTCCCATCAGGGGCTGACGTGAAGTCTTAAAGTTGGGTCTGACTATGTCACCCCCTGCCAAAAGCCGTAGGAAAACATGCTCTCTCAGGATGCTCAAGGTCAAAGACAGAGCCTGATCTGCGCTGCAGAAATTGTATACCTTGCAACACAATTAAGAAGCTGATCTACCATCTCTCACAGGTGCCTGCTGTCTGATACCGACGGACAGAAATAGAGGTAGTGTCACCACACAGGAGTCATCAATTGGCTTTCTAAGATATGTTTGATGGCAAAATTTTCAGGGACAGTACAACCTGTCAAATGGCAGTCTAACTTCTCTACATATGGTTCATAAATTGGTATTTTAATATAGGGAAAAGATAAGCAGCTTCAGCCATGGTATGAATACTGTAACCTGTGCTTTTACGTTACTGTGAAACTATTGCTATTATTTCCAGATGGTTATTTAGTTGTTTTTCATTTCTGGCACCTAGAATAGTTTGTGTTTTCTCCAGGGTTTGCAAACATTTCTCAAACTTGCTTTAAGCTTCCTGACACTGGGTTTAGTAAGAAGGCAAAAGTATTTCCCACCCAAAAGGCGACCGAAGATATGCACCTGCCCAGAATGACAGACTGAGTTAATAGTGGAGACAAAATTAGAATTAGGGAGAAGACTGGAAACCTCAGTACTGCACTACATGTTCTTCACAGGGAAGCGTCATCTTCGTAAACAGGATTGCAGGGAATCACGGTCAGGACTGACCGAGGCTGTGTGTTCCCGTGTGCCAGGCATGAGGATGGCCCAAAGCATGTTCAACTCAATGCAAAGTGTCTCAGTGATGGGTATGAAATGAAATTAATTGGGGTGGGAACAGAGAGAGAGAATAGGAAAGTGGAAGAGACAGGGCTCAAAGGAAATGTAACCAACAAAGTACTAGATGTGACTTGTCTTCCTCTGTTTCGACCACCTGCTATTATACCATCTCAATTTTCACACCCAGTTGCCCATGGAAGGAAGAGCCTGGGGAGGGGGTCTTGGAGAATGCAGATTTTTTCTCTTTTTACCAAATAAAACACCATCAGCAACAAAAGGCAAAACCAATTTTAATTAGTCAAAAGACCTCTATAAGATGACTTTAAAAGCGTGCACAGTTTGAAGCTTTTACATCTGCATATTTAAATACTGATATATACAGCTGCTTTTGTAGTAAAATGAGGGCACATCCCTCACAAATGCTTGGACTATGTCAGCTGAAAGACCCTGACAACAACTGAGCTCTGGATCTGCAGCAGCTTGGCCAGAGTTGGTGACTTTACAGAGTACCTCCAAGAAGATGAAGAATTTTACCCTCTGCTTTCAGAAAAGGCTCTTAGCATGTCTTGCAAACCACATTTGACAGTCAACCTATGCCACAAGGAAAGAACAGCTTCTGACACTGTTTCCTACCAGCTTCCACTCTTTTTGCTCCCTGTTTAGCTGGAAGGAGTGTGGACATCTCAGCAGAGTGCAGGCCATTAGCTAGCAGGGGAGGCCAAGAAGGTAAGTGAAGACTACTGAGCCACTGCCACCAAAACCTCTTTGCAGTATGGGTTACGGTGAGGGAGCTCAGAGGTTTTTCACCAAGGTATGATAGCAATCTCTTTCTCTGAGCATTAATATAATCTGCACCTGTGCTCTCTCTACATAACTTTTCGGCACCTCTGTGCAAGAATGAAGCTGCTCCCCAGGCTCAACCTCAGCCTCTGTGAAATAGCTCAGCCTGCTCCTCTGGTGCGGGGCCACCCGGAGCAGAACGATGCTGTGAATCGTTTGCTGGTCATCACCCAGCATACAGGCCTGACACCTCCCCACTGCATGGGTGGTATGCAGTGTGGGCTTACATCCCTCAGGCTTTCCAAATAACCAAGGTAGCTGCAGTCTCAGATCCTCCTGCAGGAGCTGCCAACGTGGAAAAGGGTTTTTTGAGAAGTGGAAAATCTCAGGGAAGTCTCTCATGTGGAATGTTAATAGGCAGATACTCTCAAAACAGCTTGGAGAAATGGTCCCACACATTTCATTAAGTGGAAAATATCTGGTCAAACTGCCAGATTTGTCAGCCTCTTTTGTGCATTAAGCAACTATACAGAGATAACAAAATTTTGTGGGGTTTCTATCTCAAAGACAAGGGGGCCCACCTCTGGTTAAGCTGTACTGTTTGTGGCATTAAACATTTTTTTAATTGGCTTTTTTAACTCTGCAATTACCAGCACATTCTTAGCACCTTTCTAAGCCAGATGGCTCCTGTGAGCCAAAGGCTCAGCTTCATAACGCTCATCCCTGTGCATAACTTCACGGGCAGGGGAAGCCTTATTAAGAAGTCATGAGTAGTGCTCGCAGATTGAGGGCCTCCAGCACTTCTACTGTTCTGAAGAAAGGGAAAAAAAGGGTTTGCTTTGTAAAGGTGTGACATTTATATTAAAAAACAAACAAACAAAAAAAAACCAACAAAACTTTGAAAATACTGCATTGGCTTGTTCATAAGAGCAGAATGGAGTTAACTTGATCATCTGCCCTAAAGTTCAGAGAGCTCACGGGTGGGCTTCTGAAAACTAGGAATAAAGCCAACTTGGCCCAAACGATGTCTCGTTTGTCTTGACCATTTAGACTGCTGACTTTCTTCAGGTGCCTGTTTGATTTCATGTCTTATATGAGTGCAATATGCATTCCCTAGGTTAGCTTCCTTCTATGGCTGGATCAGACTGGCATTGTGTAGTGTGAAGGTAATTTCATTTCCTTGCGGTCATGTAGTTTGAAATGTGATGGCAAAGAAACATAATTCCTTTGAATGTATTTCTCTGACAACCTGCTTTGTATCTCTGAGTAGATCCTTTGAGGAAAATCTAGTTTCTTTCCCCACCTTTCTCCCCCAACTTGTTTTAGCATCTTTCTCTGAACTAAGATGCTTTATCAGATCTTTTTGCCTTCCATTAGAGAAATAAGTCAGGTGCACACAGCAGTGAAAAAACATTTTTAATCAATTAACAGAAATCCCCTGCTGACAGCAGTGCAATCATTCAGCTAGTATGAGAAAGATGCTCATCAGAGGTGATTATGAAGAGATTAATTCCTATCGGAATTGACTGTTGCTTGCCTGACAATAGTGCCGTTTTGCTTAGAAAGGTATTCTCCCGGTGTAGACATTTATCAGCGTTTGGTTTCCCAGCAGTTGCTTGTCCCTCGTTAAAAGCTCCATTTTTCTGATTCTTCCCCCATTCCACTGTTAAAAGGAGATTTATTAACATAAATCAGAAATATAAATCCGGCATACTGTATGCCAGACACCCACCCCAGGAGCCAGGTGAGGAGGCACATGTTTGGATTCTTTGGCCTATGCAGTACCAGGTTGTGGAAGCTATTAAAAGAGATCACACGTTCACATATGTTGCTCCAGCCAAGAATATCTGACAAACCTGCATTGTAAAAATGGAAATAAGAGAAGAGGTCCCCCCGCCCACCAGGACCCAGTCTTTAGAGGCAATGACCTGAAGCTAAAATGGTGTGGCTGTTCCTGCTCCCTCCTTGGTCTGACCTCCTGGCTCTCTATTCACCAACTCATTCCCTCTGCTCCTCAGATGGCAGCTCCTCTGTGTTGCAGGGAGTAGGTACTGCTCTCATGCTGCCCCTGCCATCTGGAGCAGCATCCCTCTTGCTCTGTGCCTCATTGAATTTGAAGAGAAGCAGGGAGCTGGTCTTAGGAAAAGACATTTCCTGACCCTGCCTTATGACTCCTCCAAACACAGCGTCTGCTGGGAGAATTAAACACCTCCTGCAGCTCTGCTCCTTTTTGCCTCCACAGCTTCAGTAGTTGATGGCTATTTACCCTGTGGAGCACGATACCTTGAAATGATGCCTTTCTCCTACAGCCAAGTTGCACCGTAGATTTCTCCTAGGGTATCCCCTTCTGTGCCAGGAATGTCCCACCCTTGGCCCAGTCCCAATCCCGTGTCTTCAGAGCAATGAAATCTGTTTTTTTTCCTATGTGGAAGGGTCAGACACATCCCACAGCTCCTCTCTCGCTCTGAGTTGTGTGTAACACAACAGCCAGAAAAATGAGTTCCCAACAGCCTGGTAAAAAGACAGCACTCAGGATTCAGGGCAGGGAATGTCAAGACTTAATGGTTTTGCTTCCTACTGCACAGAGTAGATTGTGCTGATGGATAACCTAGTTTATGGCTAGTGAAAACCAGCAACAAGGAATTTCTAATCATCGCTCAGGGAAAGTATGAAAAAATGTCCATTGACATGTAATACAGCCTTATAGATGCCAAGGCTCTGGCAACATCACAATTTTTGGTGACTTATTCTTAGTATCAGTCCTAATACCAGACAGACAAGTTAGAATCAAGTCTGACCCAAGCCAAGAACAATTCCATGTAGAGCAAAAACAACAATTAAGGTTGCAGAAACTCACAAAGAAGGAAAACTCAAAGATTTCTGATGATTGCTCCTCTTTGACAATCTGTTCTTCAGCTCTTTCAAGGAAACTTCAGCCTGAAATGGTTTGGCATTACCAGAACCCCCAAAAGAGAATTGGACATGGCAGTAAGAAGCCATGGAACAGCACTGCATGGCATCAAGGATGGCTTGAAGGCCATACAGTGAGCCATAGGTAGACGGCTGGGCCACCCCACTGACTGTATAGGTGATGACTGAAGCAACTTATGGGATAACTAGAAGCCAAGGGCAACAGGTTACTGTAAATTTTGAGGCCTCTCCAAAGGATCTCAGGAGTATGAGGATCTCGAGACACATGGACATAAAGGGCCACGTGTCCCAGCAAGAGCCAAGGGGCTGCCAGTGAGTGGAGCTGGGCGTGTGGGCCATCACTTATGGGACAGGCTTCTCAGACAGCTCCATGCTGAAACAGTCCTACTCTGTGCATCTTCCTAGAAAGCTGCATGCTGACAGGGAGCACTAGCAAGGTGGCAAAATTTCATCTCATGCTAAAATCTAAAGACAAGACTCAGTAAGAAATGGCCACTGGCCAAGTGGTAAAATAAATGAGGCCAGTGTTGGGAATAAATCAGAAAAGCTGGGCAACACCGGAGCTAATCTAATGTCAGAAACAGTATTTCAACACAGATTGAGTCTGATGCTTAAGCAGCTGTGTCGGTGAAGGGGCAATACTGAATTCGTCCCACCTGAGCTTGTAGCTGCACGTTCTTTGCATACATTTGCCTCTGATTCAGTGCAAACCCAGTACCATTAAGTATCATGTAAAGGGTGGAATTGTCCCAAATCCTCTGTGCTCCTGCCTTTGCAGTGCCATCACCGCTTCTTCTCTTGTCATAGGACTCTCCAAAGGCCCATCCAGGAGTCCAGGAATTTGCCCATGGAGACTAGGGGTCACTTGAATACAGCAGAGGCACAGAAAGGGCCACATCCCTTATCTGTGCCCCAGATATCTCCCATAATCCTCCAGAATGAAGGTGCCATGGGAACTGCCTTAGTTTTCCCTAGTTCCCCCTTGTGCTGCAGAAGCCTCATGGGATGATTTGGTGGAGTGATGGTAGGACCAGTGAGCCTGACCCACTTTTCCTTGGGGATGGAGATGAAGCCATGATTCTGGAGTCAGGATAGAGTCACAGTTTATACCCAGACCATGGCAGGACTCTAATGGATAATCTGCAATCTGCAGAATGTGGGGGCCAAACATCAGCTGCAGGAAAGAGGAAGCACAAGGAAAATGAGCTGAGAGTGTTGCAAAGGAAATGCCTCTTCCACCCAAGGGCTGAACAGCGCTCAGTCACTGCTGCTAGAAACTGCCTGGAAGTGTAGATGTTAATGTCATGTCAGATCCAGCATAGAAGCAGAGATTAATTCCATTTCATTATGAAATGATACCAAGCACCATAAAGTGTCAGCTTTCAAATTCATAATTTATAAATTAAGTGTAAGTAGCCCATATTCTGAGCTCCTCTCCAGCCGCTCATTTATCCTTCCCCCGTGAAAAATTAATGAGTCTATAAAATAGCTTGTAAATTTAAAGCAGTCGTGTTTTTTTTAAAAAAATCAACAGTGCAATTTTCCCAGAGACTCTGAAGCATTAGCTGGCTGCAGCCACTGCTGTTAATCACTGGTCTTAGGTGTGCTACTATGCTACAGCAAAGGTTTTCCACCTCCTGCTAAGATTCCTGCTGCAGACTAGTGCCAGAGGCGAGATAAAGCACTCTGGTTACTAGGGTGTCCTAGCAGAGCAATCCCTGCTCTCAGCAGCCTGGCAGACTGCTTCCTTCAGGGTGTGCTTGAGGACTTAACATCTTATCCAAGACATCAGGAGAAGAATTAGCAAGACAATTTTTATAATCAAATTTTCTAAGTGGAAAATTCACCCCAGGCAAAACTTTTGGTCTGTGAGAAGGAAAACGAGCAGAACCAGATCAGCTAACTCTGTATTTCCACTAAGAGGATTTCCTGAGACTGTTTTGTTATTTTGTGACCTTTTGGGCTTGCCTCTGGACAAAAAGCTGTGTTCGTCATTTTGCAAGGCCTTCTGGAATTTCTCAAGGAACCATATTCCTGCCCATTGGCATACAGGCATTTACCAATCCCATGTAAAGATCAGAGAGCGGTAGAAGACAATCAGAGGGGAGCAGGAGACAGGCAGGCTGGGGAACAGATGGGGACAGGCACAGCACTCTGGATGTTGGAGTCACGAAGGACCACAACAGGGGAGTGCAGAGAACAGGCAATGGAGTGGTCTGGGTGTACTCACACCGGTGTGAAGGCAGCTTTGAAGGTAAAGGCATGCCCACACCTACCTCCACTCTCTTCTGTCTCTCGGGGACTTTGCCCAACACTCAAATAAATGCCTATGAAGCAATTCAAAAACAAAGACATTCCTACACAAGAACTCTGTACCAAAATGCATTGCTGCTTGCTGGTCTGTGCTTGGCCGTGGATGCTGGAAGAGGAGACAGGATTTTATAGCTGCTATGGCATCACAGCAGGGGATGTTCTGTATCATAAGGGAGGGTGACACCAGAAGATGCAGGGTTAGATGGCTGTAGAATGAGCTCCATGATTTTCTGTTCACTTCTAAACTTATGCTTAACATTTGGAGGGATTTGCTCGATAAAGAACTTTGGCTAAAAAGTTGTTTCACAGAAATAAACTCTTACTGTTAAGTTCTCTCATAAAATATCCAGCTCTTTGTAATTGAACAGAAAAAAAAACCCCTCAGAGTAAACAAAGCATAGAGATTACTTTTCCCCTTCTGTATACATATGTATGAGTATATTCTGTATTCCTTCTTCTATACAGTCTAATGCTGACTATCACAAACAGTAGGTCACTGTGACGATTTATGACAAAAGTGGCAGATTTTATTAGATGTCACGTTAACTTATTCATTAAATTCCTACAATCAACCATTAAAATGGATATGGTTCCTCCAGGGACAAGTTAGAGAGATGAACATAATAACTTTATCTCTGTTGCATGTAAAATACTTGTAATTGAGCAGAAAGCCTGATTCGAAGTGCTTAAAAATATAAGGCCAGGGCAGCAAATGTGATTGGATTTCTTATAATCTAATCATTTTGCTCCATATGTGGCCCCCAATCTGTTTAGGATTGTTAAAATTCCTCGGTATTGTAGTGCCTTCCCCAGAGAACGCTGGGAAGAGCTATGGACAGCCTGGACCAGATGGGATGCCAGTGACTCCAGCCAGAAAAGAGGACAGTGGTTAACTCCTTCTCTGCCGGTCACCACGGAGGAGGTCTGGACAGGAAAATTAATGCAGGCTGCTTTCCAACACTGTAAAAGGCAGTTTAAAGCTCCTGGGAGCAAACTGCTGCAGCCCACGGGAACAAAGCAAGGACCGATAATTACACCCTGCTCAGTGCTGTAGGTAGAGATTTTGGTTGCTTGAAAATTCCCCTGGGTATGTGAAGGAAGGAGGGCTCCCAGGTGCCCAAGAGGAAAGTGAAATGCTGTAAACGAAACCAGCACCTACAAGATGAAAGGCCTCTTGCTCAGATCGAAGGTGTTTTTAAAAAGCTTATGGAGTAACACAGGATCGGAGAGCCTCTCTCCACATGCATGAAATTTGGCAGGCCCATGCTTGATTTAAGAGCAAGAGTCTGGCTGCTGAGCATTCCCTGCCCCTCTCTAACTTGTCCCTGAAGGGAGGTAAACCAGCACTGGAGGACCTCTGCTATAGGAAACACTTGGATGCTCCGTGTCCACCAGGGTGGATTAGTTCTATTTATACGGGTTTAATCCTTTGGCATATAAAACAGGCGACACTGCAGCTAAAAACAAAATATGGGATTACCCTATTAAAATGGCACACTGATTACAGACAATTTCACTTCTTTCCTTCCTGTGACTTTCTCAACTGAAATATCCAGCAGCTTTTAGTTAAGCTAAAAACCTCACCTTATTATTCCATACCCACCCAAATTGTTATGCTGCTTTGATGGCTTGAAGGGAATTTGGGAGGTGTTTTCTAAGGCACTATTTAGCAAGACTTAAACTAAAACCCTGAAAGCCTAGGGGTATGGTAAAAGGAAAAGGAAATTAAAATAACAGCTTAGGATCTTCAATATGTTTTCCTCTTTGATTCATAAAGAAGCTGTTATTGTAATACTGACTCCTGGCTGAGGACTTGAAGATTTTTCTGTTGCATTGAATTTACAGTTGTGGAGGAACAAATTCTGTCATAAAAATAAGGATTTTTTACCATTAAGTTGGATATTGTAACCTCAGAAGCAATCTCTTACATCCTGCAAGATCAGAGCTTTGCACAGGAAACCTCCCCTACATTTAATCTATTATTTCTCAACAGGCTCCTCTGATGACTTACAATAATTCTTAAAAGTATGGAATGTAAAAATATTGGGGGGCAATCATGTGTCCATAATCTTTAGATTGTTGCTTATTAGAAGACCCCTCAAGGCTGTCTTTAATTTCAGCAGCATCAGAAAAAGAGGATTTTCAAGTGTAAAGGTGCCAACATCTTATCCTGGAGAGGGACTGCTAAGCAAAAAAAACTCATGTGCAATTTTAGTAGATACAGCAGTTATCTCTATATAATTCCCTGGAGAACTTTTCAATATAAACATGCCATAACATGGGCTATGGATCCAAAACGCAGAAGGCCACTGGCTTTTTATCCTACAAAACCAATACGTACTGCCAGGACAACCCACCAGCTTCCAGAAGAACCTGTTCCCCTAGTCTCACCTGGGTACACACTGCAGGAAACTTCCAAGTCTGCTTTTGACTTATAAGCAATTCCCTGTCTCTCCTGCATATTAATGCCTCTGAATAAGAACAGACTAGGGCTTTTCTCATCAGGCAGTCCTTTGAGTGCTTGTGCATTGCCAGGATTTGACAAGACCTGGAAGAAACAGAAGCAGCTGCCCTACTATGGTACCTCAATAGGTTTTAAGTGCCAGACTTTTGCTTAGACTCATCTTTCACAGCTTCAAAGGAAAGTGTGATTCTTTCTGGAGCCCAGCTGTGTGTCTAAAGATATTTTTGAGCAATAATACTAACCAGAAGTGTGTTCACTTCGCAAGGACACACTAGCTCCAGTAGCTGTCAAGCAATAATTACAACAATTCCTCCACTTTGGAGGGGATTTTTAGGGAAATTTGCATCCCCCCTTTTCATACCCATAAGGACAAGTCAGAAGTTAGATTCTTTTGCCAAGAGGAATAGATTGTAACTTGCAGCCATGCAAAATGTATTTGGATGCTGTAATTCCCCCTGCAGATCTGATATGGAAGACATTAGAAAACATCAGACATCCATAGCTATTTCCACTCAGGGCTATGAGCATAGTTTATAAACGCTAACTAGTTAAGAAGGTGTTCTGCAGGCAGATGGGTAGCCAGGAGCCAGGGACTAAAACTTTCAACTCAGTTGTTCATAGGATACACGTGTGCATGTGTAAAAGAAAAGGAGAATATTACTGGTCTCATAACTGAAAGATTAGATTTCTATTTTTCCATGCATTTTTAATGTGCTTACAGAGTTTCATGAAACAGAACTCCCGGGGCAGGGCGGGGGATGCAGGGAAGTGGTCTGTGTTTGGATAATGGCCTGGGTTACAGCCAGGGGCTGATCCAGCTGGGCGGCGGATGGGAAGACCATGCAGTCCTGTTACCGCTCTCCCGTGCATTGTACTAATGGGGGGACTAGAGCTCTCCTGGCCCTGCACACGGATACCGTTTCCTGATGAAGGTGACCTGACCATCTCCAAAGCTAAGTTGCCAGGGTAGGGGAATTACCTCATCAGAAATACACATGGTCAATTTTTTTCCATCACCTCTGTGAAGTGGTACTGTGTGGGGTGGGCTGGAGCATACTGTGCAGCTCCATGAGCATACTTTTGAGAGGGACACTGTGAAAGAGCAACAAAATGCCAGGAGTGCTGTGGGACAGCATGCTGTCAGGACTGTGGGATGCTCCTCTGGCTTGTAGGATCCCTCACCTGAATACAGAAGCAGACTGCACTTCTAGGAAATACACATCTGAAGCATCTTTGAGAGCTTCAAGGAGATTCCTGATGGTCTGACTCCAAGCTACAATTTCAACCGAGCTTCACTTTTTCAGCATTACTGATCTTTTAGCAGAGCTACTACATAACAGAGTATCAATCAAGCCTTGGTGTCAAAGGTGGTCAACTCTTGCATTTGTGAAAGGTGTTGATGGTCTGCAGGGTTGGGACAGAAGTACGATCTATTGAACAGCTCTCCTGAAGCCACTGATCCAGCTCTGAGGCACAGCAGAGCCTGCTCATTACAGACTACATTTTTCTAGTAAAGAAGTCTGTTGTATCAATTTTATGCCAAATCAAAGGTTTGATTTATCCCTGTCGTAACTCCACTCAGTTCTGTCAAGCTCTATGAGTCATGAATTTAGCTCTTAACTTTCTCCATAGAGAATACTTTTTTTTTTTTCCTTTGATATTGCTTCAGTGAACCTCTAAATCTTTGAACACGCATCCTGCTCCAGCAAAGCATGTAAGCACATGTATGTGGGAAGAATGCAAAAAATTGTTGTTAGAGGAACTGGACTAGTTCCGTTCTGAAAACATCTTGTCAGCCTTTTCCACCTGACATCCTTGCTCATGTTATTCAGTGGGTAACAGTGCATTTGGCTTTACACAGCTGAAATGATAGCCAATGCAAAGACACTCTGGAAGCTAAACTGCTCTGGGTAACAGCTTGTCTTGATGGCAGTGGGGAGGATGAGACAGTGAGTCCATCCCTTCTGTAACAAACACGTCCACTCTGTCTGTATGGACTATGGATTTAATCAGATGTGAGTGATGACTGCTCCCAAGCCCTGCACAAACACCTTCCTACTTAACAACGCTGGTTACTTCCTTACAATTCTCCCTGTTTACCTCTGCCCATGAGTCCCTCCAGATGTCAGCGAAAATACACAATAGGCCCTGCACATGTATTATGGACAATAATTTATCTTGTGGTCGGTTTTCAGTGCACATTTTTTGATGCACCTCATCTGACCTCCATTTCCATATTCCAGGCCTGTTCTGGGAACTTACTGGGCTTCACAGCACCTTTTTCTCATGTTACTCTTTCATTAGGGGAACAGTTTGCTTCTGGCTAGGTGCTTATATTTTCATTATTCCCATGTCTGTTACCCCAGATATTACCTGGGTATATTCTGCATTTCCACACCAGGACGACAATTTGTCTGAAAGATGCTATTTGCTGTTAACCCTGCCTTTGCTACTTGTCTAGCAAGCATCTTGTTATGTCCCTTCCTAGCTCAACAGTGCCAATACTGACCATGCAGTGCCTGAAACAACACTCCCACACAATGTCCCTTTTTTAAAAGCTTGGTTGCTCAGCAAAATTTTTCTGCAAATAAGTTTTTACCAAACTTTTGAACAACATTGTAATTATTCCTGCCATCTTCTGCAGTGAGAGTAAACACACTAATTATTTCTTTACATTACATCAGTTGACAACAGTTGACATCTGAGGCCAAGAAGTCCCAGCAGCGCAGGAGGCCTGGCCATACCCTGCTCTCACTCAGCAGGACCAGGCCTTTTCAGGACCATGGGTTTTCTGCAACTGCTTTGAAGCCCCAGCTGCAGGAGCAATTCTTTGCTCTTGCTTCCAGCACCCTTTTCCTGCCTGCCATAATACTTCCACACCAGAAATACCTGCCCCAGCCCACTCATGTTTGGAGTTTTCCTTACACAGCCTCTACAAGCCAAGAAATCCACACAGCTCTATTCAGTAGACTCCTGATAGTCTTTAAAGGCTTGCTAATTCCAGTCTGCTTACAAAATACAGAGCGTTCCCTCCCTTACAGCCTTTCTGCATCCCTTTGTGAGCCAGTCAGCACCTGCTGGGCCATAAAAACCATACCAGCAACGCCGTACACCTGAAGCCATCTGAAACTTCTGCAGCACTGTGGGCAAGGAGATGGCACACTCCATGGAAGAGCCATCAAGCCTCTAATGTAAAACCAGTTTTCCGGAGGAGATCGGTGTGCCCCTGGCTGGCTTGTGCTAAGGGCTCACAAGGGTTAACAGTGTTTGCTCTCTCCATCTCACCCCCTCCTCCTCACTGTGCATTTCTGTCAGAGACCTGCTCTCCGGCCAGGCAGCCAGGCTGGGATTAGGCTGCTCCAGCAGCTTGGCTGACGCTCTGTGCGGGAAGAAAGTCCTGCTGGCGGGAGGCACCGCGCTCCAACCTGCTTCACTGCCCTCCAGAAGGAACTCTAGAACTGGAAGAGCGACAACCAAGACTTCGAAAACTTAAAAATTATGCAAGTTTAAAATAACCTTTGAAAACACTCAACTTAAGAAAATACCAAAACTCTGGGTTTTTTTTTTTTCTTTTCTTTTCTTGAAAGACTGCAAGCATTATAGTTACTATGTCTGTTCAGGAGCCATATGGAAAAATCAGTTCTGTCCCATTAAACTGGTCACACGGTTTTGGTTTTCATCTGTCTGCAGAGATCTGAAAAGTCTATGTTGTTTTATTTTGTGTTTTCTTTTTTGGCAAAGAAAGCAAGTGGTCTGGGGATCATCTGGCCAGGAACACAATAGGTAAGCATAGTATTTTTGTGTAACATATTTCCAAGAGGCTGAGAGTATACAGTTTGGGTAATTGGGCGAAATCAGCCTTTAGGATGATGTTCTCTTTGGGATAAGCTGATTATAGGTTGGTTAGTCGCTTGGTTTGTTTGTTTTCCTGGACAAGAAAAGCTTAGCTGCCGTGGTATCAGTGTGGTTTGCAAGATCCTGTCATTTAAGCAGCAAAAGACTTTTTTTAATCCTCTCCGGAGTACGGAGCAACTCAGATTCCACCGTCAAAGGTAAAATAATATATTTGGGGTTATATTTTGAATGTGTAAGATATAGTTAGACTACATGAATAACAAAGCACCAAAATAGTGACTCAGAGTTGTAAGGAAAGCTCTAAGAACATTAAAAATGGAATAGCTATACTAATCTTAACTATTCTTTCAACTTGTTCAGATGGTTGTTTAATCTTGCATTCAGCCAGGTACTAAAAATATTACTAAGAGGAAAAGAATATCCTAACTTTCTTAGGATGTTAAGTAGGACGTTCAAATGACCTAGTAGTGATAATTTCAATAATCATCTCACTGATACTAAAGATGTGTGCTACTTTGGGAATCACAGATTAAAACAAATTTTGTACATAAACATCTACAGATGTATTCAATACTATGTTTAAATGTGCATGTTTAAAATGGATTTATAAAGGAACTGGTCCTTTTATGAAGTCACTTTAATTGTAATGGACAGCAGTTATACTAAATTGTAGATATTTTGACTGCCTAAGGGCTTCTGTACATTTGCAGGCACCATGAAGAAAGGGCTGATCACAGAAACAAGTAAAAATTACAAAGTTTTGACTGTTTTGCCTTTTATATTCCCTTCTATCATTATCAAATAATCATCTTTTATATTCTCTTCTATCATTACGCAATAATCATATTTAACCAGTATCTTTACTGGTTATTAAGATGCATTAAGCTACTTTTTTTTTTTTTTTTTTTAG
>WHYT01017786.1:120706-142868 GCA_009806455.1 Tetrax tetrax | reverse complement strand
CTCAGAGTTGTAAGGAAAGCTCTAAGAACATTAAAAATGGAATAGCTATACTAATCTTAACTATTCTTTCAACTTGTTCAGATGGTTGTTTAATCTTGCATTCAGCCAGGTACTAAAAATATTACTGAGAGGAAAAGAATATCCTAACTTTCTTAGGATGTTAAGTAGGACGTTCAAATGACCTAGTAGTGATAATTTCAATAATCATCTCACTGATGATGACACACTAAAGATGTGTGCTACTTTGGGAATCACAGATTAAAACAAATTTTGTACATAAACATCTACAGATGTATTCAATACTATGTTTAAATGTGCATGTTTAAAATGGACTTATAAAGGAACTGGTCCTTTTATGAAGTCACTTTAATTGTAATGGACAGCAGTTATACTAAATTGTAGATATTTTGACTGCCTAAGGGCTTCTGTACATTTGCAGGCACCATGAAGAAAGGGCTGATCACAGAAACAAGTAAAAATTACAAAGTTTTGACTGTTTGTCTTTTATATTCTCTTCTATCATTATCCAATAATCATCTTTTATATTCTCTTCTATCACTACGCAATAATCATTTAACCAGTATCTTTACTGGTTATTAAGATGCATTAAGCTACTTTTTTTTTTTTTTTGAGGAAAAAGAAAAAAGGGATCTTGCTCACAGAGCTCCCTCTGCTTTCCAAATCCCTGAGCTACAGCTGGCACCTGTATTAAAGGTTTATGCCCTTCTTTTATGCCCTTTCCACTTTTGTACTTTCCTCTGTTTCCAAAACTATACGTGGCAGACAAAAAAAAAGTTGTAAGGATAATCAGTAACCTCACATAATAGTGTATTGTCAAAATTTCTTGTCCTAACTGGAGTCTCCTATCTGTGTAGCTCTGTGGAATATACACAGCACAGTTTAAATGTCAGCATTTGCAGAGATTATTTTTGGGACTGTTTGTGTACATTTCATTCATAGATTCAAAGCTGATAACAAAATGTCCTGACAAAAGGAAGGGGCATACATAATTTTAAAAAAATCTCTTATCAGACTGAACACAATAGAGCTGTTAACAGTTCCAGTGAGCAGCAAATGCTGAGATGGGCTGGAAGTGACATAGGTGTGAAATACAAACATCTCAGAATGATTTATCCAGCTGCCCTGCAGTAATAAAGCCTTTCTCCAAATGAGATACTTACGAGATTTAAAGCTTTTTGTGTATTGGTTTAGGGATTCTTATCCAGGATCCTCCAATTTTCAAACAGTATCTGACACTGCTCTAAGTTACTCTGATCCTCTTCTCTACACATATGACAGTCATGATGGATGAAACAAAAATTAAATCATCTCTGACAGAACAGCAGAAGCAGCATTTGGGATATAGTGACCTCCTGTGAGTTTGAAAGTTACAGTTCCACTACAAATAACCCAGCCTTTAAGTGTAGCAAATGAACACTATAAACTAGGAAAAACTATTTTAAACGTAGTTCTCCATTAATTTTGTCAGCAGTGAAAGGTGGTTTTTTTATAACTGTCTTGTGATATTGCACTTGTGCTGCATTTACTATATTTTTCTACAATAGACTTAATAGCAGCTTCTGCCATTAAATCTTTGCAGAGACATCCTCTGAGAAAGATCTCTGTGAACTTCAAACAATTTAGCAAAATGGAGAACGGCACTGTTTGAATGCCTAGCTTGCCATGATTATGATAAATACCAGGAAAGGACAGAAAGAGAAGGTCACTGATTACTTTCTCCCCCAAGACAGCAGTTTCCATTCACTTTTGTCATCTCACTTTGCAGTATTGAAGATGTTCTGGTTTTATCTGCCTCTCCATCTTCTCCTGGTGGCTTGCTTGTGTTGTTCCATAAAAGTACCCACCACCAGTTCCCAACACAGCTTCAAGACCGATCTCTTCAATTTCTACCACTCCCTGATACTTGCTGATGGTAAGGAAACTACAATTCACCTGCTGAAGGATATACCTAAAAGGTAAGATCAAATCCATCACTCCTATTCTCAGGTACTTCCCTATGACACTGGTAGCTGCATGCTACCAGTAGAAGCCAAGAATTGCTATGCACCTGCAGAGCTTTATGAGGATACACTGAATTTCCAGAGAATTGCCCCATTGCTGTTGAGCACAAGTGTCATTACATGGCCCAGAATCTGGAACAAGCCTCTGAGATGAAGTTTAGATTCACATACACATTTCAGGCAGTTGTGTGTGGTGTCAGAGCAGCAACAGAGCAGGTGGGCTCCAACAGTTGTGTCACAAACAGCCTGGCTTCGGAACTTCAGAGCAATATCAGCCATCCTACATTCACTGTAAAGTACAAGAATTTTTACCTAGCAAATTAACTATCCCAAAAGTCAATAGAATATCTGCACACACTTATCAGAAAAGCTTATGCCAGTGTCCTGCATGCTGGAAGTGTTTTTGTTGAATGGCGCTAAAGCTTGCTAAGATCAAAAATGCTTTGCATACAGAGATGTCACGGATTCTTCACTTTTCCAAAATATCTACAAAGTTTTCTGTCACATCTAAATACTTAGGTGATGTAGATACTACACTGGCACTGCATCTTTGGAAGCAAAGACTTACCTGCTTGTTTGGGAAGAGATGCCCTTCAAGTGGTTTAATCAGACTCCACTTTGGACAGTGCCCAACACTTACAAATTTTGACATACACCCGAGCAGAGTGTGAGCCAGATGGTTCAGTCCTGATATGCATTGCACAGAAAGAAACTGGAACATGACACATGTTATATAATGTGACAACACTTACACAAGCAAAACGAGCATCTTTCCTTAAAGGAAAATGGGTATTGAAATCTCAGAGAAAAGTTAACTTTGCTATGCTCTTATGGCATAACATTAAGATTGCATTTAGGAAGCAAAACCCCCTTCAGTTCAGCATGAAAAGACCTTATGAACCCCAGCGTCATCCAAAGAGGAAACCAAGATATGACAAGTTTTGGCTTAAAGTAAAAGACTCAAGAATGTGGAACTCTTTCTGGTGAAGCTTGACTCTGGCCCAGCAGCCGTATCCTGAAAGCAAGCCAGACCTCTAGGCTGGTGTGACCTATCCATAATGACTAGGCTTGTCTCACCAATGAGCAAAAAACCTCAAACTGCCTTCATTTAACTGCAGAGTGCATTTAACCCAACTCCAAACATTCCTGTGGCTGTATACAGTCCATATATACCAACACAACAGAAATAAACAGAAAACCAAAGGAGTGAGACAAGAGGCTGGGCTTTACTGTAAATAAGCAAGAATCAAAACCTGACTGAGTAGACTGATGTCACTTTGTACTGCTAATGCACAGCAGCCTCGATGAAACTGCCATTGACATCTGATAAACGTCTGATAACGTTCAGGACTGGCTAAAACCATGTCATTTTATCCACTTCATCTCACCCAAGAACACCTAGATACACAAGCACACAGGAGAGAGAATGGGCTCTAAGAGCATTCACAGAACTCTAGCCAGGAAATCCTGGGAAAAAGCATATCAAGCTCCCCAGAGTTAGCCAATGGGAGGTTATCTATAAGGGAGTCAGTTTAATCACATCCATCATCCAAAATAAGCAGGTAAGTACAAGATATGATAATCACCTGGAGTGTGTTAAAATTCAGTGAGAAAAATACTGCCTATGGTAAGGGGATAAAGTTTCTAGCAAATATTTGTAGATTAGGAAAAAAAAAAAAAAAACATAGCATGTATTCTTCCCACAGCTGAATATTTCAAACATTTATCATCCCTTTGTGTTACTGCACCTCAAAGGGCAACAGTCATTTCTACCCACAGTGGAGTGACCCACATCAGAATGGCTGACTACAAGGAGTCTAACAGACTTGAATTTCCTGACACTTTCTGCTTTTAACCCACATTTACAGGTACTACTTTGTTTTGGAGGAAGGCAGAGCCCTCACACCTTTCACAATAACAGTGACACCCTGTGATGTTCCCATTGAGTGGAGCATACTTGTGCACAAGGCTTCAGCAAGTTTCCTTGGAAAAACAGCTCGAGGTAAGACCTTCAGTCTGCTTAAGCAGAGACAAAGAAAGTAGAAGTTATTCATAAGGAGTTGTGTTACAGGAAATTCTCCACAAGCTTAAACATCTCATGCTTCCCTCTTGTAAACTGCCATGGGCTGAAGAGGACATCCCTGTCTCCATGGGTAGAACATTGGAGCTCATGGGATTTTGCCATCAACTCAAGTAAACTAAGGATTGCATGCAAAATAGTCTAAATCCAAGGTTAATATTTGGGAATAACCCTGGGTCTCCTGGGCTCCACAAACACAGATCAGCTTCATAAGCTGTTTGTACTGGCCCAAACTTCCCTCTGCTGCCTCAGCTCTTTTTCTGTGACTCAGTCCACTTAAACCAGTCATTCTGCTTCCCACAGCGATGCAGAGAAGATTTAGCTGTTTGTTTTTCTAGGAATACAATCAACCATGGCAGTGGGCATTACGCTGCCTTTAGCCTAAGAGGAAATCCCATTCTCTTTCATGACTTTTTAAAAATCATTTTTCCAAACTAAAACCTGAAAGCTGTCATTAACAAGTCCTTACCTGTCAGGCAAGTACACCTGACTGAGGAGTTTAAATAATGTTCCTTTGAAGTGATAAATTTCCCCTCTTCATAGGAAACAATGGCACAAAACTAAACCAAAGAAAACTCTTTTCACAGAAAGCATGAGTGTCCTTGAAATAAAGTACCCAAAGAGACAGCCATTGGAAGCAGAAAATTGTAGGGACATCAGTCAAGCTTTAGCCAGTTGCTGTTTTATAATTACCGTCTTTTTGAAAACAATTCTAAAACTGCACTGCTAAAGTAAAAGCTATTCAAATATAATTTTAATAAATTATCAGTAGCAAAAGTATTTTTAATTATAATTATTGTTTTCAGGAAGAAAATAGAACATCCCCTGACATATGAACAATAAATCCTATACCATGTGCTTCATTTTACTTCCATTAAAACAAAACTTAAAAGCCTGCTTTTTGCCTGCAGGTGATGTTACACAAGAGATCCCAAAATCTCAGAAGACTCCAAGCATCACGTCCACCATTTTTAACTATAAGGGAAATTCTGTAGAGACTTACATGGGTATGTCTTCTCATTCTGCCCTTTACATGCTAGAGTTCTTATCTACTGAGCGAGATACCCACATTACCGTGTACTTAACAACTGACACAACATCTGGGCACCTCTATCCGGAACTTCCAACAGATCCACGCATAGATGTTATTGGCATTGGGCATACAACAGTGACTCTGACCTGGAAACACAGTCCCTCTGTCTTGCAACACAGAGAAAACATCCAGTATTGTCTTCTGGTCAATGAAAAGCACAACTATAAGAGCTTATGTGCTGCTGAGACAGCAATCCGATCCTCTGGAATTAAACTGCCTCCTACATTAGCTTTGTCTCTCTCTCCATACCTTCTTGAACCGCAGCAGGTGATGATACTGTCCAACAGTGAATTCAGCATCATCAACAAAGTGAGCAGTGGGGAAGTCAGGCAGATATGCATGGGTACCAAGAACACTTACACCGTGCCCAATCTCAGTCCCAACACACAATATTACTTTGACATTTTTGTTGTCAATCTGCTCACAAATGCCAGCGCTGCTTACACAGGGACATTTGCAAGAACCCTGGAAGAACCCGAACCTAAGGTGATGGAGCTGAAAGATGGGAAAGTGATTCAGGTTGTCCTGGATGGGAAGAAACAGAAGTTGTACAGTCTGCAGTACCAGGCGAGGCACAAGAAAATACAATTCACCTTTCAGTTGTGCCGTGGCCATGTACGGGTTCACATAGCAAAGAATGGTAAAACAGCGGCATCAGAAAACATCTCAGGGCTGAGGTATTTCTCACTGAAGGGAAAGCTGCTGGACACATACGTGGTGCAGTTGAGGCCCACAGAGGAATCCAACTCTTCTGTGAAAGTACAAGTGTCCCCGCATTTCCACAAGCCCTTATTCCCACTTCTTCCAGAAAGCTTAAAAATTAAGTCCTTCAGTAAACTGAGGACCTGCAACTCAGTCACCATTGCCTGGCTAGGAACACAAGAGGAGAGCAAGTACTGTGTGTACAAGAAAAGGATTGAAGAAGATCAGGTCTGGATAGAACTGCAGAGTGCGGACAGGTGCGCAGGACCTGAATCTCGGCACAAGTCAGAGAAAGTGCTGTGCAAGTATTTCTATGATGTGAACCTCCAGCGAGCCGTCACCACAGAGACCATCAATGGGCTGGATGCAGGGACACTTTACTTGTTTGATGTTTATCTCTTTGGGCCATCTGGCATCCCTGTCAGATATCACAGTAAAGTTGTGAAGACCAGAAAAAAATGCTGAAGGTTTTTAAATAAATGTCTTGAAGTGAATGAATGAAGACTATTATCAAAATCCATGCCGTAGCCCATGCAATTTAAAATATACTGACACACAAAATTTAAAGCTGGGAGATTCTATGGAAGAAACATCTTAGTTGTCTAGATCATTACAGTTACTTTTGCATCTTTTTCTCCTGTATAAGGTTTTTTTTCCTGCTCGGCCGTCTCATTCAGACATCAAAACAGACCTGTGAAACAAGTCCACGCGCATGGAAATAAAATACCCACAATGGCACCCATGAGAAATAGATTAGTTACCTAAAATGCTTCTGATGTCCAATACAGAAGTGATGGGAAATGCCTCTAAAGAAGCACACATTCTTATTTTAAAGTCCCACAGAGTTTTCCACTTTGTGTAACTCCATCAGCTAATGAGGAACTGAGAGACCCCACAAGTCAAGTTGCTCTTGAGAAACTGAACTTCCCCACTGCTTCAACAAGGATGGACACAAAAAAGAAATTTAAAAAAGCAAGGGAACTGGTGTAAAGCTCCACACTCTGAGTAAAGCTAACTAAAATACATCTTCCCCTACTACCCACATGTTTGCTTGGCTTTCATTTCTCCAAGGAAACTGTGCTTGGTTAGAAATGGACAAAATTCAGGCCAGGAACTGGCTCCGAATCCAGCTTTTCTGGGGAGTGTACAAATACACTGCTGTGCTGCTACCCATTGAGGAAAGCCACAAGTAAGGCATCTTGCCATGGAAAGGAGGTTTTTATCTCTAGTCTCTAGATCAAGCCCAGATCTATATCACTGTGTGACTCCTAAGCGTCTTTACATCCTTAGCCCACTCTGTATCAATGGATGTGTTGCTTTAGAAAAAAATTAAATGTGGTTTTCCTATTAAATATCACAGAGGGAAAATATTTGTAGTAAAAATCCTGACAAACCCTTTTTTCTTATGTCGTTTCCTTCGTTACCTTCCTCAGATGACAAGAAACAGTATTACAAAAAATCTGAAAAAAAAAAAATTAAAAGTCTTCCTAAAACACACTTACATTCAATTTCGATTACCAGCATAAAGTATTTCACACATAGGCTCCTGGCAGGTCTGGAATTCACATATAAAGAGATAAGATAGATTCACTGACCCAGAGGTCACCAAAGAAATTTTGCCTGCTGTAATTCTTTCTCCTCTACAATTACACTAAGTAGCAATAGAAATGATTAATTTCATTACTGTAGATTTCAGAAGTTCACTTCCAATTCAGGGTTGTCAAGCTTTTAGTTTACTCTGAGTAATTAATTATTACCTCCAAGCATGCTTGCCGGCACTTGGTAAAGACTTCTTCAGTCCCCCGTGCATGCACAGAGGATTATGCTCCGAAGACTTCATAGTGCCATGCACACTAGACATGAGCAGACTCATTAGTCCCAGAAGGGTTGTGGCCTTCACACGGGATCAGCTGCAGGATCTGGGCTTTGGCTAGGCTTTGTGTTCCTGCAGGCGCTATTCCAGATTGAGCTGTACCATGGCAGGAGCTGCGTGCTCTGTGACCCCCTCCCCACACTCCGCAGGCCTTTTGGCTGATTATGGGGGCTGGCAGCTGCACTGCCTTCTTTCCAACGCAAGTCTACTCTTCATTTTGCTTCTGCCAAAAATAGTTTGAGCTCAAAGAGCAACAGAGGTCATCTCCACTTGGAAGTTTTAATGTTCTCTTCTCTGCCTTCCTCCTCAATTTCAGGCATTTATATTCTGGATGAACTTTACTTAGATGCTCTACAAATGACTGCGATAATAACGATAATAACAGAGAAGGAACAGGAAGATCTGTTTAATTGCAGATACAATATACACTTAATCCACTGCCCTCAGCCTGTCAGAGCATTAACCCTTGCTTTTGCCTTCTGTAGACAAATGCCACAAAAGTGTCACTTGGAAGAGGAAATGCCTCTACTGAAGAGTACCTTTCATAAGAGAACTGGTTTTAACTTTCTCAGCAAAACCTTGGTTTAGGGCTGTGGCCAAGAGGTCTGAGGAAGGGATAGAAGGAGAGGCTGGGAGAAGGCAGAAAGAGCTAAGCAGTCAGAGGTGATACAGAAGCAAAGGCTTGGCATAGCACTGAGTTGACTGACATTTAATCAGAGTCTGGAGGGAAAGAAGCTCAGGTTTGGAGGTCAGCAAATATTTCAGGGGTCTTTGAGTAGAGTCAAGAGTCTCCTCCTCCCAGCTTCACCAGCTCCTCTTTACACCACCTCCCCCGGACATTGCCATGGCAGAGACGAGTGGGAAGCTCTGAAGACCACAACTTCCTGCTCCACAGCCCAGGCTGTGACACAAGCAGAACACCGACTACTGCTGCTGGTCCCGCGCTCACAGGAGGAGTTGCCACCCACATGTACCAGTCCCTCCATCAAAGGCCCTCACGCACTGGAGGGAGAGCTTGGCTATAGCAGAAGATGGTGTTCTGTCAGAACGCATTGCCTCTAACATAAGCAGAGCAGGCAACCTGCCCTCCAGGTAGCAGCCCACTTTGCTTACGCATGCAGCCAGCCATGGTCTGTAACAGACCCCAGAAGCAGCAGGGAATATTCCTCTTCATTGATCTTTCCACTGTGATTCCACCTGTGTGCACCAGACTGCAAACCTGGTTGTGATTCACCCATGCCCATACCCTGCTTATGAGGCAGCCTTTGGTGCATTGGTTTTTAAGTTGAGTGTCAATTTGATGACTGCTGTCCTGGGAGTACAGTGGCAGAGGTTTATCCACAACAAAACCAAAGGTGCTGTGTTACACCATTGGTGCTCTTCCTACCAGCTGCTCATGTGCACAGCTCCTTGTCTTCAATACTCAGGAGCCCTTCTCTTCCAAAGCAGTTGGGCATCTTTCCATCTTCTCCCCCTGCCATTTGACTAGTGTCTGCCTACTGCAGCCTGACCATAAACATTGCCCAAGCTACATTCACCTCCCTTTTTTTAATGCTTTCTGCAGTCTTTCCTGCTGAATTTCTAGGGAAGCTCAGCTCCTTCAGTCCAGCCTGTCCTAAGCTGTCATCGGCTTGTCCCATCTGCTCCCCATCCCCGCTGAATCTGAGTCACATCAGGAGTACAGACATATCTTCATGGAGAAGATTTCAGGAGCAATGTTTTGCTTTTGTGGATCACTGAAAAGTAAATCCTTAACATGGTTATCAGGCCAAAGTATTTTTCCTAGTGTTTCACGGTGGGTCCCAGCTCTTGTGTGCTTCCAGCTATCCTATCTCAACTCCTGTCACAGCTGAGACCAAAGCCTCGGGCCATGCATCTCTTGCCAGCATTTTTACAGACTCGCTCCCACTGCTAAGCCACTCCTCCACATGGGAAGTGGGGTTTGGGGCACCAAAAACAGAGAAGGCAAGTAATAAAACAGATTTCATATCCACCTTCCCCTGTGGACTCAGCCTCACAAATCACCACTTGCATTCTGAAATGAGGTGCAGGTGTCTGAAACAGTGAGATAATAAAGCATGGCCTTCTAAGTTTGCCATTGCGTATATCTGTAAGCTACAAACCAGTACAGCAAGGGACTTTTCAGCATCACTTTCCAGTATTTCATACAACTGCTATTGCTGGAAACTTTAAAATGTAACAGGACAGTAATAATTGCTCATTTAAGTTACACACTTTGAAAGATACCGCTACCTAAAAGCGGTGTAGAGGTTTCTGACACTGCGTTCAAGGACTGATGACATTTATGAGTTAATATTTAACTGATATTGAGAATCATCTATTTTGTCATTCTTTTTTCCTCCTGTATTTAATAGCCATTTATTCATCCCCTGTTACTCTGAGTTACCTAACAAATATAACTACCCTTCAAAGTGGGTCCGATAGTCTTTTAGAAATTGTTCCCTATCCGCCCACAAATACATTTAGGGATGCATTCACAGCTTTGAATAAAATTTTATTATTTCTCCACCTTCACATATTTGCATGTTTTTTTCTGGCTAATGCCTTCCAACTCAGAAGACTTCCTTCTAGCTTAAGCAACATGTTAAAAGAATAGTCTTCCTATTTTGGCCCCAGATTCTGGACCAAAATCTTGCTCACTGATTGCTTTCAAAGACAGAGCTGATGTTTGTTCACATGTCTGCACATGACCCCCATTTGGGGCTTTATTACTAAGAGTTGTTGGATTTTGGTGGGTGGAGCCTTTGAACTATGGACGCTGTAGTTAAATATCCTGAACGCATGTAGCTTTCCACAATGCTTAAAGTGTAATTTTGTGAGTCAAAGAATATTAGCACTGACAGCAATTCCAGACCAGTGACCCCAAAACACCAAAGGCTTTCAGGTACTGTTAAAGCAACTGAAGCTCTCTGGCATTTAGAGAAAAATGGATGACTTGGCAGCTGAGCACTCATTCAGCAAAATAACAAACCCAGCAAAACAAAACAGGTAATTGTATCTTTGAGGATGAAGATGAACAAAAGCTGCATGGCTGCTCGTTAGTGTTACCAATTCCACACAGGCTGGACTGAGAAACCAACAACATAACAAAGCAGACAGGTGAATGTGCTTCTCTTGCACAACAACAGGTATTTCCCAGGCAAGGCTGACAAAGAATATTAAGAAACAGCATTATACAAAGCAGCTAAGTTGACTAGAAGAGGCAAACAGTAAGTACATCACACTCCTGCATTGCCTTCTTCTGCAAAGAAACACGATGTAACTGAAGGATGAGCCCAGAGGATACTGGGGTAACCGGTGCTGGGATGAGTGCTGTGGCTCCAGCAGCCTATGCTGCCAAGCAACAGCTGAGCATCCCCAGCAGCACTGAAATCCTGTGCTGCTGCCAGGCCGGTGAGCAGGAGAGGGCAGTGTCAGGCTGTGTGAGAAGCAGAAAGTCTACTTGGTAAGGCTTGTCAGGAGCAAATGGTTCAGTGAATTTAACAAGCCAAGCATCTTGCTGATAAGATTAAGGCAGAACAGATAGAAAAAAAAACCCAGAAGCTTATTTTTTCTTTTAGTCTTTCAAGTGCTTCAAGTTCGGGGGGTTTTTTTTGTTTGTTTAAAATTAAAGGGCATCAAAAGTGACAGCCAAGGAACAAAGTGACAGTTACTTGGAAGGACTGTAACACCACCGTGTTCCCAGTGCCTCTGAGAGGTTCAAGACTCCTATCAAAGCTCCTATCAAACAGAAGTACAGGAGTGCCAAGGACAGTCACAGTGATGAGGTTAAAGTGAGGAGTTTCAGTTCAGATACAATCTACTCAGCAAGTTGTCATCCCAGGCATCCCCAACAACCCTGCATCTCCTCCTGTAGTGCCCTTGCACTGAAGGAGGTTCTCTAGGACGTGACTCCCCTGTCTCACTGACAACACTTAGCAGTGATTTACCACCCACCAGAGCTGGATGGCCCACCAATACTCTGGGACACGGGCAGACTCCAGTTTGTCAGTGATTTGTTCTTCAGGAATTTTGGTCACTGATTTTGTGGCCTCTCCAAGGGACTGAGGATTTGCTTACAGGGACTAAGAGCCATCCCTAGGAAACTGTAGACCCTGTCCGATACTGTTTTTGCTCTGAGGAACATTCTCAGCAATGCTGCTCCTCTACCTCAAGCTCATGAAAGCATTTGAAAAAGGATCATCTGTCCCTGGCTGACAGCAGAGTAGACCAAGGAGGTAAGCACCAGAGTGTTTCTTTTTGCAGATATTGGTACCGGTGACACCAGAGGGGTTCTGAGAAGGTGACCTGGGAGCTCAGTTTAAAAGGGTTATTTCAGACTTCTGTGGTAATTTGCTCTGAAAGCAGAGCCCTGCAGTAAAGAAGAACTTCAGAGGCCTGGGTGGGAGTAGAAGAAAAGCATGAAGAATCTGAAGGTAATGAGATAAAATTTGGGTTTGTTAAAGGCTTTTAAGAAAAGGAAAGGCCCAGCATCCAGCTCCCATTTTTCCAAGTTGCCTGCTGCTCAGAAAGCCTTTTTGCCTGGGCAGAGATTTCCCCCAAACAAGATTCATTTTCAGCAGGGCTCTGCAGGAGCCCTCATGGAGGCTGCCAGTGGGACACATCAGTCCTGGCCCTTCCTGCAGCACTTTCCAAACACCAGCGCCACAGTGGTAACCGTGATACCCATCACATTTTCATTCTCTTGAACAGAAGGAAGACTGTGCTTGATTGAGCTTCACTACTGATTCATTTCTGACTCAGATTCAGTGCCAGCACACAAACCCACTAAGCCCCTCGTATTCCTGTAGCTTGTGACTCACACAAACAGGAGAACTCTGCATGCAGCATGTTGCTCGTACCAAGACCATAACTCCAAGGAAATACTCAATCCCTGAGTCTCCTTTAGAGGACTCTGAACATAACCACACATTGCACACTTAAGACAGTGTGCTGCAAGAGCTGGATTTCGCATCGTACAGATCAGCTACGTGAAAACCCACAAAACCACAAGAGGGACTTGAAGCAAGTAGGTGAAGTCTGTCTATTCTGCTTTTCACTTCCTTCTGGGAGGCACAGGTCAAAACCAGCCTGGCAACACTCAGTAAGGTACTACACAGCACTGCTAAGGTGGTACCATTGTTGAGAAAAATATGGAATTTAAAGATAGAAGGTACCAGTGTGGGCTCCCATACTTTCTGTGGGGGCACAAGGAACCTGGCAATAGCTTTAAACAAGTTAAACCCACTATGAGCTTTGGCCATGATCTGTCTCTAAGGCACAAACATAATAACTAGAAAGTTTTAGGCTGGCTATTTGAGTGTATCCCTCAGAGGAGTGCAGAAAAGCAACTTTTCTGTCATGTCCCAGAGGACAGTCTCACAGCTACAGCTCTGAGAAACGGCTGAGAAGTACAGCTAGCAACCTAACTGGCTTCCTAGGCCTCACTAATGAGGTAAGGAGGATTCAAGGTTGTTGAGAATGAGTGCCATCTGGTTGGAAAAGTATTTAAAGTCAACATTTCCGCATGCAAATTACTGACAACATTATGATATACTAGGTACATCTGTAAGATGTACAGGTAGGAATCTGTAAGGCCGCCTCCTGCACCTAACTTTATTTTCATCAAACCCATGCTCCAAACAACTTTACATGGAGTTGCACAGTGGTATCTACAGATATCAAGTCACCCAAGCTTTAGCCACTACTAAAGAAGGGAGCTAAAACTCTCTCCACCCACTTGAGATTCCTTAACAAATCCATGCTTTCAAATGCCATTGAGCTTGTCTTAGAAGTTCACCATGAGCAGGGACTAGAAAAACTTGCCATAAAACAACTCAGATGATGTTTCAGAAATGAAAAAAGTACTAAGGAGACTGAGGAGAGTGGATGGGTCAGAGTGAAGTTCCCCATAATTTCAGGAACTAACAAAGCCACCTGCCAACAACATGCACAGCATTGCTGGCTCTCACTGTGTTTCCAGGATGCTCACAATATTGTGATAACGGTGGTGCGAGACGAGCAGAACTACTGCTATTCACTGCAGTGGTGCCAAGGGTTCATCTCCTAATGCTTCACCTGCTGAACTCTAACTAGGGAGTTCATTCCTTCCTTCACCCTTTCCCATTCTTGATATATAGAAAGTAATTGCATGCATGGACTACATAGCTTAACAGTATCTCAGTGTCACAACTTGGGGCCAGTTTCATGATTTTTAAGCATTTGGAGTTGACAGTACCCATGACTGTGGATTGCCAGCTGCAGATTCCTGGAGGACCATAAAAGCAAGACCAGTTTCCTTACAGTGATGATCAGGATGCTTCAGAATGCTCATTGTAAATGGTGGAAAGTTTTAAGTTGGAAAATTCTTTGGCTTTTTTTTTCTTCAATATAGAAGAATCTCAACCAAAGAGGGAACCAATATTAAGCACTCCTGTCAGTGACCAGTGCCTTTGAGGACAACAACAATCCACCCACAGAGAAGGATTCCTGTCTTTATTTACACCTCAAAGAAGGCAACAATTTTGTTATTGGGTTGAGCTAAAAAAAAAAAAATCCAAAAATTCATATTCAGGCAGCCAAAACCTCTGATTTTGTCCTGTGGAAGCCAGGTTTCCACAAAGCACATAGTGCCAGTTTCTCAGCTCAGACTGAGAACCCACAAATTGGCTGGTCCATCAGAAGTGCTTTGCATATATTATCTCCTATTGAGACAATAGGAGATTTTAAAAGATCTATCTGTAACTCAATGAAACCACAACAGTTACATCTGCAAACAATTTGGCCCATAATATTTTCCTCCCTAGTCATGCTTATGCAAAGGAAAAATGCTACTTTTATAGCAACTACTTTATTCATGTTAATCACATATACTGATGCTGTTGCTCAACTTTCTAGAGTACCTGGGAGAAAGATGCAAGGCGATTTTGTTTTGAATCCCAGAATAGAATTTCATTAGTCACTTCTAACCCCAAAATACAACTATTCTGTAGTTAAAGAGCAGACCGTTTTACTTTGAAATTAAACTTCTCTAAAAGCAATATTAGAACTCCTATTAATGCAAAAAGTTTTTCTTTGCCAGGTAGTTACTCTTGAATAAAGGACTCAGATGGAATTGGAAGGTGTTTCAGAACATGTGAAGCACCTTTAAGTCTATAGTTCAAAACAAGACATTAGAGAACTCATCAGCAGCTCACGTTGCGTGGGGCACTGTAATTGTCCGTTACTCTAGTCAAAACTATTACATTATTCAATAGCCTTTTGAGTCTCAGAAATTGGCAGCAAACCTAATATTTTAGCTATTTGGATAAAACTGTTTCTCGTCTCTAGGGTATTGCTGTTTATTTGCCTCAACTCTATTAATTCCATCTTAACCAGGTATTCAGAAAATGTGCGATAGCAGAATTGATCAGTCAAAACATACCGAACATTCTTTTCCAAAGGATTGAGAAATAATTCACTTAAGTAGTTATTTTGCAACATCCTTTAGCTAGATTGTCCCTCCCACTAGCTTCTTATAAGGATAAATAATTACTTTTGTTATTGTTTCACTGCAGTTCCTGTCTCTACAGACTTAAGCAAAATATTCACATACACTTTTACTTCATTTACAGCAGGAAGTTACTTCCCCCTCCACAATAAAAGTTTCCCACCCACTCCCCATGAAAAGTATGAAAAGCAAGGCACAATGACATCCAGTGGTAAAACTATAAGCATGCTCATGCCCCACTGCTAAAGTGTATTTCAAGGTAAGCAAATGGAACAACAAAAATAATGGAAAAAACAAATCTTAAGTGCATGAGAGGAAAGAAACTAGAAAGAATTACCTACAATCTTCATGCATGAAGGAGGAGATCCAGGTTTCTTAAAGGTTACTTGTGGCAGGTAAAGAGACAGGCTTCCAGGCTATAATCCATCTACAAGAACCTGACCTCCCCTTAGTGTCCCACCAGACTCTGTAGAGTTTCTTGATCTGTTTTGGCTTGCTGCCTCTTTCACCTTGTACTGTCCCTCACCTGCTGCAGGGGGGACCTTTGCACATCCTTCAGCACGCTGTCTGCCATGCAGAGTACATTCACCACCTGTGCAGATAGCACAACTGCTCTGAAACACTCAGAGGATATCAAGATGGTGCAAAGTGAGTGGCATAATTGCCATGCATGCATACTATATTTTCCAGCTTCTGAGAGCCATCTTCCTGCTTTGCAAGACCAGCAAATTACAGCATTGGGGCAAGAATACAGAAAAAAAAACAACAAAAAACCTTCAAGACACAAACCTAGAATCCCTATCTGAATTTTCTATTCCCAATAGAATAAGGGTGAACAGCATATTGAGTTTTTCATTTGGCCTTCTACAAAATTGTGAGTTATTTTCAGAATGCAGCTTTACGTTCCAGATGGTTTGGTTCAGGCTTGTAGCCAAACCTTTTAGAAAACAGTTCAAGTTAAAACAGTTAAAGGAAGTAGGATAGGGTTTACTGTACTTTTTCCTTTAACAGTGAAATGCTTTGACTGGAAGCAATGTGGGTCAGGACATTTTTTTTATATGTATAGTCAGGCCACAGCATTGATCATGATGGACCTAAGTACAATAATAAATGTGGTGGGTACCCATTGTTGATCTTCACTTTAAAATAACTGAATAATTTTACCATTAGGTGGCACCAGAGAGTATTTTATAATTCATACAAAAGACCACTGGAACTGAAATCTGGAATAGTCTTAAAGCAGATGTAGCCACTAAATTAAAAGAAAACAGTCATCTTTGCTATGCATATGAGCACTTTAATTACTTGACTAGAAGGGATAGCTTTACGCAGCTCATCAGAATGCAAGTTACAGCTAAATCCATGATTTCTTTATTAGCAAGTTTTTTTTTTCTATTCATAATCACACATGAGAAGTTTTAATGTCAAATTGCCATACAGTTTGATTTAACTGAGATGAATGGCTTTGTAGTGTTTTATTTATCTCACTGAAAAGAGAAATATATCTCTGCCCAGACAACTCCAAATGTAGGCTATCAAAAAAAAAAAAAACCCTTTCAAGAGTCCCTTTGCATATCTGGTACAATTCCAGCTAGGTCTATGAATAATTTACCAGCTAATGAGCTCTCTTCTGTTTATGAAATAATACTCTTAAGAATCGAAAGGCAAGACATAAGCAGTAGCCATATGTTTCTTCTCGAATTCCAGCTAGACAAATGACCTGAAAATTGCTGTTGCTAGAACTTCTAAAACATATGGCAAAGTACACGGAATTTGTTAACTTCTTGTGTCAGATCCAAGAGTTTCCAGTTATCAACAAAAGATGGCATACCAACCCAATTACTCCTGATATATTCCAGTCAAGACAAATTCCAAGTAACCATAGCTGTGTGGGTGTATGTGGTTTGAACTAACAGAAATCACTGAAAGTTTAGTGTAAATAAAAAAAGTAGACCTTCTACATATCACATCCAGACAAACGTGTCCCAGTGTGCTGAATGTGCTTTCAACAGGAAGCATAAATTTTTAGGCATTCTACCAAACTGATTTTAAGCCATCATAAACTATTAGAGGTACATTTATTTTCCAGCATTACTGAAAAATCCTGCAACAGCTTATTTATTTCATTTGTCAGAGTGGAAAAAAAACATGTCTCTTACATAAGATAACAAAAATGTACCAAATCATTTTCATTTTTTTTTTTTAATTACTAATTGCAGATTGCTTTTTAAGGCAACAACCTTGTAGTGCTGGATAAACACAAGGCTACAATCAACAGGCAGAGCACTGGTACATTGTGCACATTACTGATACATCTGACTAAGCAACTGCGTCCAGTCACAGTTCTTACTCACAGGAGTACTTAGATTTGGACTCCGCAGACAGTGTTTTCATACCATGCCTTACCCAAAGAATCTCCAGGCATTCTACTTGACAGCAAAATGGAAAAATAATGATATATTCACAACAATGAACCAGACTTTATAGAACCACTAAGGAAAAAAAACATAAGGAACACATTTTTTTAACTAAATATTTCATATTCATACTGTAATATTTATTACATCATTTTAAGAGCTATATTAACTGTGCAGGATTATTCCCACTGTATATGCCAGTGTGTCAATCCAGGTCAATGACAGTATATTCTTCATTAAGCACTTTTCTGGGTTAACGTTTGTTTTAATCACACATTCATCCTGCAAGGAAGATAAAGGTCCACAGGTCACTTTGTGCTCCATTTACATTTTAATTCAGCACACTGAAAGCCACTGCTTCGGCCCTTCATGTTTAATTTCCAACTACCACAACTATTCTAACGTTTAACCATGGGTGGTAGCAAAATTTATTAAATGACCATTATCCATAGGCAAGCCAATTACTGAAGTGCTTGCTTTTTGATCAGTCACAGTCCTGTAGTCACTTCTTAGATGTATGTCCCCTTGGGTCATGTTGTGCAATTCCTAGCAGAGCAGAACTCACTCACTACACTATAGACCTCTGGCTTGGGCCTGGTGGGAGTACAGCCTAAATCCTCTGTGAACATCCCCAATGGGCCACTTGCGGAGGAAAAATCCTGAAACAAATCATGCCACTGGTGAAGCAAGAGAAAAAAAGCCCCACAAAGCCTGAGAGTCTCTTGATCTTCCTCAAGATTTCCAGCCAGACAAGTTGATCATGAGGGAGAATGGTCCATTCCAACCAAAGTAAATGAAAGTCATGGAAAGTGATCCCCAAATACTTAAAACAGACTAAACATTAGAATAATTGCATGTACAAAAGATGTTTTATTT
The DNA here is from genome assembly GCA_009806455.1 of Tetrax tetrax. NCBI lineage: Eukaryota > Metazoa > Chordata > Aves > Otidiformes > Otididae > Tetrax > Tetrax tetrax. The sequence goes on along the minus strand of WHYT01017786.1, from coordinate 124,317 downwards.
AAGAGTCTAGAAATGTAGTCTTTTCATAATGGCTCAGTTTTCACTTTCATGAAACCAAAAAAATCACTAATATAACTAATCCCTTATTGTATTGAATTTAAGAGTAAAAAAAACCAGGTATTTTTAAAACACAACTCTGGTCTAATTAATGTGTCATTAGGAAAAAAAATAAGGAGGTAAAAAAATTTAAAAAGAAAAAAAAAATCACATTTTGTACCTGCCTAATCTTTAACAATAGTAGGAAGATTCAAAAAAACCCTCAAGTTCATTCTGAAATCTGCTACCTCCATGCTATCTAAGTGTATATGACTGATGTAGTCCTCCCAAACACAAGATAAAAACTAAATTGTTGTTCCTTATCAGAGCAAATAATATCTGGCACTGTTCACAGGAATTTCCAATATTAACCTACCTGTAAACCAAAGAAAACATTTTCTCATAGCTCAGGAATCACAGTACTATGGCAGCTCATTTGTAAGAGACAGGAATGTTGCTTGTGAAACTTAACCTGGTATGAGCACATGGAGGTTTTGCAATAATTAGCTATTGTTTTATCAGCTCCATGATGCAAAAAAACCCTGAGTTTTCACCAGAATGTTAATAGTATCTAACTGGCAATGCTTCCTCACCACTAGAATAAATATTAGCAGTCAATAGGTTTTTCTAAGTGTCCTTATAGACCTTTTTTCCTACTTAAATGTGGAAAAAGTATTCAGAAGACTGCCATGAATCAAAATACCCAGTTTGAAGTCAGCAACAGCAACAATCCACCTGCCAAAACACTAGTCCTCACTGCACAATATGCTCCACTTGTCAAACCTGGGGTCTCTGACTTGCATACAGCAACAGCCAAATACATATTTATATCTCCTCCTTTTCATGCTATTAATTTTACTGGGGACTGTACTTTCTCCTTGAAGTGCGTTGTTTCACATGTCATAGCTTAAAGTATGTAACTCCATTCCAGCAACACACTTAGGCAGACACAAATTCAGTCACATAAACAAGTCTATTATTTTGGTGAACCTATCTGTACGCATAAAGCCAAGCTTAAGCATCACAGGGAGTGATGGCCTTTCTTTATAAGATTATATATTGTCTAGAATAATCTACCTCTCAATGTCAAGAAACATATGTGAAATCAGCCAACTTCAGCTATTTCAGAATAGTTGTGTCTATTATTTTTATGGTATTAGGTAAATATTGATACTGGAGTACCACAGAGCACCTACTACAGGGATCTGACTCCTGCTCAGCCCTCTCTCCTGAGGGAGAGGATACCACAGGTGACTCTGGACTACTACTCTCTGAAAGGGGATTCAAGAAGTCTGTCCCTCTACATCAATGTAGAGACTCACTGCAGTAATGCCACATCCACCAGCAGACTATTTGACTGTTGTACTGTATTTCTGGACTGTTTCTATATATAAACAATTGTGCACCTTTCATCTGCTCTCACCTCAAGACCTACGTGCCTATCCAGTTTGCTACACAAAACGAGTTCAGGAAGGATACAGATTAGTTAAGTGAGCTTCATTTAGCACACAGCATCTGTGCAGAAGCCCTTGTATTGCAATATTACATCTCAGAAATGAGAGCACTCATCTCCCTGCTTTCTTACACCACTCTGAAGTTGTTCTGCTTCTCCCTGACTCCACCAGCTCTTCCCTGTGCATGATGGCTCTGTGGAATGGCACTGCTCTTGTTAATTAAAATCATTGCTGCTCTTAACACTCATTTGGTTCAATGGTTTCACTCAGTGGTTTTGTACTGGATATTAAAAGATTTGTTTATTTTAAATATCCCAATAGAGTCAGATAAGACACACTCACCCCATTTTAGTATAAAATGCATAACATTCTCAGGGCAAAATGTGCAAAACTCCCACAACTATTTAAGTTAATAATTAAAAGGTCTTCCCCTAGGGTTAACCAAGTCAAGTTAGTGATTCGTCTCATTTTAAAGTGCATGTACCAGGTCTAAAAAGGAATGGAAGACTTCAATTATTTTGTATTTCATCCATGCATAGTTCTATAATATAACTGCATACATGCAATATACATCCAGAGAAGTAAATACTTCAGCAGTTGTGACAGAGTGCAGCAGGTCACATACCTTGAAGGCATCCAAGCCTCTCAGTGCCCCTCAGGTTGCCATAGAAGACATATCTGCATATCTGAAACTACTCTGGTGGCTGCACCAGTTCAAACGCTATGGCATGCACTTAGAATATAGCACACTTGTACATGTGAAAATACATTTGCAAAGTTACTTGTATTAGTGACTTTATACCTCCTGTATGGTCTGTGGAGACTTGTGACCGGTCATTCTAGCTGTTCACTACTCCAAACAAGGCTTGAAAAGCAAATTTGATTTAATCCCAATATTGTTTGCAGCTTTGCAGAAAGGCTAAAACACAGAAGGCAGCAAGTAGAAAAAGCAATTCCAGAGGGCACAGAAAGAAATAAGGTGCTTGATTCCTATTGTAAGTGAATCTGAACTGACTGCCTAATTCCATCGGTTTTCTGAGAATCCTTTTTTTTTTTTTTTAAAAAAAAGTGTACTCACCTACACCAACTAAATCCAGAGAGACAATAATCCCAGCAGTCTCCAATTCAGCATTTTGGAAGTTACATCTGTCTCTTCTGCTGCCAGAAAATTGCTCAGCAGAAAAACAATATCAATGTTGTGAGCCTTACAGAAGATGACTATTTACTTGATACCAGTCAGTTGTAACATGTAGGGGAAAGACTAGTTGCTGCTTCCATCAGTTAATAAACAGTGCTTTCATGACACACCTATCTCTGTCCCCATGCCCCATCTATAGAGATCAAAGCATTGTGCAGAACAAGAGAAAAGAAGCAGCTCCAGTTATCACAGTAGAGGTGCTGTATTTCCCAAAGGCCATTTTCACTCCATGCAGGTGATACATCAGGGACCATCTTTAAAAAAAAATTAAAAAAAAATTAAAAAATCCAACAAAAAGCCCCATGCATCGCACTGCTCCGGAAATAACGACATACAAAAGAACTACAAGAGTGCAGCATCAAACCCCAAACCAGGAAAAACTGGTGATACTAGAACAAATTAGTAAGTTACTTTTGAGCAATTACAACAAAGAATAACCAGATTTGTCAAAAATATGTCAGTGCCTCAACTAGCAGATGTAGTGTATAGTAATAGTAAGATAAGCCTTTAACAAAGTTCCACATAATATCCCTATAAGTAAACTAGAAAATTGTCATCTGGACTATGTTTCTAGAAGAAGAACAACTAGCAGTTTGAAATGCAAAAATCAGAAAACACCCTCAGTATATTTCACAAAGGAAGAGGAAAATAGAATCATAGGTGGAAGTCAATCAAGGTGGAAGTCAACCCCAGTCCCACAGTCAAAGCAGTGCCAATTAGATCAGGTTGTTCATAGCCTTATTCAGTCAAGTTCTGGTACCTCCAAGGATTGAAACCCTCACTCTCCCTGTGCAACCTATTGCAATATCTGACCGCACTGAAGTTGATGATATTCTAAATCAAATCTGTTCAGGACTGTGTGCTAACCTGTGTCCACTACCTCCATCCCATCATCAGCTGACTGCTCTTAAAAAAAAAAAAAA
>WHYT01017786.1:98590-109334 GCA_009806455.1 Tetrax tetrax | reverse complement strand
TTTTTTTTTTAAAAAAAAAAAGTGTACTCACCTACACCAACTAAATCCAGAAAGACAATAATCCCAGCAGTCTCCAATTCAGCATTTTGGAAATTACATCTGTCTCTTCTGCTGCCAGAAAATTGCTCAGCAGAAAAACAATATCAATGTTGTGAGCCTTACAGAAGATGACTATTTTCTTGATACCAGTCAATTGTAACATGTAGGGGAAAGACTAGTTGCTGCTTCCATCAGTCAATAAACAGTGCTTTCATGACACACCTATCTCTGTCCCCATGCCCCATCTATAGAGATCAAAGCATTGTGCAGAACAAGAGAAAAGAAGCAGCTCCAGTTATCACAGTAGAGGTGCTGTATTTCCCAAAGGCCATTTTCACTCCATGCAGGTGATACATCAGGGACCATCTTTAAAAAAAAAATTAAAAAAAAATTAAAAAATCCAACAAACAGCCCCGTGCATCGCACTGCTCTGGAAATAACGACATACAAAAGAACTACAAGAGTGCAGCATCAAACCCCAAACCAGGAAAAACTGGTGATACTAGAACAAATTATTAGTAAGTTACTTTTGAGCAATTACAACAAAGAATAGCCAGATTTGTCAAAAATATGTCAGTGCCTCAACTAGCAGATGTAGTGTATAGTAATAGTAAGATAAGCCTTTAACAAAGTTCCACATAATATCCTTATAAGTAAACTAGAAAATTGTCATCTGGACTATGTTTCTAGAAGAACAACTAGCAGTTTGAAATGCAAAAATCAGAAAACACCCTCAGTATATTTCACAAAAGAAGAGGAAAATAGAATCATAGGTGGAAGTCAATCAAGGTGGAAGTCAAACCCAGTCCCACAGTCAAAGCAGTGCCAATTAGATCAGGTTGTTCATAGCCTTATCCAGTCAAGTTCTGGTACCTCCAAGGATTGAAACCCTCACTCTCCCTGTGCAACCTATTGCAATATCTGACCACACTTAAGTTGATCATATTCTAAATCAAATCTGTTCAGGACTGTGTGCTAACCTGTGTCCACTACCTCCATCCCATCATCAGCTGACTGCTCTTAAAAAAAAAAAATGGCTTGGCTATCAATCAGCTAACACTGCTATCTGCAACCACAGTAATACTGGAGATTGTGCAAAAAAAAATACCATTAAATGATTTTTGAGTTTGGAAATAAAAATTAAGTTATGGCTTAAATTATTTTTCAGATGAAGTCTACATCCTAAGTACAGTGGAAACCCAGGTTTGGCTTTACTATTTGTAGCTCAATCATGCAGTAAGATAGCAAGCATTCCTACATAATTAGTCTTGCTAATAATTGTGTTTAGAAGAATCTTTTTTTTAAAGCAATACAAACATTAGCCCAGAAATCATCAAAACACAGATTTTTTTTTTTCATGTAAGAAGTTAAAAATCAGCATATTAGCAAGTTGAGAGTCAGGCATTTATTCAGCAAACTAAAAAACATGCATCATAATATTGCCAAAAAGTATTTGTTAAACGAAGATGTATGGATCAAATCTTTATCTGCTACATGTGTAAATTCATTTACTCCAACATGTCAGTGTAAAAATGTCCAAGTGCAAAATGTATTCCTTCATGTCCACTGACGTTCTTGGCCATCTACAGCCACTAACCTGATAAAACACTATTACAGACTTGTTTTAGGAAGGTAATTCAGTCATTTTAGTGCTTCCTGTCTCTGCGGGCTAGTAAACTTGACTTCAACAGTTTGGTTACATTAACCTAGCTTTTCTTGCCATTACCATGTTTTTCTTTCTTCTGAGTACTATGAGTCATTTCCTTAAATCTTTGCTGGTTTGGCTGCAGTCATTAGGATAGCAGGAACTGCCAATGCTCCTCTTACACTTCTGGTTTTAATTCCACTGTATGCTAGAGCCATTGCTCTATTACATGGGTTTTATCTAGGGCATTTTTGTGTTGAAATAATTAGATTTTCACCTGATGTAAGTCATCCAAGCTCCTCTGTCAGCATAGCTTCTTTGAAGCCATACAAGTTCACAGTTGTTGAGGGTCCAAGCCCTATGTTCTCCTACCGTTCTGATAGAGCCCTTGCTGCTGACTAGCTGTTTCCCATATGTTTAGAATCATGGCTGTACCACTGCATCCCTTCATTCCTCAGTTTAGACTGAAGCAGTAAGTGAAAAGAAATCTTTATGCTTAAGTATGTCAAGTCTTCTCATGCATTTTGATGGCTCAGGTAGTCCTCTATGTATTCCTTAACTATGGGCAGGGTTAAATATATGAAAAAAAAAAAGGAATAAGAATATCAATAAATGAAGCCTTCGGCCTCCTGAATGTGAAAAATTGTTTTTAATTCATCGATTTCCCTACTGGATCACACACAGAACTCAAGCCAATTCTTAATAAATAAATACAAATGGAGAATACAGGTTTCCTGGTAGATAAAGCTCAATACAGTAAGTCCAGAAGAGACCAGGCAAAGGTGGTTTGTACCATCTTTGAACCATTTAGGCTCAAGGCTGTTACCACTACTAAAATGATTCTTGTTGACAGGAGGCTTTAGAAAACTTCATACAAGCATAAGATAGCAAACGGCACTCCACAGTAACTGTCTGCTTCACCAAAGTGTTACACAGGCAAGGAAGAGGAAAAAAAAGGATAACTGCTGAAACTGCCTCTGTGTAAGGCCAATATACTGACAAACAGGGTACTCTGGCCTCTAGTAACCTCCCCACTAGCACCAACAGGAAAGGTGCACATTTCTAGAACCACTGGAGCCAGCCGTAGTTGCAAAGCCAGGCTTCCTCCTCCTCCTCCCAGCCATTTAAATCACGGTTGCATTTGCCTCAGATAAAAACACATGGGAAAAACAAAGGCTACTCTCTTCCCAGTAATGGCCCACATTTAATGTGCATTAACATAAACTAATTCTACCAAAAATTTAATCACAAAATAGCTCCTCACCCTTGGTAGGCCCAACATGCCCAAAAGAAAGAAATCTTCCCCTTTCTCATTGCTAAATTAGATATTAAAATCATCAAATTACACAGCATAAAACAAAGTATGATATGAGAAAGACAAGAAAACAGGACTGTCCCCATGCATCCTTACAAGGCAATTCATACAGCTTGGCTACTGCTTTATACATACCTATATTTAACATTCAGAGACATATTACGCTATACAAACTAGGAATAGAAAAATACTGAGAAACATTGTCTCCTAAAAACTCTGCCTGTTCTGAATTGCCATAGCAAAATTAAGCTTCTCTAGTGCAGTGCAGGAAAAAAGTTATGCAAGAGAAAGATTATTTCAACTATCAATTTCCTTGTGCTTATGTTGAGGCAGTCTCCCTGCCTTTTACTGAGTACTTGCATATCTTCTCATAAGAAGTTTTGTGCTCTCACAGCCAATTATCTGTTCAAGTTCAAGGACCTTTTGCCTCTCTTCCTTTACCAGAGATCATATATTTATTTTGTCTTTGAAAACAGAACAAGAAGTTTCTCAGGAATCATGCAAAACCAAAGGCATCAAAGCTACTAAGAGAGGAATAGAATTGAATAAAAACTAAGAGAACATCTTTTCAAGAGTAGGTTTTTTATTTCCCTGCAGTTCTATGATCCAATAAAATACTAGGTCTGCTCAAGTCAGATTATTTTAGATAAAATAAATTAAAAAAATAATTCCATTTCCAAAGGGAAAGGAAAGTAAAAAAATCTTTTTTTCTGTTTTGACTTTTCACTGCCTATATGTTGTTCAGCTACTTATAGCTGCATAAATTTGACATCAGTGTTACCTTGGCAATAAGTTATTGGAAATTCTGAAATAGTTGCTTTTGATACTGGAGGAATAAGTGACTACATAGCGTAAAGGTTACTGAAGAAACAGCTGCCTGAAGTTCAGATTGCAGCTCATGAGGATCTCTTTTTTCTCCTACCTAGAAAACCACGTCCATATCATCCTGTGTCACTGAAAAGCCTGCTATGAAACACACCATAGCTCCCCTAGCATCACCTCTAACATTTCAGTCACAATGAAACCACTTAAGTTTGTAGTATTGACACTTACCTACTTGGGAGTTGGGTTCCTTTTCAGAAACAAAGAACAGCCAGATGATTAATAGCATTCTTATAACAGGAAAAGTTCCTACCATGGAGCAGTAAGGGCTGGGCTGCTCCACAAGGCAGGACAAGCCAAGAGCATAGGACAACAGTGCCTCACCAACTCAGGTGCAATTTCACACTGTCCCAACAGAGCACAAAGAAGAGGATGCTAGTAACAAATCTCAGTCATGGATCAGTAACAAATTACCAAGACCCATTCAGGGAACCCAGGCAGCAAGAGCAGAGACAGAACAAGAAATCAGCTACCTACACCACAAGTCTAATATCCAACCAAGGCAGAGACAAGAAAAGAGAGCAAGCTCCAGCAGAGCTCAATACAAGAGCAAATGCTCAGGGCCCAGCTTAAATGGAGCTCCTGGGCCCATGGGTAGAGGGTGTAGGTGGTGCCCCAGGTGAGGCTGGTCAGGGAAATTGAAGCCTATTAGTAGTCTCAGAGCCCTGACAATACAAGAGTGGGTCTAGTGAGGACTGACAGGTGAATAGTGTTGTGCAGAATAAAAGCAAGCATGTTTTAGTTGCTAAATCTATCTAGGTTTTTTTTTTTACAGAATAGCGACTCACAAAGTGCAAGCAATTTTTTAGTAGTGCAATCAAGTATCAGACTATATGAGAAACAAACAAAAAAAATTCCTCAAATCACATTTTTCTGCTTGATTTCTGGTAGATAACCAAAGGCTGATCTCAGCAGCTATTAGTCTTTATTACTGAAGTGGAAGTGCATGAATTATACCAGCCATTTTAGACAATATCAAAGTCTTGAGTAATCAAGGGTGTCTGTGCAGTGTAAAGGAGAATTTTTCTTCATTGAAAGACTATCATAAGAATTTAGTAAATTTTATTTGCTGATACAAAGGGATTAATAGATTTTTAAGAATGTGTCTTTGTTATATGCAGCATTTCAGCTATGCAGGATGCTAAGAATGTATACTCTACGTACAAGTAATAGCAAAACAAAAATTATCAGAATATTATTAATAAAGAAAGTTGATCCATTTGGAATCTGACTCCAGAAAACACTTTCACATAAATATAATTTTATTTCTAATTATTTAAGAATATAGAGGAAAAATGTTTAATTTTATATTTGTCTTTAAGGGAAGGATTAACTCCCCTGAGTGGTAAAGTTGTATCAGAAATTATTTTATATACCCTCTCCCTCTTTTAATAAAGACAATCTTTCCTGCCTGCCACCTTAAACCCATTTGAGTGAAACAGAAAGAATGTGAAATACCTAAAAATCACCTGTGAAGATTACAGTGGCAAAAGGGGAGTTTCAGAACAGGAATAATTTTCCTCAATCCAGGAGGACTTTTTTTTCAACGGCTTCTAAAGAAGAGAGAGAGATAGTCTCTCTTCCTCTTAAGTAAGAAAATAATATGGTTGCAAAATCCAGGATTTAGTATTCAGATTCTAATTTACTGAAAACATTATAAAACAATTTTTCCTAAGTTACAGATAAATAATGCAGTTCCTTTGACAGCAATGCAGGACATTACCTGGCACGACATGTTGATTCCCAGTGCAATGTTCATGTTCTCAGTCTTTTGGTTCTCTACAGTGCCATCTCCAACTACCCTCTAATTAATGCTATTATTTATTAACTTCTTTCCTTACAAAATAGGTAATATCAATACATTTCTTCTAATTCATAATATGTAAATCTTTCTTTCTGGTTGATTTCTAATTAGATTTAGAATGTGAATTTATTAACTTTGCTTCTGAGAGCCAAAAGAGACAGGTTGCACTCTTGACAGAAATTGCCACTGCCATTTCCACAAGTGAAAATTCCTGGATTTCTGAGTCTCGTACATTTGTTTCTAATTCTCCTAACGTTTCAGCAAAGACAAAGATCACAAAGTCTATCTGTTGAAAAGTCTTCCAGAGATTAAGATGTTTAACGCGCATGGCTATAATAAATAACAGTGTACATATAAGGTTATACAGGACATGGAACATTAACAAATGTTAACACCTTGTGTGTGATCAGTCAGACTTTTAAGCCTAGACTTTTTTACATCCTCGGGTTTTCCGTCAGGTTCACTAAGGCTGTATTTATTCCTCTGCTCCTTCTCACAACCAATAATGGCTTGCTTTGAAATTCTTTGGTGATGGGGGAGGTACTAAAAAACCTCAAATATTGTGACTGTCTTTAAAAAAGGCAGGAAAGGATCCAAGAAATTTTAGCCTAGTCAGTTTAACTTCAGCTCTCACAAATATTCTGTGGAAAAAAAGCATCACAGAAATTGGAACAGGTAACTGGAACAGGTGACTTAAGAAGATCTATACACAGCCAGTATAGATCTGAGAAGAACAAACCCTATCAGACTAATGTGATGCTGTGATAAACCATGAATTTATGCAGATAGGGGAGTAACAGCAGAGGCCGTGCCTCAGGAATTGAGCAGAGTTTAAGCCCTGTTTCCTGCAACATTCCCATAAAGTATAGCAAAAATTGCCAGTCGAAGACATAAAAATGGGTGAACAAGCATCTCCACACTGGATTGTTATGATTGTTACACTGTCAAAATGGAAGGATATGTCAAATAGGACTCTGATATTCTATTCTGAGCCCATATCTGTTCTGTGTTTCACTCATGATCTGGGTGAAGGAACTGAAAGTATGCTTCTTAGAGACATAAAAAAATAAAAGAGCACAAGTACAGCATTAGTGCAAATAGATGTGAAAACATCAGGAAAACAATAAGAAAAACAGGATGAAATTCAGTAGGGACACGACCAGGAGGCCATGCTGAGCAGGAGTAATCAACACCACCAATACACAATGAGGAACAATTAGTTAGACAGTAGTTTTTCAGAAAAGGACCTAGGGATTATAGAACATCAACACAAGCTAGTAACATCATACTACGGAGAAAGGATAAGCATGACACAGAGATGAATAAGCAGGAGTACAGTTTGTGAGACACGTGACGAGGTCATGCAGTTCTGTCCAGCACTGGTAAGGCCTCAGCTGGGGTACACCCTCCAGTCTTGTGCTTTGTATTCCAATAAGGATGTAGACTACTGTGGAAAAAGTTTGTTGGAGAGCAACAAGAAACAACCTCTGAGAATGGGCTGAAGGACTTAGGAGTGACTAGCTAGATGAAGAGAACACTGAAGGCCTCATCAATGCTTGATAAAAGCCTTCACAAGCGTTGAAGGTTGGTACAAGGAAGAAATATTCCATTCCTTATATCTGTGCTGCACAGAACAAGAAGTAATGGCTTCAAGTTGCAGCAAGAATAATTCAAGTTACTTATTAAAGGGAAAAAAAGTACTGCTCGATGGTAAGTGAAGCACAGGAATTTCCTAGAGAGGTCATGGAGACCTCATCATTAGAAATTGTAAAGGAGTGGATAAACAAATATCTGTCAGGAATGAACTCAGCATAGCTAGGAGTTGAACTAGATGACCTCTTGAGATCTCTTTCAATCTTTTTTTTAAGGTCCCGAGATTCAGTATAACTAAGAAGAGGTTTCAGAATCTCTCTGCTCTTATGGTAAGAAAAAGAATTTATCTTGGGAATTTCTAGGGGTGGAAAAGCTTTTCTAACAGCTGTGGAGGACTTTTTATTTATTTGCTGGTGTGTCGTAAATGCATGGTACTTGAGTACATAGTAGGCCACGTAATATTATTCTGAGAAATCGGAGTTAATGGGGCCTGCTTGGGGAATATGACACAACATCATGAAAGTCAAAAGATTATGGGCTCTTCTTCAAAATAAATGAAGCAATAAATAATGCCTTTCAAAATGCCCCCAGCATTACTTTTCACCAGTAATAAACCTTTCCTGGACAATTAAAACGAAATTTAGCATTCTCCCTAGAACAACATTTCTAGATATCACAGATCACTTTTAAGGATTCTGTATGCCTCCTTCTCTTTCCCCACCCCTCACTTCATAGCTTTCTGAGCTGGTCTTTTTGCACATGGCTCCTACCACAGAAAAATACATATAATGGCACTTTGCTTCATAATGGTGTTGTGAAGTAAATAAACTTGAGAATAATAAATAAATGCAAGATCTGGAATACAGATGGTGCTGTATTAATGGTAAGTTACATTGCAGCACTCTTCCATTTATAGAGAACCTCTACATCTTGTGCTTGTGGAGCGCAGAGATAGCCAGCCATCAGCTCCGTGCTTCGGCAGCTGCCCTAAGGCAGACCCGGAGCCGTCTAATGGTGCTCTTTGCATGGTGACTGTCACTTCTCGTCCACAGGCCTATGGGCAGACCCACACTCTTCACAGGAGAGATCCTGTATCACTCTAAATCTGGGGCTTCTATGCAGTCCCGAAGAGATGTGACTTATTACCGATCAACGGATTCATTAATCTCCTTTGAATTCATAGGACGTATTCCACCCCAACAACTATTATCCAACAGACTTTACATTATAGGTTGTGTGTGAGCATAAAGCTTGTTTATATTCAGTTATGTGTTTTCTGAGATTTGCAGATACTATGTGTGTGTGAGGTGAGGAAAAGAGACCAGGATGAAAAAAAGAGGGAGAGAGTGTAGCAAAATAGATGCGGTATGCCAAAATGAGAAAGATCCTGTTATTTCTTTCTTTGATCAAGCTACTGGCCACAGAAGAATGGCCAACATAAATTTTATACGCCAAAGTCAACTTCAGCTGATGTTCTTGCTAGCCATTTGATCTTTTATCTGCCAACTTCCACCCATTTTCCCCAATTGTATCCACACTTAATATTATTTTAGCCATTAAAAATGTGGGTTTCTACTTAGTTCAAGTTTTCTGGGTTACAGACATTTTATTCTCCCATTGCAATACACTGGAGAAATAAAATGCCATTTATACAACAGAAGTAATACCCTACTGAATATATACTACCAATAATAACTCCCAATCACTAAAACTCTTTCTTTTTTTTGACCCTTTATATGAATTTAAAGAGGAAATCAAAGAGTTTACTTCTTATTTTCACTCTAAAACCACACCATAAAAGGGTTCTTTTCAATGAATAAAAACTAAACTGTGTACATCATTACTTTTTAAGAGATCTTTGATTTACTATATTGTTTACATGGCTGCTGAAAAAAAAATACTGCTGAGTTTAACCACAGCTAACTGATGAGAAAGAAGGTTTCTGTGGCTATATTGCAGGAACTGATAAAATGCAAGGAAAGAGACCTCCTACATTGAGAATCTCTGACTGTAAACCTCAGTAGTTTATGAGTGGAAAATACCCAAATAATTGTTTTGCTTGGAGGTGCTAAGCACCTGTACCTGCTGTGGACTGTAACTGGCACTGTCAACACTCAACTTCTGAACATTTGGATCGTGTAACTCACCAGTCCTGGTGTCTAGAAGACAGACAACTCCAGCTGGTGCTGATCTGGGGTAAGGCAGCAGACTTTGCAGAATTTCAGGTTGGTTTGATATAGACAATGTTCACTTTCCCATCTGAAAAAAAAAAAAAAAAAAAAAAGGCAGTCAATAACTTTAAACTTCTGAACTGAAAAGAAAAAAACTTTCAGTCTGTCCTCTGACTGCCCTGCACATCTGAAGTGTTATCAGGCCACAAGAAAACTATTAAGAGAAATGGAGACTGTGCTGTTTTCCTGACATATATTCATATTTTGTTCTGTTAGTTTTGACTTTAGCTGTTTTATTTCCCATGGTCATGGAAAGTATCAGAGGATCTTGTGAGCAGTACGTTGCCTCCGAGCTACTGGCTAGGATCCACAGAGGCTGTGAGACCACCATGAAAATTAAATACTACAATTGAATACTAGACATTTCCACTAAGAGTGCCTCCCTCCATGCACATGATGTTCAGTAGAAATGAAACCATGGGAGCTGTAGAATTCACGCTGTCATAGCTCTAAGTGGGAAATACGTAAAGACTCAGTAAGCCAAAATCTGAACATCTGACAAAATGACTGCAGATTGCGACTGGACACAGCACAGTTCCCATCTACCTGGAGTATGGTCCTTCAAGCTGATGTCAACTATGAGGTGAGTAACCATCATCTAAGCCAGCTGTCATTTTTGTATTGCTTTCCAGCGTGCGTACCGCATCCTGGTAATTATGTCGTAAATTTACTGTCATAAATATGTGGATGCATCTGCAGTGCTGCAGGTGAGGTGTGATGCTCTCAGGGTGGGGTACCTTGTGGGATTCCAGGCACTGCGCTGACGGAGTGTCTTGTAGCAGGCTGCTTTTTCCACTGGAAAACGGTGAATCATTGAAACAGAAAGCTTTTGTTGGAATGGGTGATGTGCAGCCTAACTTTTTTGTCAGAAAGGATTTCTCAGATTCAGGAGAAATGAGCCGGCTGGCAGCGGAGAGGCTCAGAGAGGGGTGTGCATGCCTCACCCTCGCCTACATGGTTTGGGCAGCGATCGGCCTCCCAGACACCGCTGCAACCGGACCGGCGTGGCTGGCTGCTCTACACCGGTGCACGCTTTTGGGCTTACACCGTTTGCGAAGCGATACCAGTTGCGCCATGCCAAAATCCAGCGCTGGGCTGGTGGGCGCGGACCGCCGGGGGTGCGTAACCGGGGTTCTGTCGGCGCGGCGCGGCGCGGCAGCTCAGGGCACCCCGGCTCTCCGAGGCGTCGTGCGGAAAAACCGCCGAGCCAGGGCCCTCTCCGCCGACCCCCCGTC
>WHYT01017786.1:20853-46866 GCA_009806455.1 Tetrax tetrax | reverse complement strand
TTTTTTTTTTTTTTTTTTTTTTTTTTTTTTTTTTTTTTTTTTTTTTTTTTTTTTTTAATTCTGAGTAGAGACAGAAATGGAAAGAGAAAGGGTTTTTTGGACAGGAAAAGGGAACTGCTTGTATTTTGTTCTCCAAGTATTCCAATTGCATCCAGGGAGCTGAAGAGTGTGGAGTTGGTTGGTTTATAGAAATGGAAGAGACCTCTTAATTCCAAATGATGTCTTTTGTCCCTGTACGTATGCATTTGCAGAATCTTGTTCAAGCGTAATGATTCCAGATACATACGGTGTCTCATTACTATTTTTTTAACTTGTAGCTGAGTATGTAACCTGCATTGCAAAAGACTTAAACTGGTTTCCTGTATAAAGCTTTGTCTTTGACTTAATCTTGGCTGCTCTCCTGCAACTCCACATCTGTGAATGACTCATAACAAGCAGAGCCATCAGAAAAATATTGTGTACATTTTTATCCAAATCTGTGGGGTTTTTGTTTCAAATTTTTTTTACAGCCTTGCTGCATTCTTCTCTCCCATGTAACGAATACACAGTATCTGTACGCATACCTGGCAAGAAGAGTGGTTGTGCATTGAGAGAAAGTTGAACGCTAAACAAACAGAAAGAATATCCTCAGCCATCAATCTGCTGAGAGCAGAGCTTTTTGTATTTGGCAGTTATCCTCTGTCAGCCCTTGGGGCACTCCTGATATTATGATTTTCTTTCCCCCTGTAAACAGCAAGTTCTGTTAAATGGATGCTCTGGCTTGGGGGCAGAGTAGGATCTGTCGGACTCTGGCAACAAGAGAGATTCTGCCTCCCAAGGCACTCAAGGGCTTTTTTTGAGCCTTCACAGCATCCAGTAACTCAAGAGGGCAGCCCAGCTGTAGAGCTTTTAAGAAAAATGCCAAGCTTTACATTTTTTAATTCTCTTACATGAATGTTTAGAGTCGCTTCCAGATGTGTCATGGCACGGGGGTAGCTTGATCAGCTGTCCTGTCCCTTTGGAGTGTTTAGGGTGGCAAGGCTGCAGGGAAAAGGAAGAATTGTACCCTTAAAAGATGAGTCCTTGTCTTCCATCTTATCTTCTCACGAAGTATCTTCCTAGGGGAACAACAGTACCCAAATTGAGTACAAGTTAAACGCATGTCAGCCCACACACAGTAAGGGAGTCAACTGAGGTAGGCAAGATGAAAGCATGACTGGAATGGCTTAATCCTACCAGAATGTTTTGATCTCTTCCCTTGTGTCACGGAGTAAGCATATAGTAATGGAAAAGTTGGTTGCTGGTATAAATAGCTTTTCTTTGCTGTGATGAGAAGTATTTTATAACAGCAGTGGATCCTATGGGATGTTGGTGAGATTTTCCTACAACTACCAGAGCAGCCCTTCTCCAGCTGTCTCCTCCAAAACTACCTCTCTTTGGATCGTGAGTTGAGGGAATTGATATTATCCAGACTGTGTTTAATGTGGGAGAGTGCTCTTTCTGACTTCATGGCTGGCTGCTGACTGCTTCTGTCAGTTTTGTGCCTACAAAGGATTTGGAACAAATTAATACAATGTGAAAAATGTTTCTCGCCACTTTTTTATCGTTTTGACCATAGGTTTTCAAATTTTCTGAAAAACTGAAATTGAGAAAGGTCCCTTTGAAGGAAGGAAGACAATCAACTAACTCCTTGAATAAAATAAAAAGAGCTAAACCAACTCATCTTTCCTTTCCGTGTCTCAGTAGAGGTGACACTTCTTGGGATGTGGCTCCACTTTGCATCTTTCAGGAGGGCAGCTTGGCCAAGGAGTGTAGGAAGACTGATGTCACGGATGCTTTATTCTTATATATTTGGGTAGCAAAATGTTTTATGACTGTTAGGATGAATCATTCTCTTCCCTTTTTAGTACTGTATCCACTGTATTCTCAAAAAATGTTTTTCTGCGGGGAAATACGAGGGTGAGCTATGGTGCATGAATGTAACTAATGTAACACTTCAATAAGATAACTGGAACCATGCTAAGGCACATGGAGAGCAAGGAGGTGGTTGGTGACAGCCAACATGGCTGATTGTGCCTGACTGATTTGGTGGGCTTCTATGATGGGGTGACAACATCGGTGGACAAGGGACGAGCAACGGTTATCATGTACCTGGACTTGTGCAAAGCTTTTGACACTGTCCCGCACGACATCCTTCTCTCTAAACTGGAGAGGCATGGGTTCGATGGACAGACCACTCGGTGGATAAGGAGTTGGGTGGATGGCTGCACTCAGAGAGTGGTGGTCAGCGGCTCAATGTCCAAGTGGAGACCGGTCACCAGTGGCGTCCCTCAGGGGTCTGTGTTGGGTTAGTTTTTCTAACTTTGTATAGTATATCTGGAACTTTAACAGTGTTATTTAAGTCCTGGTGATAAAACAAGAAATAATTAAACTGAAAAGGTTTTACATTTTATTTATGAATGCTTACAGTAATGTGCTAACTGTTTTTTGTTTCAGAAAAATATCCAGTCTCTATTATGACTAGCAGCCCTCGAGTTGGGATACCCTGTCTTGAATTCTTTCTTCCTTTGAATTCTCATCTCCTTTCTTACAGCCTAGCAGCTGGCTACACTTTATGCATGGATATTCTCCTATAATTTTAAACTTTTTATCAATTTTACATATTATAGTGCTTACAAACTTGAAACGGAATCTTTGTATTAGCTCGAGACTCCTTAAGGAGTCTGAAATGAAGTTTTGTTTTTTTACTTTAGACTTCAGTTCTTGTTAGCTAAGGAATTTCTAACAAGCCCTCTGCTGTTCCCAGGAGCAGGGCCATTGATTTAATCTGTCAGCCATTGAAATCAAGCATTTGGAAGGGTTTTCTGAAGAAAAGTGTAGGATATATAGTTATTTCCAAAGATACATCTTATTCTTTCTTTTGTTAGGTTATGGTTCAGCCACTGAGTATTCTAAGGGAAAAGAGGCTTTGGTTTCCACCTAGCTTTTGATAGTGAGAAATAGAAAGGTGAGAACAGGCACTGGAAATACTAGCATCAAACTAAAGACGTTGGTAAAAGTTTAGGTGGAGGAAAATGAATTTGAAAACTTCATCTAGAAACATCAGCTGGCATATCTGCTATAGGAAACAGCGAAAGTCCTTGAATGCCTCTGAAAGATGACATAGGAGACTTCCAGGAATACTTCACCCAGTATGCTAAAGCTCAATGTAGAACTTATTTGTGCAGCGTTGGGACAGACTGCCAGTAATCACTTGTACTTTTTGGCCTCTTCCTGATCCATGATTGCAGCTCCGCCGTAGCAATCCTAATCAAGCTGCGAAGGGGAGAGTTGTTACTGGGATTTCCGAAGGTAGGGAGGAGAAACAAAGTAATAGAGATGACAGGATGTTCGAGGCTTCCGTAGTGAACAACTGTCAATCTGAGGCAGCTAATGGAGTAGATTTAATCAGGTAATATAGTGCTGACAGCTAGTCAGTTTTCCTGGCTTTGTTCTTAAGAGTAGCTGGTAGGAAGGAAAGCATTCACTTCATTATCTTCATTAAAGTCCTAAATCTTGTGCCATGCACTTGACGGTGCTCCACATCGCATAAGGAAACAGTCTGTGGTTGTGCGGATGAGCTAAACCATGTGTGCCTTTCAAAGGAGAGATTTCTAACAAGAAAAAAGGGGCTCCTAAAGCAACCCCAGCTTCACAGCCTGCTTTCAAGCAGTGATTTGGCTACAAAAATAAGTAAACAAACAGACTTTCTCTGTGCAGAGACTTGGCAGACAGCTTTTTCCCCTAGAGATAAATTTGTTTTGCAAAATTAGAAAAATCTGTTGTTATATATCTAAAATTTACAGTTGTTATGTATTAGATTATTGGTTCTGGATAGATTTTTATACTTACATAACTCTAAAACTATTGATATGACGGGAGGGAAAATTGACAATCCATGGAGTCCTTAAGGAAGCTGGAAGCAAATCTATTTGTTAAAATCAATGTCTTTGTGGTCTTTAGAGTGTATAAGGTTTGGATTTTTCTTTCTTGCATTCTTTGTTGGCCATGTATACAGAGGTAACAGAAGTAAGCATAGATTATTTGAAGCTTTTCCTTTTTTGCTGCCCTGTTCTATTTATTTGCTGCAAATGATGGATGGATGAAACTATGAATTTTGGTTGTAGAATGGTTGTAGTTATCTGCCACCAATTTTAATATTTTTTTTATATATATGTATTAATATATATATTCAATAACAAGGTTATTGAAAAGTAAATATTCCAATAAGTGAATATGCCTATATAGTCTTCATGATTCTGGATCTGAGAGTAAATGTGGACTTAAAGGGAGAATGAAGAATATGAGCATCTTACCTCTCTGTATTTACATGTATATTCAGATGACATAGGTCTTGATCCAGGAAGCCTCATCCAGCTAGTAAGTAGTCCGAAAAGAGGCCGTAGACGCTGGACTTTCAGGGTGCTCATAGGTGCTGTATTTCAACAGCAGGGTAAAGTATCTTATACTCAATCTGCCTTTTTTTCCCAGAATTAGTTTTCTCTCTCAAAAGTTATAGCACATCTGGCCTCTTTATGGATAGCTTAGTAGCTTGCATATCAAATTCCTTCTAACAGAAGGAGATACAGTGGAACCCACCCAAAAATGTCCAGATATTTAGCAGTCTGTTGTCATTTACTGAGCATACTGAAATTCTTCCAATTCTTCTTCAGCTGCTCTACCAGAGGAAGAATGCTCCCACGTAAACATTCTAAGTTTGTTTCATGGATATCTTTGTCTGCATTGTTGTTTTTTTTTCTTTAACTTGTTAATAAAAGGTGATACTCTTATTTCACCTTCATTCCTATAGTCCTCTTCTCACAGAATATGTAGGTGTTGGGTAATTTTTGTAATATTCCAGGTGTCATGAAGGTCCTGACTTGACAAATTTGTCAGCATGGTATCTGGACAGGTATGTTTTTCCTAGTTTTCTTGGTTGTTGACTGTGCAAGTAGCTTGAGTATTTGGGGTTTTGTTTCTCTTTGCCAACCTCTTCTCCTCCCGTTCTGATACCTCCAGTTGACTTTGTGGCTTTACTCTGATCTGTCTGTGGTGGGCATCCTCAAAAACTAAGGGTTGCTTTATATATGCTTTTAAGAAAGTTTAAGTGCCTGATTTTCACTCATTGACTCTGGAAAACTTGGTCAATTATATGAAGCCACTTGAGACCCTAGAATACAGAGATTGATGTGTGTTACAGGTTAATTAATGAAATTTATTACAATACATAGCAAGATGAATATGTATTTGTTATGTTATTGAAAAGCTGATTGAAAAATACTATCAAGATTGTTATGCATGTTTGTTGTTTGTTTAGGCCATGTTACTTTTTCTTTTTGCTTGACTCATTTTAGCTGAGTTGTCTCTCTAACTTCTTAGTTTCTAAGCTGAAAACTGGAAGGGAGACTAGTATTGTAATTACAAGAAAATGGACAATTGTTTTGTTTGGATTTCAACAAATTCAACTTAAGGTCAGATTTTTTTTTCTTTAACAATGTGAGCTCTATCTTTTTGTTCCTAAAGGCATATTTTCAGCTATTTAGCTTAACTCTGTAGCCTATGGGGGTGGAATTCTTTATCTTGGCTGGATATAAGCAAGCTTTCAGAGCATGCAGGGGTTCGTGTCTGACTTAGTGCACAGGATAACATAATCTTTTAGCCAGGTGGTTTCTAGTTCAATGAAAAAAGTTTTTTTGTTTGGGGCTTTTTGTGTATGGTAACCAGCTTGGTAACTTCTGAGAAATAGTTCAGGCTTTCAACATAGATAACTCTTTCACTTAAAAAAAATAATAAAAAATAAAAAAACAACCTGTCTACATAGCTAGCATATTTCTATGACAGTTCTAAAAATAATCAGATCTAATTAACATGAGGGCCATCTCAACATAAGAATTATGAATTCTTTCTCGTTCAGTGGATAGGAAAGGTAAAGAATAATTGATTACTTACCTTCAGGTATATTATTCTACAGTTTCTTGAGATCTTAAGTTGATTTGTCTTACTCACATGAAAATAATATCTAGATATCTCTCCTGTAAAAGAGTGTTTTGATGCAAGGAATGATTTTTATTTCCTCATAGATGAAGCCTGAAGAGCAGAACATGCTTTTAAGTTCTCGTACAAATGTAATCTTTCAATGCAGATTGATAAGTATCAAAACTCTTTTTTCTATGTAAAGGCAAATTCGCAAACATACGACACTGTTAACACAATCTGAAGTATTTTATTTGTGTCAAATTAGACACAAAGCTGATGTGCAAGATTAACCCAAAATCACATTGATTAAGTCAAGTCTTACTTAAATGAATTACTATATCTTGGGTTTAGTTCCTCTAAAATATGGCCTTTATTGTAACTTTTTTCATAATTAAAGTAACATTTGAAGTAAAAGTTCAAATTCATTTTTCCATGTAAACTTAGAAGAAATTACACTTGGGCTTTTTACGATTTGGTGATTAAGTAGACAAGTGGTGTACTTCATGGGTACCATAATAGTTAACACCTGTTTCAACTGCTTTATATTTGTATTGGATGTAACCTCAGCAATCCAATATATCTTGAAAAGCAAAAACCTGATATAAAATATTTCACGGTATGGAAGAAATGATAATAAACAGAGTGCAGCTTAAAATATAAAATGCTTATTATGCACATTTACATAGCTTTTCATCTGTATATTTTAAACCAATGTTACATTTTGTGTAAAAATAATCCTAGTTTTTGTGAAGTTCAGGTAAGTGATTATTCAGTCCCATAAAATAAATACTGTTTCGAAGAAAATGATATTTCCTGAGTAGCAGAGGTTGGCAGAAACAAATAAATTCGTCTAGTCATAAGTCAGTGCACTGTATTAGTTACCATTTGGTTTGTGCTTCTCTCAAATCTGCTGTGGGGACAGGGACTATTGGCAGAAGGTGGACTGGTCTCTGAAGGCGGGTAGCCAGGCATGGCTTTCCAGAGCTCATCTGGAAATCCTGTCAAAGCACTGGTCCTTTCCTGTTTCTCATTAGAGACCCTGCTAAGCAGTTGTCATTGTGCACATTTAGTTGAGTTCAGGGAGTACTTTCATTGACTTGGTAGCACTGTCGCTGTTAAATGCACCATTAGAAAGTTAACTACTCTTGTACTCAGGTTATATTTGTGGTGCCTGGTCGTGCTGGTGGAGGACCCCGTGGTTCTGGACACTTACTAAAAGATAATTTTGTCTGCTACTGCTTCTTGAAGCTGTGGTTGCCCGAACACCTTCAGTTGGCATAAGCCAGAGCTGCTGACTAAGTGAGCCCCCCAAATCTCCTTCCCCCCTTCCTTCCCAGCTAAGTAAGACTAGGGGGCCATTCCAGTAAATGCTGCTTTTTCTACCAAGTACAAAGCTAGATCCGGTCTCTGCCATGGTGGCAGAGAAAGCTGTGCCATCAAACGAAGGAGAGCAGCACAAGGTGGAAGTGAGCAGCCAAGGCCTTTTCTTTTCATGGCTGAAAATGTTCTTGTAAAGCAAGTCTTCCACATTTAACTTCTTGAACTTGTAATTTGAGAACATTCTCACAGCAAGTGAAGATGGCGGAGCTCTAGTGACCCGCATCTGTAGGAAAAAAAGCTCTAAATGTTTTCATAATCATTATCTGAAGTGGAATTTAGCAAGCCATTAAATAACTGGACTGCACTAGTTGACGTAATTATGAAATCAGGATTAGTGATATAACTTAGCATAGGCATTAAGTGTTACTTCTTAATGTTGTTTGTTACTGGTCTGGTCTTTTGAAATCATTAATTCTATTTGTAAAGTCAGAAAATGCAAAACTTAATCTATTAAAATCTGAAAGCTTATTTAAAATTTCAGGATCAGATGAGCTATGCTGGCCCCCTCTGCCTTCCACAAAAGGCTTGTTCTCCTGGGTGTTTGAGAACTTGGAGAATTACTGCTCTTTGAAGAAAGCTTGGTTTCATATTAAATTTTTAATTAATATTTGTGAGACTACTAAAATAATCTTGGAGGGTACATCTGTCAGATGTAAGTTTTGAGAGCTTCTCAATATGATGTTTCAAAGATGAGGTTTATTTGGAGAGTTGGGGTTAATACTCTTAAGATTTGTTTAGAAAGAAGTTGAGCTTAGGATACAATGACCTAGCAAACTTTTTTCCTTAAGATAAATTAATGCTTGCTTTTGTCTCAGTTTATCTGATTTGAGGTAAACGTCAGTGGCTTACTAAGTTGCAGCTTGTTGTAGTGAACACTGTAAATGGTTCCCACTTTTAATGACTTGTGCATAATTGTTATAACTGGAATGCTTCTCTTGCTCATATTTCCCTGCAGAAGATGCTCGTTTTGTCTTGTTGTTTGAACACAATTTGTTTAGCTGTTCAGTTAGGAAAGAAATGGATAAATTTCCCCTTCTATTTGGCTACTGGTTTGAGAAGTGCTAGAACTGTGTTTGCCTGCTTTGGAGAGGAAGAAAGGCTTCAAGATAATTTCATGTGACTAGTAAATGTTTTGCATATGTGTTGGAAACTTTCTTTAATTAAAGTACTTAGTTTGGAGGTAAACATAAATTAAAATGTATGTAGTAGTTGGTGGCATCCCAAAATTCATAAACTACTGATGAAATTTAACTTTGATTACCTGTAATTTCTCTTCATAGAAATAAGAAAGCAAGTTTTAGGAAGCTAAGTAAAAGAAGAGTAAACTAATATAATTAGTGCTAAGAATTATATCAAGAGGATGGAGGACAAAAAGAGGAAATAGCTGGAGAACTGCTAACCTAAAAGGAAAAATAATATACTACTTCATGTAGTTTCTCTTCAAATTGTTTTTTTCTTTTATAGTGAAAATGATACCATTCTTACTGTAACTTATGCTTTAAGCCACAATTCTGAGCATATGTTTAAAAAAAAAAATAAAAATCAGTGCATAATGGCAATTGTAATGGCTAGATTACCTTAATATCCAGAAACTATTTTTACGTGAAAAATGATCAGAGGCATACTTCTTAATGGATTTAGTGCTGCATGAGGGATACGAAGTGACAAAATACTAATATGTTGCAGTATGTTTTTAATCATGTGAAGAACTGCTTTAAGGTATCTTAAACTTCAGTATCCATTCCAAAAAACACCATACATTCTTCCCTACCTTTTCATAGATAGCATGAGACCTGACAAATGGGTTATCGTAAAACATCCTACGTGCTGAAAAGCTATAATGAACGACGATGTCTTTATCGTATGGTGGAACAACTAAAACTGCTGGTTATTAACTAAAGATGTTTCTAAAGTACCTTTTGCTCCAACTTCACAATTCCCTGTACTGGGATGTTGGTTTTTTTTTTTTCTGTGAACTCTGTTTAGGATGTTCTCATTCCCTCTCCTTCTTCCTTACCTCATCCATGCTAGTTGGAGTCCATCTGTTGTGCCATACAGTTGTTGGTGGGGCCAAGCTGTAAATCAGGACACCAGAATGATTTAGCTTAAAAATAAACCTACAATAAAAAGCTTGGAATTTGCTTTGTCAGCATTCTGTTTAAATGCCCTGCAGAGCATCACTGCTATTATCGAAGTCATCTCTTGGTTGTATGCAGTTTAGAAATCATGTATTTGCAGCTGGAAGAAAACCTCTGTTTTAAAAGCTGCAACTTCAGCCTCACATCTGTCATATTCTCATCTCCAATTTCTCTCATATACCCTCTGATGAAAGGCACATTGGTCCAGTGTTTCGCTTCAAATAGTGTGGTGGTGGTACTCATTTCACAGAAGTGTTTCGTAGCGATTCCTGAGTTAATGGAAAACTTGGAAAACAACATGGATCTATGAAGTGGCTGCTGTCAGAAGAAAATCGTGTTTTTCTGCTAGTATCTGTAGCTTGTAAATCTGAAAAACTGAAATCTTCCCCGATTGTTTTCTTTGCTTCCGGAAAACTTTGTTCTGGTGAAACTTGCACCAGTTTACTCTGCACTTGAAGGAACTTGGGGTTTTGAGGGTGAGAAGGGCTTTGTGTTCTTCTCAGACTTATGGAATTGCAGAGTCTGGAATGGCTCTGTGATGAGGTGACTGCTTGACAGGCTTCAGTCCCGGCCTCTGCTGTCACTGCATGTGAGTTCAATAACACGGGCTTCTGAACCGTGTTACATAAACTCTGCAGTGTGCGCTTTCTCCGTGGTATGTAAGTGTTGTCGTTGATATTTTGAGAAGCCTGTTTCAAATGTAGTCATCTCATGACACTAGCCTGGACCTGCTCAGTAGTTCTTACATTGCATTACCTGATTTAATGTTAACTTAAGAGTTTGGGATTGCTTGTGTAATCAGAAGAGTGGGGGGAACTAAGTACCTGAAGGAAGGTTTGGAAACCAGAGTGATAGAGTCAGCTAGAGGGGGATTTTGGACATGACAAAGAAAAATCACGCTGACAATGAGGTTTTTTTCAGCAATCCAGTACTATTTGGGAAACTTGCACTTGGAGTTCCATTTGGAGGCATCTCTTTCTCCAGGGAAGAGGAAATTATCCTCTTCATAATTAGCTTGACCTCCCATGTTTGGAATTAGTTGCTAGGTCTCAAGTTGCAACACAGATAAGCTGCACCATAAGCTGTGTATGCAGTTGTGTCATTTTAAGTGCAATCATTTATGTTAACTAAATATACAATTATGGTTTTAAATACATGTGGGAGATAATCCAGGCTCTAATCCAGGTCTTGCTCTTGAAATAACTGAATTATATGGTTGCTTCCAAGCTGTGTTCTACAATGATGTTTTGTTCTGCCGTTGTGGTGTTGTCTATACTGTTTTTGAAAAGTACTCTGAAGGCTCTGTACTTTGTTTACAGTCTATTTGTATTTAGTTGTTATTTACTCTTCCTTGAGTAAGCATTTCTTTTTATGTAAATACAAGTGTCCCAGTGTGACTGGTACAGCCCTAGAGTACAGGGAGCATTTCAGTGTGCTGGTTCCTCTGGTGATGTCTCTTTTCCCGGCTCATCCTTTCTGAAGCCCCTTGTAGCCCCTGTCATGGTTGACCCAGTGCAAGGGGCCAGTTGGCACCGTAGGAGGTGTGTGTTAGATGTGAGTAGGGGTGTAGCGTTCTCCGTTGTCTCTTCTCCTCCAAATGGGATTGGTGTGAAGGTGTTTTCTGATGATCTTGCTCTTCATCAAGTCAAGATTGTCACTTTTCAGACTTTGATATCCTAGGCTAAGAGAGTAAAGATCTCTTAGCTTTTCTCTGCTTAACAATGCTTTTGTGCCCACAGTTGCCAAGCCCTTCAAATAGCCATGTTGAGTGCCACTTTTGGCTTTCACTTCATGAAGTCATCTTTCATGAACATCACTATCAAACGTGCTCGTGCCTCTGGTTTGCACAATGGCACCCTTTCTAGTGAAGTATCTAGGGCTGCCTTTTGTTTTTCAGCTGCTTTGAATGTAGTAGCTCCTAAACATCGGCTGGCAGAAAGTACGTGTTGCAAAACTTCACTGGATAGCAAGCAATCGAGAAAGGACTATTTAACAGCACTAAGAAATGTTTAGATTTTTGTGGCCTTCTCTCAGGCTCAGTAAACTACATAGCAGTAGCTCTGTATTTCACTTCAGTATAAAAAACAATAGCAGAATAGAGGTAAATATTTGTTAATACAATTCTGTCTTACCGTAATGCTTACTCTTGTTTTGATTCTTATTTTTAATCTTGATATAGCAAGTCTTGTGCCCTCCTAGCTTTGTTTTGATCCTGTTATTGGTAGAATTATATGGCAAAGTATGCAGTGTGAATAAGTCATTAGATTTACATGACCGTATTTATTTTGTAACTAAAATATGTATCAGTCAGTATATTATAGCTCTAGTATGCAAATACGAACATCTGCTTGGGCTCCATCCTTCGCGAGTGACTTGCAGAAGGATATTGTGGGTGTTAGACAGTTGCTGGCATATGTTTATTGAATGAGAAAAGAATTACCCGAGTTATGATTTCAGAGTAGCATGTACTCATTGGTAGTTTCTATATGTAAACCTGTACATTTTCTCCTATGTATTTAGTAACCAGATCCCACTTTTGTTTTACAGCTGCTGCAGAGGGCAAAGGGAAAAGTGGGGAAGACTTTTTTCAAAAGGTAAGAAGATATTTTAATTGTATAACATCAAATGACTAGAGGAAAAAATATTCCATTGCTCATTCATGAGACCAACTAATTAAACCTGATGTGCATTTTCCACTAGATTGAATCATAAAAATGTTTTTGTCAAATAATGTGTCTATTAACCATCAACTGTGGATGGAGTGTGTCAAGAAATATGGTTTTTTGGTGTATGTTAGTGTCATTCATGCACAACAACTTAATTATTCTTTAACTGAAAAGGTCCAAATAAGTATTTTTAAGGCTTATTTTGCTTAATAGCAGGGAGTTAATCCAAAAGATGATGTGAGGTGGTCTTAAGGTTTTTGTCTGTGGATAAATGCTACATCCTGCTACTGAAAAACTGACATGAAACTTACTGTGATATTGTTGAAAGCATAAATATTTGGTTGAGAAATGCAAAGGCCTTTTAAGAAAGAAATGCACAATCCACAGAGTGATTCAATAAAGTCTGTGGTTAGACAGAGGCACGGAAGAACTGGAAAAAAACAGTCCTGCAGCAACTAAACTACAAAGAGAAACATGGTTAAGAGTAATGACTTTGAAATAAATTTTGCAAAGCAACATGGTTGGTTTTTTGTTTTTTGTTTTTTGGGGTTTTTTTAGAATAGTTTGTAAAATGTTATTTATGAATTGTATTAATGAAGATCTGCATATAGTATGCTAATGAAGATGATGAGCTGTTTTTATTATAGAGAAGGCGGTGTAAGTTTTCATGCTACGTACTGAAATGCCGTGAAACTCCTTTTTGACTAGTTGTTCTTTAAGCAAGTAGTTTGCCTTATTTTCCATGTTTTCTTCATATTTGTAAGCAGTGCTTCTAAAAGGTTTCTCTTTAGATGTGAAAGTGTATTTTATTCTGTACGTAGTTGTCAGATGCTTTGATGAAGGCTGGTGGGGAGGGGTATGAAAACTGCCAAAATATTTATTTTACAAAATATTTTATGGGAGTCTTCAGACTATGTTGCTCTTCACTGCCAATGAGTTACTTTTCTGGATGTAGTACTTGGGCTTAACTGTCTAATATTAGAGTGCAGAGAGGAGATGTGTCAATAATTCTTCCTTAGGATTTTATCAAACTGCATGGGTGTGTTGTTACTTGCTGGAACAAACCAAAGCCATAGTAGCATATACTTGATTCTATGCATTGTTCATTTTACAACAGTGTTTTCTCACACTTGTATAAATCTCATAATTTTTGTTGCTGTAGACAAAATATTCCCTCTGTGTGGGATTGAGTGGCCTATATATGACGTGTATTTGGATACCTGATAATTTACTGTAGATGTGATATACCTTGCAATTATGTAGTTGTTAGTGTAATAGCAGAAAATACTGGTTTAAATTTAAAAGGAGAGCAAAATGTGCTAGAATTTTTAATAGATGTGGTGGCTATTTTGGCATTGATACACTGTCATATACATCCATAATAATTATACATTGCAGTCTGGATACTGCAGTAGGTTAAAGCTGCTTCATTTTGACTGGCATTTTTGTTCCAGTCTCATCAACTCTAGATTACTGAAGTTTCAAAGTACATACACGTGATGCTACAGCTAATAAAAACAGATGGAAACTATCTTCTTTGCGAGTGTTCCTTTGTTAAAAAAAAAATCTTTGGACAGTTGCTCATGGCTTACTCACTGTCTCTGTCTGTGCAATTTCCTTTAATCAGGGTTACGCTTTTTCTTTTCTCATGTGACGTGAACAAGGCAGAGTTTCTGGAGGTGAAACGAAGAGCCTTCATGTGTTCCAGGTTGTGTAGTAAGGAAGCAAGTGATTTGCAGCATTAGAAACACATTGCAAACTAAGGCAGCAAGATACTTTCAGAAACTTAATACAAATCTGAAGCTATAGGAAATGCATTTGTTAAAATAGTTTTAAAAATGAGACTTTCTTCAGGGCGTTATTGGCAGGCTTTTGAGTGGAACAGGGAGGGAAGTGCATTATTTCAGAGGCACATCAAGCACTGAGCGTGTAGTTTGCATAAATAATGCCATGTATAGTGTTTTCTGACAAACTGTACCCTCCATGTGCTGAAGGTATTGTTGTGTGGATGGGACGTGCAAGGTGAAAGAAATGCTGAAATGAGAGAGGTAACAAGGTAAAGAGGTAACAAGAAAGTGATTCCGTATGCCAAGAAGTGCAGACCGAGAGGGAGGCAAGGAGGCTGGTACTGGAGGGAGTGAGGCAAGGCTGACTTCTTGCAGATGGCTCTGGAAGTGGCTGCTGGGTCCTGCTTGGTGGCTGGTCAGTGGGGGGCAACGCTCAGTTCTTAAACAGCTCGCCCTCAGGAGGAACAGAAGTTGCTCATATGCTCTCTGAGCTGGGCTCAAAGTCGGGGACTCGGCCTGGATTGCTGTTACACAGAGTATGCGCTAATGGATCTGTCATGCTTTTAAAGAAAGTTAAGTTAATACAAGGTTTTGGTGCCAAGTATCTTTTACTGGTCTTCAGACATGAGCAAGCAGTGTTTCTTTCTCGGATTTTCATAACCAAGCAGGTGCTCGGTGAATGTGAACTGGTGCTATCAACTTTTAACTTGCTAAGTTTAATAATCTATTTAAATACAAAAATGCATTATTTGACTGAGCATTTTAGCAGAAACAAGCACATACTCTGCAGTTGCTGGTGGAATTACAGAATAAGCCCCAGTTCTTGGCTGCAGTGGGCAAACTAAGCTAACGTTTGTGCCCTCTCATGGCAGGGAAGGTCAGGTGAAGTGCCCCTTCCTCTGCTCCTGAGTTAAACTGAAAAGTAGATAAATTATTTTTGGTAGTGTCACTTAAAGAAATCTGAAGACTTCAGCATACTTTCTTTAATATTTCTGAGTTTTAGTACTGCTTCAAAGGGGGGGAAAAACTAACATAGTCTAATGCGGGTTTTTCAAAACCACTGGGAGCTGCTGATAATTTAGCAAGAAATAAGTAAATAATGTGGTAGTTATCTCTCTAGAGCTCTCGATCTGCAGTTCAGTGACAGGTAATCTTAAAAAAAGTGGATTGGTTTGCTGTTGTGTTACATACTATTTAAGTAAAAGATCCTTGTGGACCTTGCTCTATATATCATTGTCCAAATTTATTCTGTGAGTGTAATATGTAATATGAAGTTATTACTTGTTCTTGATCCAAAGCCCATTTTCAGTTGATGGTGGAATTTCTCGACTGAGTTCTATAACATCTGGTTCATGCCTCATAGGCAAGCAAGGCCCTTCCCAGACAAAGCCAGGACATCGTTCCAAGGAACGTGTAATTTATGCAGCACTATAGATATGCATGGCACTCTTATGTTAAATATAAGAAGGTGGTAGGTCTCTGCCCTGAAGAGTTCATAATCCAAAACAGATGAGGGTTGGCCGTGTGGGCAGAGGGGAATTCAATGCATCATTTCTGTTTGCTTTTAGTTCTTGCCTCATCAAGTTGTCTTTTTTTTTTTTTTTCTTAAACACTTGGAAATCTTACTGCTGCTGAGAGCCTTTCATTCTGAAATTTCTCAGGGCAAGCATGCGTATCTAGGCTTATCATGAGATTATCAACAGTATGGTGGGCAAAGAGTGAAGGTTGTGGGTTTAGTAGAAGTTGGGTGGAGTTCCTGGCCTAACACAGGACTGCGCGTGCAGAAGGTAGTGACTGGAAATGATGCACACATGGTGCTCTGCCCAAGTGCTTGACTCTAGGTCAGATGCAAGCTGCTCATTTCAGCATAATTCAGCGTGCATGTGTGTTAGTCATGGGCTTTAGGAGTATTTCTGAAGGAGCTCTGCAACCCTTCCTTTCCTGGCTTTCAAGAGCTTTCTTGCAGAATTGGTTTTGTAGAAAGCACAATATATACTACCAACGAGCTGTAACTTGTGGGTTTATTGTTTCTGAATGTTTAGATTTTGTGGGGGAATTCCTTTGGGTGGGTTTTGTTTTTTGTGGGTTTTTTTTTTAATCAAAGAGAAATGGTGTTTGTGGGAATATATTAATTTGCACAGTTGCAGTTACTGAGGGGTTTTTAAGATAACACTGGATTTAAGTGCAGTGTGAGTTCAAATGCTCATGTGTTTCTTGACTGCAGACTATCTTACTCCCTGAAGGGGATGTAATGCCTGACAGTGTGAAGATGCAAGTGGGCCAATGTTGCATGTGTGTACCAGAATCTCTTCGGTTTATTACTAGGAGCTTAGGTGTGTAAAAGACTAGGGTTTTCTTGTTTCATTCTTCCTGACCTTACATGTAACATGTTCATCTGTAGCTTCTTATTTTATTAAATGAGTAGCACCTTGAAAGATACTGCGGCTATTTTGGAAGCAGTATTTGGTGAAACTATGCTTTAAAAGGAGCTGGTCTTCCAGTATAGATGCTGGAAACAGAGGCAGTAAGAGATTTAAAACAAACAAACAAACAAAACAACCAAAAAAAAAAAACCCCAAACAAACAAAAAAACAAGACAAAAATACAATTATTGAAGATGTGAAAAATAAGTATATCTAACCACATCCTTAATCACCCTTCTGTTAATTACTGCATACAGAAGATGAATTTATTACTGAATGTACATGACCCTTTATTTGTTTAGGAGGCTCTGGCAGCAGACGCAGTGAGGAAGCTGCCTCAAGCCCAGTTGCTCCAAGACAGTAAAAGATCTTGTTTTGCAACATTCTGTGCTTTCACTTGTATCTTTGAAAAACATTTGTTAGGTTGATCTGTGACAAACCTTGTAACTTCTGCAAAAATCTTGTATGTGAATATATTTATACAGTGTTTATGAATATATTAATGCTTTTGTAAGTGTATATAGTATATACTGATACTAAAAAAAAAAATTATATCCTTTTGTCTGCAGTAGGTCATGCTGAAAGTTGGTTGGTCATCCTTCTCAATCTCTATGAAACTTGTAGGTAGAGCTTCAAATGTGAATGGCTTAGGGCGTTTTCAGACATAAAAAATAGCAATCATTGACCTGAGACTGAGATGTCTCAGGCTGATTATTGTCCATGTTCAACAGTAACTTCTAGGGCTTTCCACGTGTCTCCATCCGTGACTTCTCTTGAACTACCTATTTATAATTGTAGTTTCCCTAAGGGTATATTCCTATATCTGATGACAACGGTTCAGCTATTGGTTTTTTCCAGTGCTATTTATCTTGCCTAGTGAGAGATACTGAGTTCATGGTGGTTATACATTATTATGGGTTTTGTCTCTATCTCAACCACAGGTGCAGTTTTGAACTGCAGAAACTGGTTCCACACCTTCCACTGTTTCTGGATAGAAACTGGTATCTGCATTAGCATTACAGTAACCTCTTGATATAGAGTTTGGCTCATGGCATGTGACAAGGATATATTAAGGCCACGCGTTTCCAGAATTTGCTTGAAACACCCAGCTGTGCTAGGCTGTGATGGGAACACTCTCATGAGCTTCTCATTTACATTGAGCTTCCTCTCATTTAGTTTCCTGGGAAGAGGAAGCGACTGCTCGGGGGGGGGGGTGGTTAGGATTAGAGAGTTGAAAGAATGTCAGTTGTAGTCAACATTTGCAGGAAGTCTTGAGATTGAGAGGTTTGTCTCCCTTTTGGCAAAACCACACCCAGTGGAAAGGAGGAGACTGTTTAGGTTGGATTGCTTTCTCTAAAAAGGTAAATCAAGAATGCTTACTTAACTTTTTACTTAGTTCAGGCAGAGTGAAGTAGTGGGAAGGCTTCATTCTTCTGGAAAACTGCATTTGTCACATCTCTACAATAACAATCATTCTGTTAAGGCAATGGAGTAATTAGAAAGTTTGAGGGGTTTTTTATCTTTGTTTTTTTGTTGATTCTGATACAAAGTGGACAACCTTGAACGTTTACCTGTAATATGAGAATGCTCTCTGATGGGGCTGTTCCTTGAAGTGCCCACTGCAGGTATAAGTCTTAAGAGAGCATCTGTCCTTAGAGTTGTTTGTGAACAAATCCCTTGGTGAGAAACAGTGGACACTTTAATCCCATAATATTATACTGAGTGACTCTCTACATCACTGCTCAGTCTGCGTTCCAAGTGAGTCAGAGTTCTAGTTGATGATGAAGTTCCATTTTACACCACCTTGTTGCTATGCTTGACATTTTGTGCAAGATCTCTTGCATCGTAAAGCAACAGAGAAGGAGCAATTTGTCAGCACAGTCTTGACTGAGATACTTAGTCCTTTTCACTTACATGTTAAATCCTCTCTTTAAATAGAAGAGGGATTTCAATCCTTGGAAACGCTTTTACTCTTTCCTTTCTCTGTGAAAAAAGTGAGGAAACAGGAAGTGAGTATTGGAATTACACAGATTAATAACATACACAGAGTTCCTAATTTGCAGGGAGGAGACTTGCTTCATCTGCTTTTGGAGGGAAGAGTTGGCTGCATATTGGTGTTTCTAATTATGTGCTGTGGGGGCTTTGTTGTTAAGTAATGTTTTTTTCCTTAGAAAAAAGAGATAGAGATAGACAGATACTTTTATAGCTTAGTTTTTGCCTGCATCCCTTTACATTTTTGACCAGACTTTGTCATTCATTTAAAATAAAAGTATTACCTGTGATCTTTGATTAATGTTTCCATTGATGGTGAACAAAATATTCAATTCAAGTAAAGGAAGGACTTCTGGTCGCTAGAGTTTTCTTCTCAGTTAACTTTATTTGCTATACTTGTAAATGAAGGACTAAGTTCTGTAAATTTTATTGTTGCAGAAGGTTCACTTATTGCAGTTTTTGGATGCAGCAATGATACTGCAATATTTGCTTGCTTAAACAAGATCCTTGTTTCAAGAATCATCTTTCCCAGGTCATTTTGGGTAAAGTGAAGGTTAAAGATGCAGTGTGTGTATGCATGTATGTGTTCTCTGCCCTTCTAAGCTAGAAATGCCTTAATGGAAAAGCAAACAATATAAATTCATAAGCCGTATCCACATAGGTAGCTTTCCCCAATTCTCTCTTTATTGATTTAAGAGCTTTTATTTATAGCCTGAAAGTCTGAGTTGTAAAGGTGATATTGTTTCCTCTGCTGCCTTTATTGCCTTTGCATATCACCAATTAATTAGGTTTTTTGAATTATTATTAGCTGATACCCATTGATCAAAACTATGAATATATGTATACATTGTCTATGATGTTAATTTTGTCCTCTAGTTTTAGCTTCAGTACCTCTTCATCCTGCACATGCTTGCCTTAATTCTTGATAAAGTCATTAGGAATAGCTGTGAATACCTAGTGAATAGGGTAAACCCGTTGAGAGTTAACTTGGGCTGGGATATAGTCCTTGACAACGGACAGCTTGCTGCTTTGTGGAAGTCTCAAAGTCTGTACATGCAGACCACAAAATTATTGGTCATGAAAAGCTGGAGGAAACTATTTTGCTTAGTTTGACATGAAGCTGTGTAGAAGTATGTGAATTGGAAACAGGCGTGTTTTCCTTCTGCAGCCTTTTTATACCTGAATCTAGATTAGTTAGAGAATTCAGAAATGCTTTAATGTTTTTTATCAAGTTATTTTGGCATTTAATAAAGTTAACTTAAAACTTAGTTTAACAAAGGTGGACAAATTAGTATGTGAAGATCAAATTCCTGTAGTATTGAAACAGATGACTTGCAGGGAAAGTATGAAGAAACCCACATGTGACAGTATTGAACCTTGTCCATGTGGGTTATCCCATATAACAGTCTCTAAAACAATTTATGTAATACCCTTTTCAAAGACAAGTGAAATGAGAGAATGACTAGCCAAGCAGTCATTCTAGCCTAGTAGTCATCACTAACCAAGTCACATACAGATACTTTTCTAAAATGTATTTGGGGTTTCTGACAGAATATAAAAGAGGAAAATCGGGTAACTCTGCCCTACAAGAGATGGATGCACTCTGTCCTTGCACTTGAGGTGGCACTCTTTTCCTAATGGTCCTTCCTGTACAGAAATGTAATCAACTGGAGCTTGATTATTGTCCTCCCTATGCATCGTTTTGTTGTGTATTTAAGTAGGTTACAGTTGCATGTATACCATTAGTAAATATTTTTGCACCGTGTTTTGGAGATGCCCCATATTTCCTCACCAAATCCAGTAGTCCTTGGTGCTGTACCATTGAGGTGTTCTGGCTCTGGCATCTCAAGCTCTTGTTCTGGCCTCTCACCAGCTTTAGATGCTAAATTCAGTTCCTGGGTAACTTTACACAATTCCATTTTGTCTTGTTCTTCATTCCTGTCCTTGTTCTTTCCCTGCTTTCTCCTCCCCAACAACCCCAAAAAACCCCAACAAACCATTAAATATCATACTCCTGGTTCAAGCTACACCCATTGCTCTGTTCTTGCTGACAGAACTCGTGTTCAGGGATCAGTCATCCTCTCGGGTACTGCTGCTTTACCAGTTTTCCTTGTCTACAAGGACTCTTCAGCTCTTCTCCTGCTAATATAGAAATATACATGTTTTTAAAAAAATTTCATGTAAATTATATTCCATGTTTCAAATAAATTGTAAGAGTAGACTTGTTTATGCTGCACTAAATGCATACATTCTGAGGAAGCCACACTAATACAACTCTGAAAGCAGAAGATGGAGGATGAACGTTTGCTGTCTGTGAAACAAAATATTCAGAGACTGGCAAGATCAGTGTGTGTTTTTGTTTTAACTGGGCATCCCGAGGTCTGATTTTAAAGTTGTCACATGTCACCAGTTGGCTAATACTGAATTAGATTGTATGTGTAATGGTTTCATTTTCTAAAATGAAATGCTCATTTGGATGTTAAAAACTTTTAATGAGTGAAATCTGCAATACTGAATTTTGGCTTTTTGAGTCAGTAAATTGGATAACTCATCCCTTTGCCCTGCTGCTCTTGCTTTGTTAATTGCAAGCAGATTTAGCATCAGAACTGTGACTATGTTTATGTTGAACTCTTTGTGTCTCTTTCTTAGAAAGAAAAATGTTTTTGTTGTCAAAAATAAAATTGCTGATCAACTGGAACTTCAGACTTCTAAATATTCTATGCACAGCCCCAGGTTTCATTGTAGTTCTTACAGCAGTGTTCAGAGAATGCAAGCTTATATTTTTCATATTCAGTTTGATTTAGAAGTACTCGTAAAGTTTCCTGTTCACTTTTTGTGGCTATCTAGCTGAGTTGAAGCAGTTGGAGCACTTGATTTATACAAACCAGACATTTTAGCAGAAAGTGTTGGTATCAAATGCAACTTCTGTGCATTTGTAAATGATGGTGGGTAAGGACCTGTATCTGTCTTTAAATGAGCATTTGTGTCTTCTAAGAAGCCATCTTAGAGATAAAGACAGTACTATATGTCAGTTCTATATTAGCCAATTTCACTAAAGATCGTTGTAGGTGTAAGGGAAGATTAACAGGCAGAAAATGAGGAGGTCGTTTATCTTGGGTAAGACAAATGTGATCAGAGCACTCTGATATCTCTCATAGTAGTTTCAGTTAACTACTGAATTTTGTATCTTGAAGAATATTTAAAGTAATATTTGGAAAACGAAATAATTAAAAATCTGTGTCAGATAATGGATGACATCATGTAAAGTTCCATCTCATTCTGGTCTCCTTTTCATAAGAAACCTGACTTTGAAGTGGTTTTGATGCTTAAAAAAAAAATCTGTTGTTACAGCCTTTGTTTTTAAAGCTTACTTTATCACTCAAAACCATATTTAAAAAGCTTTCACAGTTATTTCATCTTAAGGTTATTCAGCCAGCATTGTGATCTACCCTCACTGTGTATTTTCAGTTTTAACCTTTAAATACTGTTCTTCCTGTGAGTAATTAAGAAATTAAAATGTATCTGTAGAGGAGCAAAAACATGTCATAGGGTTCAGAAATTGCTTGTGTTAGGAGAAATCGGAGTCGGTGTTGATGGCAGGAATATATCTTTCTACCTGCTGAGCTGAGTAGAATATCAACATAATGCTTGACTTGCTTTCTGCACCAGCCACTGCTTGTCTGTTTTGGATCTGCAAAAAGAGTGTTAGTTTTTATGACACTGGATCTCTCTTCCCATTAATATTTCATGCCTATGGAAAAACATATTTGCCAAGTTTTGAAAGGCCATTACCATAGTACTACTTTTTCTTTTACTACTGATATTTCTGTATTTTTTTTTTTGTCTTACACAGTAACATTCGTCTTATGTAAAAATGATGGAAGAAATCTTGAGGATTTGTGGAAAAAGGGTTCTCAGAAACAAATCCCATTAAAAATAGAGAGGAGTACAATGATGTAAAAAAACAATTAGTCACCTTCACCTTCAGCAACTGTGTATGAAATATTTATTGGGTGCAAGTTATCCTCCATAAACTTTGCAAGCTATGGGAGTACATAAAGAATTGCTGTCTTTTCTTCAATCTGTGGAGATTCAACTTTAAAATAAGATTAGCAAACATCTACTTATAGAGTTCCTATTATCGTTGTATTTATGTAAATGGTACTTTTCCAATCCTCTCTGTTCTTCCCTGTCCTTGTCCTACCCTCACACATGAGATTTTCTTCTGTGCAGCAACTTTCAACTGTGCATAGTTACACTGCACAGCATTTATTTCTTAGTAATACCTGTTGCAGGTTGTTTCTGTCTCTGAGGGCTTTATAATTCTTAGGTCAGTGAAGGAAGGGATGTTTTTGATGCTATGTTAAAGTGGAGGTGAGGAGCCACCTTGAACTTGCAGATCCAATTGGCTCTGAAGTTCCAGGTGGTTCTTTTGCCAATAATAATTCTCTAGAGATGCCCTTACACTTACTGCTCTGAGGTGTGCTCACAAAATAGAAATGAACAGGGTCTATCTTGCATTTCCAGTCCTTCACCAATATCTGCTTGATGGAGAACTCAATCCTTTGCAATTTCTGGAGGGAGGAGGGAGGACTACTGGTGCAGCTCAACCGTCTGTGTTTTATCTCCTACTTCAGTGTGGCTTTGTTCTTTTTTGCATTCACAGTCGTTTCCCCTTTTTCCTCATTTGCTTTTTTTGCTTGAGTTATTATATTAGCATGGCATCAAATTCTTTTCCATTTTAAACTTCATACTACTTGAAAAAATGGCATTTTATTTGGTCATACCTTTTTGTTTTGCTGGGAGATGATTTTATACAAATAAATACTCTGAGATGTTTAAATGTAGGGCTGAGAATGGCATGGTGATTGACTCAAGATAATTCAAAATATAGTTTGGGCCCTG
This sequence comes from Tetrax tetrax, assembly GCA_009806455.1. Classification (NCBI taxonomy): domain Eukaryota; kingdom Metazoa; phylum Chordata; class Aves; order Otidiformes; family Otididae; genus Tetrax; species Tetrax tetrax. The sequence goes on along the minus strand of WHYT01017786.1, from coordinate 23,581 downwards.
TCTTGATTGTATGCTTTGTGGTAATTTTTTGTCTGCACACAGAGGCAATTCCTGATGAAAAAATCAAGATCTAAACGGATACAGTTATTTTTTTCTCTAGTTCGTGTTGTCACTTAACCTGTTGAAGGAGAAAGACCTGCCCAAAGTGAACTGGGTCACTTTTAGAAGGGTTATTTTAGTTAGAAGAATTTACTGCCTACTTCCCTCCCCTGCTTCTCATCCACATCTGTGTTTTATGCTGCCTCAGAGACAATAATGATATTTATTTTCATGGACATGATCACCTGTAGTTATTCAACTTAATTTCTTTCTGTATACTTTACCTACCGAGTTTGCTAAAACACTTCATGCAGGACATTCAACTTTAAAGGTTTGTCACCAGGCTCATGGACAGGCTTTGCAATTTGATTACAAGAAATGGAGAGCAGTCTCTGAAATATTTAAAGCAGCAGAGAAGTTAGGCACTCTCTGAGGATTTGCATTGTTTAATAGTCAAAAAAAAAGGGTACCACTGCAGTAGTGCTAATGTTTAAGTGTAAGTATCTAGTGCCATTGATGCTGTTGACCTAAACAGAAGTGTTTTCAGTTTGGTTTTTAACCTGCACAGAGGAAAACCTGGGCCAGCCCTTTGAAGACAAAACCTCAGCTGCTCAAAACATGACATGGGCAGATAAATAAAAACCCCCAGTGGGCATACAATGTCATTGCTTCCTAGGGTTTTTAATAGCATGAAAAATTTGGGATATCTACAAAACCAAGTATTGAATATTTAGAAAAAAAAAAGATGTTCTTGCATATTGATAGAGATAAACATGTACCTGTTGTAAAAATACAATGTAAATGTGTTTACAAGATTTTTAACATCTATGCTTCTATGTTTAAGTACTCTACATATTAAAATTGTGTATGTATTGTCTGTTGTATTAAGCAAGGTTAAACTGAGGAAGCTAATATCTCACACTGAAAGAGAGGTGAAGTAACAAACAAGCTTTTTTGACAGTTATGCTTGCAATTCTGAGAGTTAATTTTGTCATTTCGATTGGAATGAACTCGTTGAACTAAAGTTGAGAAAACCAATTGTAGAAACCCACTGGTAGATGCAGGTTCTTCTCTTACCTGTTTTTCCTTTCACTGGGAATAAGAATGGAGGCAGAAATGACCAAGATGCATGAATCCCAAAGTTTGGAAGATCAGAAATAAATAACAACACTAACTAGAAAGAATATTACTTTTATTTACTGAGCTTGCTTTAAATGAAAAAAAGATCTATTTGTTGTGTTACTATTTTTCATCTACTGTGTGTAAAATACTTGCTTTGAATTCCAAAATGCTTGTGGGCTTTTGGGGAGCGTTGGTTGGGTTTTTTTTTGCATTCAGGGCATTCCAGTTTTCATCCAAAACCAACTACACAGAAATTACAACGTAAGAAAAAAAAAATTCTTACTGTCTTAATGTAAATCTTTCCAAGTGCTCAAACTATAAATTTTTCAAGCTGGAATACAAGGAAGCCAAAACCTTTTCTTCCAGCTGCCTTACAGCTAGATTTTTTTTTTTTTTCTTTTCTTGAAGGCCCAATGATTTGCAACTAGAGCCAGTTTTTTTCAGGGGTCAGGGCACAGTCTTACTTGTTTTGTTGGTATCTTCCAGTATCTTCTGTCATCTTCTGACAATAGCATACATATTTTTGGCTACGTAAACACCACAATTTCTCTTGAGGAAAAGGGAGGAAGGGAAGACACTGATAGATAACGATAGATAAGAGCGTTGCTCTCATTTTAAGAAGCAGCATGAGAGTATTTACTATGGGATTAAATCTTGCTGACAAATAAGCCTGCTCCCTCTGCTCGGTCCCTCAAGGCAAGGAGAGTACTGATTAGTATAAACCATATCTCTTATTTTATATGAAAAGAAGGGATGCCTGTATGTTTTGTAACTGAAGTATTTAAAGAATTAAAATATACACTTTATATTTCTATTACTTGCCAAGTGAGTTCTGTTTTGTTTTGTTCATTTGAGAGCAGTACTGATGTTTTCAGGGTATGTGGCCTAAGGTTGAGTTTTCACTAAAAACTATTCCATTGCAAAATGCAGTTAAGGTTTTTATGGAATGATTCCAAATTTGTTTCGGGGGGGGGGGGAACCACAACAAAATCCTGGCACTTAAAACTGCCTGGGTTAGAAGGGTAAAACAACTAAAAGTTGATGCAGCAATGACCTATGCTATGCAGTCTTACTCTTGCACAGTTTTCAACATGGTATTTACCTTCAAGTTTACCAGCTATAGTAAAACCTCAGTTTCTTGTTTTCTAGAGCTTTGTGACACTCCTGCTGTTACACTATGTAAATAATAAAATAAATGCAATAAATAGTTTAAAAAGCAGTCGATGTAGTTAATTGTTGTCTTAAGGGTTCCTATGAAAGCCCCAATTGCTCAAAAACAAAACCAGAAGTTACTTTCCATTGCAAACCTTTAGGCTGTTACAATCCTCATTGTTTGAGACAAGATTAAATTATTTTCACTAGTGAAAAAATAAGTGCTGCAGCAAAAACTATTTTGTTTTCCTACATAATAAATAGCTTTCAAAGTTCTTAAAGATACTTATTGCAATCAACCTGGAATTTATCATAAAGTTTACTTCTTGGAGTTGAAAGCCAGCACATAGTCTGAGCCTTTTTAGACTTCAATAAATGCGCTTTGTTTAAGTGTATCCAGATTTTTTTTTTTTTT
>WHYT01017785.1:511635-523499 GCA_009806455.1 Tetrax tetrax | reverse complement strand
AGGAGGCTCAGGGGAGATCTCATTGCACTCTACAGCTTCCTGAAGGCAGGCTGTGATGAGCAGGGGTTTGGCCTCTTCTCCCAGGCAACAAGCAGGACCCGAGGTAATGGCCACAAGTTGTACCAGAGGAGGTTTGGGTTGGACATGAGGAAAAACTTTTTCTCCCAAAGAGTGGTCAGGCACTGGAATGGCCTGCCCAGGGAGGTGGTGGAGTCGCCGTCCCTGGCAGTGTTCAAGAGGCGGCTTGATGAGGAGCTACAAGATATGGTTTAGTAGCTGTGGCAGTAATGGTAGTGGGAAGACGGTTGGACTAGATGATCTTATAGGTCCCATCCAACCATGTGATTCTATGATTCTATAAATTGCCGCACCTACTGAAATTATTGCTTCATCTCGCACAAGTGATCATTTGTTTCTGGGGTCTCCATGAGTTGAATTTCTGGGATCTACGGTGAAAACACTCTGAGTTATTCACTTTCAGCTGGGTAGAGCAGGAGCTGCTTTTCCAACACATGATGTGTAAATTATTCTGCATCCCATGGAAAGTTCTAAGTATCAAATGAAGTGTTAATGAATACTTTCCCATGATTATTTGAATTACTGCTTGCAGATTCTAGAACTTGGAGTGATGGCCCCAAAAAATCTCAGGATGAAAAGCTAGTGAGGAAATTAATGATCCAGTTGGCACAGCAAGGTCTAAATATTACCCTGTAAAGAAGGTATGACACTACCTAACACTGAGAAGAGGGGACAAAATACTTCTGTCCATCAAGCATCTTTAGCTCAGAGTAAGGTAATAGGAAGCTGAAACAGTATGTACTGGTATAATCAAAGGTTATAAGAAAATATATGCTCTGTCAGGCTAAGATACATTACAAAACAGTCAAATACTGATATTTTTAATTGATTCAGTCCCCAATATTGTTACTTAAAAGTATTCTTCTACAGTAGTATGTATGCAAGTGAGTGGAAATAGAGGCACATGGATGATTACTGTTGCATTATATGCAGTGATCTGTTACACTGAGCATTAGCCTAATTCAGAAGCAATGCAGCTGGCATCAGTTGACTCTGTTGTGAATAAAAGAAACTACCTCAGAGAGCACAGAGCATCTTCTGGAAAGATAATATTCTTAAGAAAGCATAATTCTATAATGCCATCAAGTATCTCAATAACACAGTGGATTTGCTGTGTCACTTGTGTACACTTCCTGACTCAAACTCACATTTAGTCTTTAAGATGAACCTCTGGAGAGCAGAATGCATCTTTGTGCGCCTATATACATGCAGGTAACTACAAACCAAAGTGTACTTCCAAAAGTAAAAGGAATAAGGTTACATCCCTAATCAAAGCAATGAAGTCTACACTTGTACAACCTCATCAAACTATTCAGGCTCACACATTACACTAGTTAATCCTCTTAGGACTGTTAATATAGGGGCGACGTAACAGGAACCATTAGAACTTTTAGCCTTTTTCAGTCTAGATACAAGTTTTCTGAAAGAAGCTTGATTCAACTCTGCCTAATATTGTAGATGCCAATTCGTTTCATGTGTTAATTAGCCGCCAGAAAAACATACAGCTTTGGTGAGTTTGTTATACAGGAGAAAATATGAAACATCTGCTCTTCCAAAGCCACAATAACATTAAATATTTTGTGAACTAAGACAACAATATGCTTCATCCTTTTAGGTGGACTTTGCACAAAGATCAACCATCCCCATCCTTTCTCATTTCATCTTCTAGATCAGGCTAAGGATTCCAGGAGTCTGTAGATATTCCAGATGCAGATTTAACTCAGGTTTCAGTACACTGAAATTTTGTCAACAGAAAAAAGTACAAGTTCATTAAGGTTATACTTGATTCGAGTGACACAGGCTACACCTCTGAGTATCTGGACCTTCTTGTAACTTTTACAAGCTCCAAACTGAAGAGGAAATTCTGCATGCCAGGGCAGACCATTCTTCCTATCTGCTTCCATCTGTCTTATATGCACACATACAAAAACACTCGCACCAAATCTCATATATGTCTAAAATTATGATGCCATGCTTCAGTGTTGGCATTTTGACAGAAACAATAGGATCTCATACTTTGCTTAGTGAACATTAGCGTGGCAACTTATAGAAATCAGAGTTTGAGGAGTTTCCATCTTCCCTTAAATTGCTGTAGGTTGTAGTTGTAGGTCAGACAGTATTTCCCATTCTCTACCAAAGTCATCTCCCTTCTTGCTGAGCCATGGAATGACGTGAGTAGTCTGATCCAGAGAGGAAGATGAATTAATGAAGTATCCAAATACAAATCCCACCAGGCATTAAAAAAAAAATCAGCAGGTTTTTGGACACAAGCCATGCCATATTCAACTGTTAGGCAAAATATTTAACTTTTCCCATGGGAAAATCAGATCTCTCTTCTTTTCCAGAAAAGATTTTTGTTTTTTTTGTTTGGTTTGGTTTTGTTTGTTTTTTTTTAAAAAGGCCAATATCTCTGTTAGAGATAAAAATGACTGAAACTACTTTTTGCAATTTCTACATAAGAATAGTGTTTTGTTCCAAGCTCTTCTACAGTTTACATCATCCAGATTACATGTCCAAGTCTGTTGTAAAAAGTCAGATAGAAATTCAAGACCTGATACTATAGTCAAACTCCAATTTCTCACTTTTGGTTGGTTCTCAACTTTCCTTAATAATGTCTTCATTAAAATCAGAAATATCTAATTTTAAAAGAGGTGGACAGAAACCTCGTTTTTCTCAATTTTGTTTCCATTGGGTCCACATAAAAGTCATTTTAAAGAAATTTAAAAATAAAATAAAAAAAAAAAGAAGACAAGTCATTTGGGAGAATTGCAGATACAAATATTAAATCTTTTCTCTGTTAAAACTAGTGTATCATGTATGGAATGATTTTAAGGTATAGAAAATTACATACAGCATATATTACACGATAAAACAACACAAAAAGCTCATGTTAGCCACAGGAAAAAAAAAAAAGGCAAGTTAACCAGTCTCAAAATTCATAACAAGATGGAATATGCTGAGAAACTAACTTATCTAAAAATGAGGCCACAGGACTTTTCATGCCTGCAAATATCCATTTTAAAAAAAATAACATCTAAATTCTGTACTATTGGAGGCCTCCAATCCACCTATTGTTATGTTACTTTTCTACTAAATATATATTGTCTGCAAAATATTTATTAAGCAGACAGAAGAAAAAAGCAGTAACACATTTAATATTAAGGAATATGTTCAAAGCTATTATTTTCTTCATAAATGTTTTATGTGTATTTTTTAACCCTCTTTTCTCTGTATTTCAATATTTTCTTGCTTCTGCCTACATGTGCAACTAATTTGGCATGTAATGTTCACAGCTTTGCATAGACTGAAGTGACTTTTATGATTGGATATGATTGTGTACAGATGCTTATTTGAGTTTTCCAGTGGATTTTTCCTTCCCTATCCAGACTCCTTTTGGTGATGTTCAAAGTAGAATAGGGGTTGAGAGGTGAAATAAACTAAAAAGCGTGGGGTTTTGAAAAGAATTACATGGACTGTATGTGAATACATTAATTTACTGTTCAAAAAACAGTTAAAATTGCCTAGTCCTATTTACACACCTGGGGAGACACCGTGTCAGTAACCAACATAGGATTCAATCATCTGAGTAGCTGACAGAGTTTGGATTTCGCTTTTTAGTGCAGTGCCCTCAAGGTCCTAACCTTACTGTTAATAAATAATCTTACTTTGGACTGTGCATTTATTTTCTCAACGGGATAAACAATTTCCAAAATTCAGATGACCAGTCACAGCAACAGCTGGCAGAGTCTGGGCAAGATGCAGCCAAAATCCATGCCCTGGCACTTGGCAGCATCCCTCTGTTGCACCTCCGTGTCACACTATCTTGTGGAAATGCTGAAAGAATGAATGATGTTATGAGCCTGGATTTACTGCCAGAGCTTTTATGCTAGCAGACAATTGTGGAGACCACAGTGCTGAGAGCTGTGTCGTGCCTACAGCATCAGAACAACTTGTCTCAGCCCTTCACGAAGGAGGCACAAATGTTTCCACTCATCACCTTGGTGAGAACAAGATCCTAAACAGGGAAACCAGCAAATCCCAGAAGTATAATTCCATTTCTGGTTCCTACTCAATACGGAGATTTAAATTAATCACTTGAGCTCAAATTTCCACTGCCTCGCTTTTCTGGGGTGCCTTAAATTTTAACGTTTCAGCTGAGATATGGATCACCAGAACTTTAGAAGTTCCAAGTGCTCTTAAAATGAACTGAAGACAGTCCTAAATGAACCTCCAAGTCACTGAACAGCAGTTGAGCAAGCCCCACAAACTAGTTAGTCTTTTACAATACCATCTGACTGTTTCCCATCTGCAAAACCAGCAGCAAAATCCTACCATGAGATAGAATTATTATCAGATATTCACTCAGAATGGGATGGATGAAGGTGGCTGCCCTTTCTTCAAACTTTCATGAAATTAATGGTCCCAGGGAGAAAGGGAGTAGTATCGTGACATGCCTTGATTCCTATTTCACAAACCTCAATGCTTTCAGCACTGTTTTCCTTCTTGCGTTCTGAGTTTGGCTGTTTTCAGCTTTCAAGGAGAGCTGCTACCTGGTCAGAACAGACAAAAAATTGATGCAACAGCCAGAGGCTTGAGGAAGTCTTGTAAATTCATCATCGCTACTCTATTTTTATTGTGGTTTGCTGGTTTTGTATTATTTTTTTAATGCACACAAACTACACATCTGTCTGAAGTTTTCAGCTTAGTTATAAGGTCTCCACAGCTTCCTGTAAAGAGAAAATTCTTATTCAAGCCAGACTTGTCCAGCAGAGTTCAAACTCAAAAAAAAAAAAAAAAAAAAAAAAAAAAAAAAAAAAAAAATCTAACCAAGGTCAAGGAATAAAAAGTGAGTCTATGAAGGCAGGTTGCAAGTAAGTCAGTAGATCTGAAGGTGATGGATGACATCTATAGGTACCTGTCCTCTGGCTACTCGGGAAGAATAAGTTTATATCACAGTTGTCAAAGAAGCCGCCTTAGTTTAAGGAGTTCATGCTAATCAGGCTGTGACTGACATTCTCCTTGGGTCTCCTCCAGTCACATAACTAGAGAAACTCCACACAAATCTAAGACACCACTGAGGAATCACAAATGAGAAGAAATTTAAACTTATCTATTTGGGGCTTGTTTGGAGATATTTACTGGTGTCTACTCTCTAATAACTAATTTTGTACTAATAGGCCACTTCTTTGCCAGAGGCCTGATGAGACTTGCCACCGTGTTTGCAGTCATACAGACACGCTGCAGGAGCTCACAAAGATGCACATCTCTCTGGGAGCTATTAGCTCTCTGTTGTGTCACTTCTTAAATCAGCAGATCCCTGCTCCCCTTCCCCTTACTCTGCAAACTTAATCTGCCCTGCAGGGTGACCTGGGTTGAATGTGCAGTCTGTAGCGCATGGAGCACAGAGAAAGTGTCCTCAGACCTTTTCTATCCTACAAGTACAAGCAGATAAGGCTACTTGAGGGTCCTTTTGAGCTTTTGAATCATAAACTGCTTTTTCTAGAGTCATTGAATGAATGTTCCTATTTGACTATGTTCCTACAGCTAACAGATGTTTCTTGGAAGCCATGAGTCCAGGCTTATCACGCTGCCTTGATTTAATCCAGAAAACATTTCTGCTTGCTTATAAGTTGGAATTACTTAAGGTTTTGTTTTCAGAGAGGGTGGTTTGTTTTTTTCCCCTCTTGTTCTAAATACAGATTTGGTCATCAAAAACTACACACTCTCACTTAATTAAATAATTTCTGATTTAGGAAGAAGTGAACATACACAAGGACAGACACACATCTGGAAAATACAGGAAGTGTAATTCAAGTACTCTGAGTAAATGGTTCAAGTTACTTTTCCCAGGTAATTATTCTCCTGCTCCCCTTCTACTCACAGACATTTGCTAACTGCAACTTCCAACCTCAAGCACTTTATAGGCTTAGAATGGGAACATAAGTCTTTTCAGTCTGTAAATAAGTATGCATATTTTCAATTCACTATGTATGCTAAGAAAGCATCTCTTCTTTCTGTACAAAGAAAGCAAAGGAAGGTAGCTTTTAACTGGTTTGCCTGAAAACACATTTATATCTTCTGCTCATTGTACATGCTTCTTATCTTCTAAACTACACAGAGCTTGATTTGAAAAATATTTCTGCTAAGAGGAAGTTTTCAATTTGCCAACTTTCCACACCATTCTATTGCCTTTGGTCCTCTATGTCCTTAAGAAATGTAGGTAATCCATTACAAATTGAAGTTTGAACAGCTATGGTACTGCAAAACAGTTTGTACTTGTATGTACCTTTGGCAATTTCCATTGTAAGTCGCTATCTTTCAATAAATACAAGTCCATTTGTGTACCAGTGGAAATACCTGCATTAAAAATTTCCATCATCAGCCTCTGTACTTCCTGAAATACTGTAGACTAGTGACACTTCATCACCCTACATGGCTCCCAAATCCCAAGCCATGCATCAGGAAGAGCCCTGTTTGCCTTAAGCTAGAGCTATGTCTTTCAGTTCTCTGTTAAAAATGTCAAGTAATCAGAAATTAGGAAATCAGTACTGGAAATCAATTTATATTTGAAAATAATTCAACAGTTCGTGTGTGGTGGTGGCAAAATCTCATACCATGGAGCTTCACTCTGCACTGTGACTGGAACCCTGATCCCCAAACACATGCCAAAGCTCGTTTGTGAGTCTCAGTCCAGCCCCCTGCAAAAGACACTAGTCTTTGTCAAGGACATCTTTAATGTCTTGCTGCAGCCACAGTTATTAAGACATGTTGATAATTCAGGTGTGAATTTTTGCATCTATTGGTTTATCTTGCCCTAAGCCCCATGGCCATCGAGCACCAAGAGAAAACCCACTCCTCCACCCCATCTCTGCTTCCCTCACAAATGCATCCCTAAATCTCCTCCTACGGCCTTCCCTTCCCAGAAAGTGGGGATTCCCTTCCCTTTGCAGCAGCCTTGAGGGTAGCACCCTCTACCTTCTGCCTCTTCCCCATTTATCTCCTCTCTGCTGGCAGGCTGTTGGCTCAGAAATCAGCCTGGCATTTGACATTGCTCCCCTAGGACCAAGCTGGCTTGTATTCCCGTGCTTCTGCAGGGAAGGACGAGGTTGCAGGAAAGCGAGAAGGGATTTTCTTCTCAGTGCCCCAGATAAACAGCACACAGAGACTACCAGTCTCAGCATCTGCCCTTTGCAGAGACAGCCAGCCATAAGGCCAATAAATCTAAATTATCAGTGTTAGCAGTGCCTTCCCCAAGCGCCAGCCATGCTCATGACATCTACAAGCAAAGCAAAAAGGCAGGATGAGAACTCATCACAAATCCATATTTACTCTGAAGTCCCAGTTACTCTTTTTTTTTTGGCCTCCTGGTTTCTAAATTTGAACTCTGTTCAATCACAACAAACAACGTGATCCTAAATAATTCAGTAGTAAAAGGCCCCTGTTGAGAAGAATGAAGCTGCTTGACAATAACAACATACCTGCAATTCCTTCCACATCGTACCTTGAAAGAATCATCTCTATTAGCAATAGCTGTATTTCACAAGCTTTTAACACTGTTGTCTCTCTTTTTTGGTAGCTTCCTAAATTTGCCACTATTGTGTTAAAATTCAAAAAGCAAACCAATGGTGAATATAGCCATGCAGGATTCTTAGGATGCCATGGGTATGGGTTTTCTCTAAGCAATATATTTTTTTAGGAGCTCACAGAATCCCAACAGTTCAACATCTGCTAGTCCTGCAGCCTCATGAAGGAAGAACCAGCCTTATGCCAACAAAAAACATCACTGCTGAATCAACTACCTGGCATAATCCACTCCATCAAGAAACAGCAAAACTGTGCATCTAAAACTATTCTGGATTTTCCTACTGAGAACAAGAGGTAATTAATACACTTTAGGTATATGTGCATAAGCAAATGCATATGCACACACCCCAAAATATACATAGGCAGGTCAATTTTTCATTCGCAACTTTCTAAGAAGTTTTGGAAAACTTGAGAAGAATATGATGGCATTTATTTTAGCATTCTAAAATGCAAGAACACATCTAGTCTTCATTCCTAACATTTGGTAAATATCTTTGCAGATCCAGCTTGGATTTGTGCATTGGAAGCCTTATCTTGATGTTTTTGAAAATCCTGCCCTTAGTTCTTGCTATTTTTACATTGACGCACAATTGTGTATAAATGAAAGGGTGCTCAAAAAAAAACCCCAAAACCCTAAAGTGAGTTATTCACCTGAGAACTCTGAAAAATAAATGCAGAAGGGCCATAATAAAAATAAAAGTTTTATATCAGATTTTGATATTGAAATTTTATTACCTTTCTCAAAATCGAATTTTACTGAATTACTGTGTAAGTAGCTGTGTTAAAAACTGACTGTGTTAGCCAGGGCATTGCTGAATGAAGTGCTGTGTTATCGGAGACTCAATTTGATCCAATTCATGGTCACACTAAGGCCAACGCTTAAAGCCCCACTCACTTCACAGGGACTAGAACTTGGCACACGGACTTTGTTAAAATGCCCATGTAGATCCCTTAATGTTTTTACATAAATGTTTTTCCAGATATCACTTTTAGCAGTCTCTAGCAAGTGATATGAGCTCTGTAAATGCAATTAACTAGCCTTGCCTTAGCTTATTGCTTTATTTTAAGACTGATTTGTTTAAAATTTTGTTTTGTTTTGGTTTGGTTTGGTTTTTTAGCTTTTCAATGAGGGTAAGATGTCAGGTTGATTTTATCTGTTTTTAAACTCTGCTCTCTGTGCGCTTGTGCTTTTCTCTCTTTTTTTTTTTTTTTTTTTAATTAACATCTGGAAATGGGCTGCAAGAGGCAGTTTTCCCCACATGAAGCAGCAAAAATTTCTTTCTCAGCCAAAAAAATCCCCAGTCACTGCTGATGGCACTTCAGAAGCTGTTGCTTAACCTATGAATCTCCACAGGCAAGGACTAACTAACACCATCCTGGGAGAGCTGCACTCGTCACACAATTGCTCCTTATTCCCACTGTGACTTGCAATCAGCTGTATCCCCATCCAATCAGGTATACTTGCCTGTAAACAACAAATTCACCCTGGACATTTCCCGTACCAGCCTTTCATTAGCTGTCACAGCCTCCCTTTAATTTCATCTGCTTGATGCACCAGTAGTGTCCATTTAAAACGTTGATTTCTATTCACTGGCACGCCGCCAAGAATAACTATTGCTTTCTACCTACGGTGTAGACAATATTAAAGGTGCACTCTCTCATGACTCTTATGAAAGCAATCACTGTTGGAATCGCCGGTATTTCAGAGCTGCCAACAAACCTTAATGGAAGGCACACTGAGAGAGGCAATAGATAAAAACAAAAAGGGCAGCCACTGCCAGCAATTAAAACGCTCCAGGCTGGGCATGGCTGGCAGGCCAAAATAAAGGCTGGCTAACACCATGGTGTGACCAGACCTGAGAATTGCTACTGAGCATCCCAAAGCACTGCTTGCTCTCAGGCAGGGAGGCTTCCACTGTGGTGTATCTTCTGAATGGATACCACTGTTTTTCCATCTCTCGTTTTAAGAATAGGAGCAAATTACCCCTTCCGTGGCAGACCTACTGATCTAATTGCCATTTCATAAGACGCCCGAGTGACAGTCACTGATGCGACATTAAGACGTCCTGAATACGTTCCTTCCCATACACAGCTAGGAAAGAACAATAGAATCAAAAAGTGCCAACAAGATCATTTAATTTGCATCTCTGCTTGTTGACATTTCCATAGTAACTTCATTCGGAAAGTCATTCTTTTTTAATGCTCTTGCTAATGTTTTGTTCAGGACCAAATCAAAGGCCTGGTACAAATTCTTGCTTTGTCCTCTTCCCAGAGGTGATAGTTTTCAGGAAAGTTTTTTGGTGTAAATCAAAGAAGTCACTCAGAAACAGACTGACAAAGCCTAGGGATCTGCATTTTTCACTGCTAAAAGAATGAGGAATGTATTTGGTTTACCTTGAGGGAGTATTATTTAGACCATGATTCATTAAGGCATTTAAGCACATGCTTCACTTCATCCAAGGCAGTGTTTTACCTTACTCGGCTTTCACCTGAATAGGCACCAACATGTGACAAAATACATTCTTGAATCAGGGCCTCAAAACATCTGTCAATCATCACTTACTATACACGTCTGTGAACTATTAATGCACCAAGGACAATACAATAAATAAATGAAATCAATAATGTACAAACTGTTACAGGCAACTAAATTAATTCAAAACATATGGATTTCTTCATGATAACAAACTAACTCTTAGGTTTTGTATAGTATATATACATTAAGATCTTTTCTCTCTCCTGTTATTTAAGTATCTTGTTAATCATCCCACCTCCGTAAAGGAAAATGTTGTCTAAAATCCACAGGGTTTTTAAAGCTTCTTGAGTTAAAACAGTATTTGGTCTTGGAAAGGAAACCTAGACTAGCTTTTCTGGAAAGTCTATTCCTCATATTTACAAAATACAAAATTTGATTTCATCATTGTTCCAAAGAGCTAACAGGTATAATGGAATCACTGAAAACTTCCTATAAAGAAGAAATCGTAAGGACAGCCCTGCAGGGAAGTAAACAGCAATACAAATAGTGCAATTTCTCTCTTTGAACTTCTACAATCTAAGATGAGAAGACCCAAATTCCTTCCCCAAATGATCTAGATGGGAATGGACTCAAATTAACAGATGGCAAAAGCCAATCTCATTACCGGATGAAACAGATAAAAGCAAGAGTCCACTATCTGAAGAAGGATAAGGAGAAAATATAGATTAAGCTATTGAAACATCCCTTCAAACTATCTAGTGCATGCAGCTTGGTGACATATATGCCTATATATTTTTATATGTATATAAACAAAAACCACCTGCTTTTATAGCAAAGTTGTATAGTTTTAAGCCTGTTTGCCACATTGCAAACACTGACAATCATTGGAACAGGCTACGCAGGAAAGTGGTGGAGTCATCATCCCAGGAGGTGTTCAAAAAACACGTAGATGTGGCACTTGAGGATATGGTTTAGTAGGCATGGTGGTGTTGGGTTGGCAGTTGGACTTGATGATCTTAGAGGTCTTTTCCAATCCTAACGATTCTATGATTTGGATGTAGGTACTCAAATGAGCTAATAAGAAAAATGAAATTTAAGACAGTTACAGATCTACCACAGCATGAAAAGAGAAGGTAGGAGGTCTTATTCTTAGAGTCATTGTTGCTTTTCAGGTAGAATCATAGAATCATAGAATGGTTAGAGTTGGAAGGGACCTTCAAAGGTCATCTAGTCCAACCCCCCTGCAAGAAGCAAGGATTTCCCTGACTAGATCAGGTTGCTCAGAGCCTCATCCAGCCTGGCCTTGAACGTTTCCAGGGATGGGGCATCCATCACCTCTCTGGGCAACCTGTTCCAGTGCTCTACCACTCTCATTGTAAAAAAATTTTTTCTAATATCTAATCTAAACCTACCTCCTTCTAATTTAAACCCATTACCCCTTGTCCTATCACAACACGCCCTACTGAACAGCCTGTCCCCATCTTTCCTGTAGGCCCCCTTGAGGTACTGGAAGACCGCTATCAGGTCTCCTCGGAGCCTCCTCTTCTCTAGGCTGAACAGCCCCAAGTCTCTCAGCCTGTTCTCATAGGAGAGGTGCTCCAGCCCTCTGATCATCTTCGTGGCCCCCCTCTGGACCCTCTCCAACTGGTCCATGTCCTTCTTATGTTGGGGACTCCAGAACTGGACACAGTACTCCAGGTGGGGTCTCACGAGGGCAGAGTAGAGG
>WHYT01017785.1:498137-511577 GCA_009806455.1 Tetrax tetrax | reverse complement strand
TTCCCCACCAAAAGGAAAAAAAAAAAAAAAAAAAAAAAAAAAAAGGTTCAGGCTGCCCTGGGACAAGGCCACTTTTTTCCTCCATGCTGACAGACTGACAGAGTCTGACATTTATGCGATGTAAGTATAAACTGTGTGACATTATACTATGACACAGTATAGCATGCAGCAATAATTTATGTCCTTTTCTGACATAATCTATGCGCTCACTTTTAAGCTAAGAAAAATACACACTCGTGATCCTTGTTAGAATATGATGCCTCTAGAGAAGGTATTTTCATGCCTTTTGTCACTTTTATCACTATCTAATTATGACAGTTGCTATTCAAAGGGCAATTTATATTCAGAAAAATCATCACAGCCATATCTCAGATACCGTAGTTTGGTAATTATGAATGAATGAATGATGATTCTTGAGTAGAAATCATTATTCTAGAAGAACAAGGGGGGAAAAACACATGAATGGACAAACAAAAATTGTAAATAATGAATTTTGCCTCAAAGGATGTGTAGGTATAATGCCTCCAAGAGGAAGGCTGTAAATTGAATTAAAAATGAAACTAGAACAGAGTAAAAACTGGGCTAGTCATGAATTTACCTGTAGATTTCCTGTAACCCCAAGCATAACCTTGATTTCCCCATCCCTTTTCCATAGGAAGGAAGCATTTCTTTTCTCATACCTGAAGCTTGTTTTGCCTCTTGAAAACTGTGAGGAAGCACTAAGAGGCAGGAGGAGCAATCTCATACAGGACACAGCACGACCGGTCCCTGCAGAGAGCCTGCAATAATCTCTGCAGCACTGTTCATGAGTGAATGTGGGCTCAGGTTCACTGCGCTGGGAGGCTCAAGCAAGTCTTCTCTCCGGCAGCCAAGTTGTTCACATTCGAGTTCCTGCGTCTGATTTTCCCCAAGCTAGCATGTTGTGAAAGCAAGTCTTGCAGCCTGACTTCAGCCTCAAGCAAAAGTGCAAGTCAAAATGTCAACAGCATAAGCAAATAAAGATTTTCAAGAATGGCATTTTATGCAATTTTTAGAACTTTCTGTTGTAAAATGGAAAGAAAAGAAAAATTAAAAATACTTTTACAGGAGACATAAATTTAGCTTTTATGAAATTAAAATTTCCTTTCTAAATTTTTAAGTCTTAATAAGGTCTTATATTATAAAAATGGTAACAAAAAGTCAAATAAAGAAATATTTACTACAGAAATACCAAAATAGAAATCTTGAAGCTTACTGTTTTTAGGCATTCTCCTACAAAAAAAAAAAATCAATCTTTGTTAACTTTTCTACAAAATGTTTTGTGTGACACAAGATTTCATTTTCTAGTAGAAGGCACTTCAAAGAAAAATTTTCAAGCACTGCTAATGACAATTCACAGGGTTTGACAAACAATATTTGTCTTGCACTTCAAGTTTCTATGCCATCAAGAGCTACCATAATACAGATGAGCAATAAAATAAACGGAGCTACATCAGAATTGATCCTGTTTTTATAAAGATTTATAGATTGTTAGTAATTTTTCAACAAATCCATCTTTCAACGAGAAGTTCAAAACGTTATAACTTCTAAGCGGTGCCAGCAGCTTTGAAAAATATGTTTTGTGATCCTGTGAATTTAAAGGCTAATAAAATATGTTTTCTGGAAGTGGGAGAGCAGGTAGAGAGCCTCTGCCCTCTCTTGTACCATGGGTTGTTGCAAAAGGAGGCATTGGTGTTGGGGACACCAGTGCTGGAGCCTGCTGACATTGAGGCAGAGCCAAGTCTCCTACTAGAGGAGATCGGATGGATACTCTCACAGAAATGGGAAAGCGGGAAAGACAGGACAGCTAGAAAACCAGTCGTGCCAGCAGTGCATTTAGATCCCTGGGGACCAACCTGTGGGGACACGGTGATATTTTCCTGCAAGCTATGACATGGTATTGCAGGAGGGTGCCTACCTGGTGAGGGTAAAGAGATGATTTAGAGAAGAACCATGAGAATTATTAATGGACTGAAGAATTAGCAACAGGAACAAATTGCTAACGACTGTAAGCATATCTTTTTCTTTGCTAGAAATGTTGGGTTTTGAATTTTATTTCTTTAATTTAAAAATATTCTAATTCAAACAACATTTGTTTCACTTAAGTGATAAGATTTCTGATACATGAAATGACCAAAAAAAAAAAATAATGGCTCCTTCTTAGTTAGTTAAATTAGGATTTTGTTCTTTTGAATATTGAAGCCGAAGTCACATCTTCATTGGTTGGAGAAGCAAGGCCCTGGCCTATACATTTTCCTCAAGAGCACATTATACCAAAGATAGAAAACCAAAACCAGTAATGTTGGGGAAAAGAGCTGACTATTTATTTTTATTATATCCACATCTATTTTTCTGTCTCCTGCTCATATGTTCTCCATAATCGGGACTGGAAGGCGGTGAACTTCATAGCGGAGCAATGGGGTGATCCTTTATGTCATCCTGAGTGACAAGAATTTCTGTTATCCAGGCTGGACCTTCTGATCTGACCGTAGCTCTGGGTAAACCTCAGGCCTCCTTCACACAGACAAAATCAGAAAAACAAAATAAACCCCAGATCCATCACTATTTTGTTTCCAGCGAACTCTATCTGTTTAAAGTAGAGATGATTTTTTTTTTTCCTTAGAAAATAATAAATAGTCTGCCTAGAATTTATTTACTTTAAGGTCACACTGGCACAGAGATTATACCCCTCAAAATCAAATTTCCATTTGAAACACTGCAAAAATTTAAGAGTTCTTTACCTTAATCTTATGCTTACCTTGAAGTCAAGAGACGTGTTTGTAAAGATACCTTCTTAATAAAAAGCTGAGTTAAGTAGTGGGAAGGTGCCAAAGTTGCCCAAATACCCTCTTTTTTTTATGTCTGTGCCTCTCAGACTCATCAAGCTGTTTCCTTCTGTATTTTCTGGCACACCGAGGCAGAAATTAAATTGCCTTTCCTCCATTTGAAAAACAAGATCTGCAAAGTTTCTATTTTAGTGGAAACCTTGTCCTTATTCTCCCCAAACTTCAATGAAAAGCCCTTTGACACTCGATACACCAGTGTGTTAAACATAACAGGGCAGGCGAGCAGCGGATGGCCCAGTGTCAGGCCCTTAATATGCCATTGCATCTCAGACAGGAACCCAGTTCTCTTTGTCTGTGGGTGCCACGGAGAGCTGATGTCATGAAATGGCTATGAGGAAGAATAATACCATCAGAACTGTTTATTTAATTAGTAACAAGGGTAAAATCCTTCTAATGCAGCTCGATCAAGGGTCAGTTTGAGGGGCCTTTATCGGAGTATGGGTAGCCTTCAGTGGCTGAGGCTTAATAATAATCTCTAGACTTCAATTTCCTACTAATAAAGGGTAATATAATGTAGGGTAAGCCCTCTTATTTGTTCAGATCTTCTTAACCACGGAGGAGCTAATATGCAACAACTGAACAAACAATGGCCACACAGGTTTCATTTTTAGAAGCACAGATGACCTCTGATGAAAGAAATGATCAGTCAAGCTCTGAGGAAAGGATGGAAAGTTAGCTAGCAAACGCATATTTTTTCTTCATGAACCAAAAGAAAAGTAAGCTACTCTTAAATAATCATATGCAATATCAAGTAAAATCTCTGAAAATGACTGTGGAATTGTTATACTATGAAAATGTTACAGCTTTCAGTGGATTTCTAGTGGTAGGTTCTGATGAACATGGCAAGTGTATTTAACTAAATCAAGTCTGTAGAAAGTTCTATAGTTATTAGTGCTTCGTATGTGATGGAGTTGCTTAAATCTGAATATTCTCTCTTTACAATTTTAATAGCATCTAAACTCACTTTGTTGTTTTCTCCTGCACTCCCATACCTGAATACTTGCTGAAGTTCAATCCCCCTAAAGAAAACTCTACCTATGCAAAAGAGCAGCTGAAGCATAAAATATTTTCCTCACTATGGAAGAATGCTACTTTGCCCTTTTTTAAAAATATTAAAAACTGGATAATGTGGTCGCCTCCAGATGTCAGGGCCATTTTCAGCATCAATGCAAGACAGCAGAGACACATATAACACATGTTGGGGGAAATTCAATCTCTTTAATCCAGGATTTTTGAGAAAGTGTTCCAAATTTTTTTTCTTTTTAAAACTGCCAATGTTTCATTCTTCCCTATGCTCGCAGGTCTTTGAGTTTGATTTGCAGTTCTTTGCCTACTCACCCTTCTCTGGATGCCACTTGTCCCATCTCTCCTCCTAATTTGCCATCTTCTAATTTGCCCGGATGGTTGCTCTGACAGCAGCTCCCTCAGGAAAGACCCTAGCTTCCCATGTCAGAATTTTAATCCACTGAGTCTTTTTCCCTGGGCTGGATAATCAATA
This sequence comes from Tetrax tetrax, assembly GCA_009806455.1. Taxonomy (NCBI): domain Eukaryota; kingdom Metazoa; phylum Chordata; class Aves; order Otidiformes; family Otididae; genus Tetrax; species Tetrax tetrax. The sequence goes on along the minus strand of WHYT01017785.1, from coordinate 507,215 downwards.
CTGAGAGTCAGATTTATGTCCCTCTATATTAGTTATGAAATAAAACCCAGAGAGGGTGCCATGTTATCTAGTAACATACTATTAGGAAAGAGATATGATAAAGCCGATGTGTTTATGTTTTGTTTCTCAGACTAGTATAAATTTGAGGACAAAGTTGGTAAAATGAAATATTGAAAATACTTGTAAATATGCTGTTTACTGTAGTATTTTACCCTTCGCCCAGTTCCCCTTACCTGTGTATTGAAAGAAAAAGAAGCAAATTAAAGAATATGGTCTCCAGTGAATAGGAAATGTAAATCCCATTAAGGCTTATAGGAATTACACCTACACGTTGAAAGGGCAGTATACAAGACCTTTAAATTGATTACCTGGCAAATTACTATAAAATGAGAATAACTTTTTTTTTAAAGCACTGTGTGACTCTATTTCAAACTCCAGGGACTGTGGATTTTACAGTTATGGAAGCACTTTGTAAGGCTTGTAAAAAAATATGTACATTATAAAGCAATGGGAAACAGCACAAAAATTTAGTATTTACCAAAATAATAATAATAATAATAATAATAATAATAATAATAATAATAATGAAAAGCTGTAGCTAATTCAACATTAATAAAATAGGTGGTAATATGATTGTAATTATCAGGCAGGGACACTATATAGGATAGAGAAGGAAATTCTGGTGGTAGTAAAGTTACTTACAAGCAGCTACTTAAAAGGCCAAAGAAATTAAGTAGAAGCAAGACTTTATAGCATCTCTGGAAAACCTGCACTGGGCCACTGTGAAATGTCCAATATTGGTGTCAACTATACTTGGATCTTTCTCTCTGCTCTTTCTGTGCAAAGAGCAAAAACCTCGAAGAATGTGTGAGAGAGAGGGGGGCATGAAAGTGGGAAATAGTATCAGATCTCTTATTTAACAGAAATGTTATCTGCAGGAATGCGATCAAATTTAGTATCTCTGACAACCACATACTTAATTTTACCCGCAAACATCCTGTAATGGTGCAGAATTCTCCAAATTTTATTCTGATTCCCATCTTGCAGCAACAAAAGAAAGATTACTTGGTATATTGCTGGAAGCAAATGCCTTGCCAATCCCATCCAGAAATGTTTGTTAAATAGTGATTCCAATGAATTCTGACATAGTGAGAACTTAGATTATTTCAGAAAAGATTATTGACAAGGCGCTTGAGGGTAAATACCCTCTTCAATCCTTTTGATAGTGCAGACTATTACAACAATTTGCTTTCTCTTAATATATTTCATAGAATTTTTTGCTACCAGCTTCACTCCTCCTCTCATCCAAACTGTCCTCTTTCATGTCTTCCATTCCTACAAGCTGTGGATTTATGGTCTCCATTCTGATTCTGGTTTCCACAAAAGCATTATCAACATTTCTCCCTCTCATCTTCAGATTGATGTAGTTGTTGGTAAGTGACTGACGTGCAGCTGGATTCCCACCCTCCAGCCCCTCACTGATGCCAAGCGGGAAGCTTTCCTGTTTGTCATCAGAGAAATCCTGCAGCCAGCAGCGATGGAATAAAACTCTAACATCACCTCCCATCATTCCATAGCTCAGTCCTTTCTGCTCTGTTTTTCACACTTATTGGCCTGGCACAGATACTAACTTGCTATATTGGAAGAGGTTGCATTGAAAATTAATAATGAAGTAGCTAAAGTAATTAGCTGAGAACTGATTGTGTCCTGTGTCCTCAAATGTTAGAATCAGACTTCAAAAACAGACACAGTCAAACAACATCAAATTATAGTATTACTGGGGGAATGAAAATTTGGAAAAAAAAAAAAATCCAACCAAAAACTCCAAGCATTCTTTTCTCAGTCTTGGTTTTCCCTTAATAAAATAATACACAAATTCATTCCTCAACAAAAAGTAAATATTATGATCATATATAAAATGAGGGAATAAAGTATTATTTACCTCCAGCACAGTAGAGGATGTTTCTTATATGTAATGCTTGTACATAAATATGTCATGTGAGCATTGAGTTCTGCAGGTCAAATTGATGGGCAGGTTAAAGGTCCTATGTAATTTGGCCTGCAAATCTCTGCTTTTCAAGTTGTTGACTTTCTGTGATGCAAAACGACATAAGCGTGAAGTCTTTATCCTGTATTGCTTGCACACTCAGATCATTAGATAATTAAAACAACAAAAGACACACAAAAATATTGGCTATAGATGTAAATCAATTACTCTAAAAGCAATTGCTTTGGATCTAAATTAGCCAGGGTTATATGGGAGATATGTAATATTTAATTTGCTGTATGGGTCTGGCTCAAATCCAGTCAACAGCAGCAGCAAACAAAAGTCACCACTTCTCAGTCAAGGTAAAGCGCAACAACACAATCACTCTCTATTGGTGATCCCAACTCTTAAAGCAAAGATGTAATTAGTACAGCAACAAGTTATGGCATGGAAAGAAAATTCAGCTACTTTGAACAAAAAGAGCTTACCATGAGGCATGGAATGAGAACAAGCCTGGGGAAACCATCTTCTCATTTCTTCTAGATCACACATGCATGCATTCTGTGATCAGATATGTAATTAAAGGAATCCAGTTACTCTGGAATAATCAGGACCTGGACATTATTGCCACAGGGAACTATTTGCCTAAAACATCTCCCTATCTATTTTAATTAGCTGTTCTTACAGCTAGGACCAAACACCTTCCTCCTGAGATACTTTTAAACTGATATGAGGAACATATTTGTACCAGCCTTGAATGTCTGGAGTTTCACTGGCACTGTACAGTTGCACCTCTGGCGATGCTTTCATACATGCTGACTTCTTGCTTCTGCCCCCAGGAGGAAGCCAGCATTTGAACTTGGATGGGCTCTTTCTGTTGAGGAAGAGGATCTAGAGAGATAATCAAGTGAACTTATTCGTGTCATCTCATTTATCCAATGTATTTGTCATGTGTGCTCACATGTTACGTTCTTCCCTTCAGAAGGGAAAAGGCAGATTGTGCCTTTCCTTGGGGAGTAGCTCAGCATGGCTGAGGGGAGAAGTAATGCCATGATGGAGGGGATGGCAAGAGTAAGTGTTTCTTCTATTATGGAAAGCTCTATTTACTTGCTTATGGCAAAATTCACTGCAACACTTCTTGTTTTCTTTTTTCTCAGTTTGATCATTTGCTACCTTTGTCCTGCCATTCTGTCATCTGCCTCCCCTACCCCAAACTCCTTGATCCCTGCCTTACTCAGGGCAAAGCCTCTGGAGAAGCTCAGTGTTGCTCTGGGCTCAAGATAAGGTCGACTGCTCTGGACAATGGTTTCTGTCATTAAGGATGATCCTTACACAAGGCATGCTCTAGAATTTGCACATGAAAGATTTACATTTTCACCTGTTTCCAAAAAGCCATCTTAGTCAACAGCTACATAAAAAAAAAGGTCTTTCTTCCTAGCCACTCACCCAGTGTGCTCTGGCATGCAGCTGATGACACAGCCCAGGAGTACCAGGGAAAGTCACCACCACCACCTTCAAAGTCACTTTGCGTGGGCAAGATCACAGCTTCACTGCAAATGACTGTTTTATTTCTCAAAAAAAACCATCAGGGCAGTCCCCTTAAAAACAGTGGTAGCACCAAAAGCTCTGCTGTTCGGTTGACGCATGCCACTCCTGCCTCTGGAAGAGAAGTCTCTGTTGTAAGTCACCACTGAGAGCACAGCCCTGAGGTACAGCTGGCCATCATCAGAGCAGGCAAAATACATGTACATTAGTTGTATGACATCTAGGGTCTGTCACGTATCCCAAAGCACTTAAAAAAGCTACATCATGCACTTAAGATAAATTAATTTTTGTGTCAGGCCGATACAACTCTAAAGTCACAGTTAAGCCTTTTTTTGGAGCACAGCCCAGTGACAGGCAAGATGAAGTTTCATTTTAATTTTCCCTTAGAGCAATAAGGGGGAAAGAAGGAGGAGAGTTAGAGTGTGGTCAGAGGGTGAGAAGGTAGCATAATGCTGCAAATGGAGAACAGCAATAGTTATAGGTAATCAAAAAGAAAATTGCTCAAAGTACCATAAGTAGTTCTAAGAAAACCTCAAATTCCACTTAAGAACTTAAAATAGGACAAAATTGATGCCTAAAGAGGCACACTGGGCTTGTTCTGAATATCTTGGGCTGTTCTGCTAAATCAATTCTCTTTCATCATACATTTAATCTGCCCCTTTGTAAACAAACCTTTGGCTGAATAAAATCCCAGGACAGGGTCGGGATGTGGGGAGGTTCAGTCTGGGGAGTAGGAGGTCTCTCCAAACTAGTCATTTCAAGAGAGACTTTGGAGCACTAGCCCCATTTAACATACTAGATAAAATAAGCTATTAAAGCCATGGAACACAAGCTTTTGTCGTGCACCTCAGCCCCCACCCACTGCCTCAGCCCCACGGCCGCCTGATGGGGAGAGGCACAGCATAAAGCCCCCACCCCTGATCCTGTGCAGCTACTGGAAAAATAAATTACTGAGCTAGGAATATGAGAGAAAGAGCAATTAAAATTGTTCCCCTTTTTAAATCAAGGACTGTTTTGCCTTGGGCGCTTGGAGGGGAAGGAAATCATGCTTTTCAGGCTTTTTCAGGGTAGGCTTTGGAAAATGTCTGTAATGGGCATCCTCGTCCTTTACAGACTGTGCTCTGCCCTTTTTACTTTCCCTTATGGCACATGCGTAGGGAGATTTGTTAGACCTTAAACTTGTCACAAATGTAGTTGCGAGCAATTTGCCCTCATGTTCAGATGCTCTTGCGATTGCTTTCTCCAGTAATTACTCAGTAGGTACGCCACAGCAAGCTCCATAAGTTACAGCTAATCACTCTTAAGTGCTGGAAGCAGGACTGTATTTGTGCAAAGAAACAGCAATCAAATATGGTAAGCAGATGGCTGTTTCTTGTCCTGTTACCACACTGAGCACAACAGATTAAGCCATGATGGATTTATCAGCACTGATGGATACATTAACACCATATGCTTTTATAGAATAAATAGCTTTTGACATTTCATTATAACTTCTGATGCCCCAATTTTTTAAAAGCTGGTTCTTTTGAAATGAAAATGTAGACTTTTTCAACAAAGCCTATAGGTTTTCCTGTGTTCTCCTTAAAATCCTAGAAATAGCTGAAGAAATACATAGCATTTATTTCAACCATAAATTGAACACATACTTCTCTAGAAGCTTTGTTACAATCAGTTCCTGTAATTGATAAATACCAGCATTTTAAAACTGATGAAAGTCTTAGCTCATTTACCATATCTCAAGAATCACATATAACATTATGTAAACATCAGTAAACCAAACATAAGTACCAAAACCTTTTCCTTTCTGATTTACAGGCTGATTGGTAGGCTAGGGGAATGCACTGAACGTTTAACTGATATTCCTCAATCCTAGCAGAAAGCAAACCCTCAGATTTTTAAAAAGTCCTTGACCTGTGAGATGAAGAAGGGTAAAAAAAAAAGTAAACAGTTTTCTAGAAATGTGGGTGTCAGCTGCCTGGGCTGCTGTCAGTAAATGAGCAGCTGAAATGTATAATGGGTGCATTCGTACAGTGATAGAGCAGACACTCCAAACCAGGCTCTGAACAGCTATTGCACACAGTCATCATACAAAGAGTGATCAATAGGTATTCATTTCTAGTCCCGCTGCCTCTAGAAAAGCAGAATGCTAGCTGCTTAAATTGCAATAAAACTGTTAACAAAACCATGTGCTTTCTGGGGACAATAGGCATTTTTGGTGTTTCTATTCAGTAGCCCACAGTAGTTGAAAACACACTTAAAAGCCTATTCAGTGTCATCAATTAAACCCAGCTGCATGCGGGTGTGCGCACTGCTGCACCTTTTCCGTTCCTCCCTTCGTATACTTCAGTTCCTGTACAGGTCATCAGTTTGGTGTTTGTTAATTGCTCGTCTGCAGTCTAGGTTTTAATCACCTGATCCATCAAAAGCCCTTCTTTCCCTGCCTATATTCATCTTGTCAGTTAGTGACATTTTTTGTAATGAAAGCAGTAGATCTATTGATAACATCCCTCAACAGAGTGGAAGGCATCCTGCATTAGTTTTGTCTTCTAAACCAGCCTGTACTATTACAATTGACCTTCTCTTCTTGATTACCACACAAATCATAGTCTTCTCCCCACTCCTCCCCCTGCTTCCCTCCCCCCCATCTATTAGAGTATTTCTCCTGTAGCCGTTCAATTGCCTGACTGCAGCTGGTAATTGGATTCATGTTTGGAGCACAGCTTTCTACGTACAAGCTTGGAATAATTCAAATAGGATCCTGGCCTAGGGCTGGGGCCATATGTTAAATTCAGATTTGCGTCTGTGAAATCTGGAGTACCCTGACAGGAGTATAATCCACTTAATGGCACAAAATCCTGTCCTATTTGCAACCTGTATTTATTTTCTTCTTTGAAGTAAAATTCCCTTTTGGTACTCCCTTAAGATGCTAAGGGCCAGGCAATTTCGTTACAGTGACTTGGTGAAATGTAAAGATTATGTTACTTTGGCAACTGTCTTGCCTCACTCTAGGTTTCAGGAAACAATACAGGCAGTTTTCAATTATGGTACTACAAAAATTAAACACCAACCTGGCAGCATGCTTTGTATATACAGCACACCACATAACGTGACATCTCCAGAGCCTGAAATTTACCATTAGGACCAAGCTTAGATAAAACTGTTACACTGAAAAGCAAAAGTCGAGTTAGCAGTATCAGCGCTCCTACTCTGCATGTAACGTTATTTTGGCATCAATTTATTCATCTTAAGTTAAATAATACAGAATAAAATGCAATCAGATTCATCTCACTCCAACTATGAGGGTGTCCAATTTCTCCCTACCTGTTTCTTGGGCCCTCCCACAATCAGTCCTAAGTTTTGTGCTGACCTGCAGCCCTTGCTTAGTCCCTGTGCCTGCAGAGATGAGGATTTTCCCTCAGCCTGGGCACTCCGCTCAGCTCTGACCCATGAGTCTAACTCTATCCATAGCCCATTATAATGTCTAACAGCAGCCCTATGAGACAAGTTTCTGCCCTCCTACCTGATAATGCCACCTGGACCCCTTTTCACTTGAGCTTCTTCCAACCTAAGCTGTAGAAATAATGTCAGTTTGTAATAGTCATAATGCCATAACACACACCAGCCGCATATTAGAGCATCTTCCAGTAGCTCTAGGGACAGTCTAGTGGCACTTTGCTCGCAGACCTAAAAATCAACCAGCTCCAAAAATGAATGGAAACTTAATACCTACCACCTCCTCTGGCTCTTCTGAACATTTCTGCAGCATCAGTTATCTCCCAGCCCAGTCAGTACACCTAACCCTGGACCTCGCTTTGCATTAGCCAAGGAGCCTTCATCAACCAAAAATGTAAATATAACACAAGTATCCCTATTGATGCTGACTCTTAGTATGAGAGAGAGATTGAACCAGAGCATACATAATCACAGAATCATAGAATGGTTTGGGTTGGAAGGGACCTTTAAAGGTCATCTAGTCCAACCCCACTACAGTGAGTAGGGACACCTTCAACTAGATCAGGTTGTTCAGAGCTCTGTCCAGCCATATTCCTCTCCCTCAGAAAGCAACAACCTCCAAGCTGTGGAAGCACCTGAGTGCCCCAAGAAGAGATGAGAAATTAGGCTGGGATGTTATTACATACTCTCTATTTAAGCATTTTCTTCTGAAACTAGCTCATTACCTGAGCAGCTCGATGTATCCCAGCTTGAGCCCAGGCCTTCACCTTTGCACCAGCTCTCCAGGCCCAGATGAAATAATGGGGAGGTGCCAAGGGAGCAGTTTACTCTGAAAGCTCCTGTGCTAGCTCCCAAGTGCATGGCTGTACAGATGGCCACCCTGAGCTGTCTTCCATGCCTTTACTCTCTTCACAGTTTGTCAGCAGGTGAAACAACCACCCTGAAGCAATTGTTTTCTGTCTCTATGTCTTGCAAAATATCAGAAAACGAAGATGCCATTTATAGAAAATATTTCAAAGTTTTGACATTTGACTGAGGGGTCATTTCTTATCAATATGGCAGATTTTGACTTTCTGGTGATAATGCATTCACCTGTGATGTGGAATATCTGGGTTATGGTTCCAGCTGTGCTTGATTCAAAGCAAATCAGGAACACAAGAGTGTCACGTACCTGGGAAATGTGGTCTTACAGTTGACTTACATTTTCCATAGGAAATCCTTTCCCCTGGTAGGTTTCTGTATATAGTACTGTATATACCATGCGTGCGTTACACAGTTTCTAGTTTGTTATGTGAAGTTTAAAGCAGCACCTCCGTGCTCTCCCCCGTGACGGGTTTAGTGCTCCCTTGTTCCCATTCCACTGTATGTTCTATTCAAGACCCAAATTTTCTTGCTGAAAGTATCATCTAAAGTAATTGTTCTGGTTTTGTTTAGTGAGGGGGGCCTAAGGTGGTAGCTTCTGTAGGAAACTGCTAGAAGTCGTTCTCCTTTGTTCAGTGGACTCGGCCAGGCCTTGGGCAGACCCGTTGCTGGCCAAGGCTGAGCCAATTGGTAGCAGAATGTTCCATGATAACGCCTCTGCTATTTAAGAAGGGGAAAACAGGAAAAAAAAGTAGAGATGTGAAGCAGCTGAGCAGGGGCAGAGAGGAGGAGGTGCGAGCCATGTGGGCCTTGCAGGCCTCACCCTCTGGCCTCCCACCAGGCAGCTGACTGGGCCCAACTCAGCCCAGCCTGGCTGCAAGAAGTGGAGATGAGATGAGATGTGAATGAGATGTAAAAAGATCCTGAGAGTCATCCACCAGCCTGTTGTGAAGAATTTTTCTTGTGAGAGGAACGGCCGCAGACGCCAAGGCCAGTGAAGAAGGAGGGGGAGGAGTAATGCGGCTCCTGGCCAAGATTCCCCTGCAGCCTGTGGTGATGACCATGGTGGAGCAGGTTGTCCCCCTGCAGCCCATGGAGGTCCACGGAGGGGCAGAGATCCACCTGTAGCCCGTGGAGGACCCCATGCTGGAGCAGGTGGAGGCCTGAAGGAGGCTGTGGCCCATGGAGGGCACATGCTGGGGCAGCTGTTCTGGAAGGACTGCACCCTGTGG
>WHYT01017785.1:460411-486599 GCA_009806455.1 Tetrax tetrax | reverse complement strand
CTAGTTTGTTATGTGAAGTTTAAAGCAGCACCTCCGTGCTCTCCCCCGTGACGGGTTTAGTGCTCCCTTGTTCCCATTCCACTGTATGTTCTATTCAAGACCCAAATTTTCTTGCTGAAAGTATCATCTAAAGTAATTGTTCTGGTTTTGTTTAGTGAGGGGGGCCTAAGGTGGTAGCTTCTGTAGGAAACTGCTAGAAGTCGTTCTCCTTTGTTCAGTGGACTCAGCCAGGCCTTGGGCAGACCCGTTGCTGGCCAAGGCTGAGCCAATTGGTAGCAGAATGTTCCATGATAACACCTCTGCGATAACGTATTTAAGAAGGGGAAAACAGAAAAAAAAAGTAGAGATGTGAAGCAGCTGAGCAGGGGCAGAGAGGAGGAGGTGCGAGCCTTGTGGGCCTTGCAGGCCTCACCCTCTGGCCTCCCACCGGGCAGCCGACTGGGCCTGACTCAGCCCGGCTGCAAGAAGTGGAGAGGAGATGAGATGTGAATGAGATGTAAAAAGATCCTGAGAGTCATCCACCAGCCTGTTGTGAAGAATTTTTCTTGTGAGAGGAACGGCCGCAGACGCCAAGGTCAGTGAAGAAGGCGGGGGAGGAGCAATGCAGCTCCTGGCCAAGATTCCCCTGCAGCCTGTGGTGATGACCATGGTGGAGCAGCTTGTCCCCCTCCAGCCCATGGAGGTCCATGAAGGGGCAGAGATCCACCTGTAGCCCGTGGAGGACCCCATGCTGGAGCAGGTGGAGGCCTGAAGGAGGCTGTGGCCCATGGAGGGCACATGCTGGGGCAGCTGTTCTGGAAGGACTGCACCCTGTGGAAGAGATGACCCACGCCGGAGCAGTTTCACAAAGGACTGTGGCCCATGGGAGGACCCCACAATGGAGCAGGGGAGGAATGCGAGGAGTTTTTCCCCCAACGAAGAAGCAGCGGTGTAAAACAATGCGTGATAAACTGACTGTAACCCCCATTCCCTCTTCCCCCCTGTGCCGCTCAGGGAGGGGGAAGGTAGTAGAGATAATGTTAAGCCCGGGAAAAGGAAGGGGTGGGGGGGAGGTTATCTTGTTCCCTGTCTCATTCTCCTACTAGTTTTAGTAATAGATGAATAGTTTTTCCCAAGTTGAGTCTGTTTTGCCCATGACGGTAACTTTTTCTTATATTATCTTCCCCTATTCTCTTGGAGGGTCTGGGGAGTCAGGGAGAAACTGCGTAGTCTGGTCCCGATAGGGGCTGAACTACAACAGTAACACATTAATGCAACAATATTTATTTTGGCAACTTGGCGTTTTCAGGTGTTCTTTCTCCGGAGGAGAGTAGTTCTGGCTCAGCAGAGATAGCAGCACACTGCCTCACTAACCAGCCAAAATTAGCCAAAGTACCAACAGAATTAAAGAAGAACTAGAAATTGGTTAAAATACGTGTCTCCTACTCTCACCTCCACAGCTTCTGCACTGAGTTGTTCACCTCCTTCTCTTTCATGGCTAATGGTCTGAGGTATCAGCTGATAATAATCACCTGAGCACTTTGGCCCATTCTGGCGTGCTATCTATTTGCAGCAAGAAAGATAAGTTGATCTATTTAATAAGCTTACAAGTTCAACTTATCAATAGCCTATAAGGTTTCTGGAACACCTTCCTCAAAAAAAAAAAAAAAAAAAACTGCTATTATCTCCACTTTCACTGTTCCCAGCATTAGTAAGAGCTCGTAATGTAGCTATTGGCTCCATTGATGGCATCACAGTTTCCTACAATGCAGCTCTTCCAAACACAGGGGCTTCTCTGTTCATTTTTGAACTACCAATTTCTAACTCTTTTTTTCCTTCTTTACTCTGCGAGTGTGGTCAAGAACTTAGTAATTAAAATCTGTCCCTAGGGTTTAAATGTTGGTGATGGACTGATTTCCTCATCTCTACAAACAGGATTCAGCAATAAGCAGAGTTTATCTTTCACCTACATCTACCCCACAAATAAAATGGGGTTTCTTCTACACTACCTGATTGAAAGTGTACTGGAATCAATGGAATCTGCCTATTACTGACATCACCAACATTTTTTGTAGTAGATCTTGTATTCGTTGTTATCCCTAGAACTGCAGTTCCTAAAAGTTAGTGACTAAGTAAAAACCTCATCTTTCTCATTTTCACTTACCTCTCACCTTGGGTATTCCTGCCACTATCTTGCCCTCTAAGCCTGAAAATGTTATTGAAGTGAGATTTAAAGCCATTAAAATGACAAAGAAAATTCTTTTTCTTCCCTCCATCCTCCTATTTTACAGCTTTAAACTCTTTTCTCTTGTAGAGCTGAAATGCTCTCCAAGTCATGATTAAAGAGGCCATTTCTGGCCATGTAGTGATGGAGAGGCTCTTCACTGTTGCTGATCAACTTTTACCTCACAGCAGGAGATTGGAAAGATCTGACAAGCAGAAAGGGACCAAAAAGCTACTTCAGATTGCAGGGTGTGATTTGCCTCCTCACAAGTCTTCTCGTTACAACTCAACTCACTTGGACAGACATTTCCATGAAGTTTTGGGCTGAGAGAACTAAATAATATTTCAGTAAAAAGTGTTATAAGCTCAAATTCACTAGTGACAAATTATGTATCTCATGGTCATGCAAACAATTACAAATTCAAGAATATAGGTGCTACTATCTGTATTAGGCTGTTTGTGAATTTGTCTTAAAGTTACGTTACAATGTGTCTACTAATCCAACTAAACCGTACTGTTAGTGGGGAACGAAAACTGTCAATAAGTTTATTAAAAGTGCCTTACTGCACTTATTTCAGTCAACATTTAGTCTATGAAATGTAATCAGGATGTTAGGTGTTTCTTTCTGGAAGGTTTGAGATGCCATCTTTTGCCATCTGTTCTAATTATTTTTGAATAATTTGGCAGATCTCGTTGGTTTTGTTGTTGAACTACAGAAGCAGACTTCAACAGTCTGAATCACATTTTTAAAAGTGTGTTGATACTTCAAAACTACAACAGTATTTAAGGATCATGTATCAGTAGCACACAATCCGAGGTCTGGAACATCCTGGGAGATAAATTAGAAGTAGGTCTTTACAATTCTGTATGTGGTGACATAAAAGGGAGGAAAAAATAGAAAACCCAGGTAGGAGCTGGCATTAGTTCTTGTGCAGTATGTCCCTCCTTTCCTGGTTTATTTTCCTTGAAATACTCTAAATAAATTTATCAGGTTATTCAACTCCTGATCACAGCATCCGAGATCCACACACAAGCCCTCAAAAAAAAAAAGTGAATCATTCTTGCCCTTTCTTACATATGGAGAAATGAGACAGAAAAGCAGTAAATTAATTCCTTGAGGTCACACAGGATGTTTGAAGGAAAGCTGAGGACAGCATACGGGGTTCTCCAGCTCCAGACCAGAACATTAAGTATTGCTATGGGATCTTTTTGGAACAGTCACTATGACTGAAGCTGCATTGTTTTAGGGCGTGGACCCCTTACTGAAATGTTGGATAGAGTCCAATACAATGAGTTTCCTACCTGTTTGGTGACAAAGCTCTGCTATAGTACAAATACAAATGCTAAGTACATAGTATTAAATTTCTGGAGAAGTGTGAGAATCAGGATGATCCAGTATGAGTTAGTATTGAATGGTGAGTAGCAGGTTCCCAATTATTTATTTTGAAGATAACTCAGTCACTTCAGCCTACCTCATCCAAAACCACACTGAACTCAACTGGAAGTAAATTTAAGAGCCAAGTAATGTATTCTGATACAGTTTCTGTCACTGGCTGGGCACATGAGCAGGTCCTTTATTGCACTGCCTCATTTTCTCATCTTTGAATCAGGCCAGAAATTCCTCCCTATGCTTTCTCACAGCAATACTGTGAGAGCTGATGGGTATTTGCACAGCTTCTTGAATGTGACAAAGGCTAGGAAGAGACAAAATATCATCTGAAGGCTGACAATGCCATGGTTTGTGTTATGATGACTCCCACATGTATTGAATCCTATGGAAAATAAACAGATGAATGACAAACACTAGCTTCAGTAACAGTACCAGTAAGGCTGCATTGTCAGCTCAACTGTAACAGTTTCCATAATATGTACATAAATGTGCTTGGTTCAGTCTATGTGCTTGAATCAGAGACAGAAAGTAAGATTGCAGGTAGCTGGCTTTCTTTTCTTCAGAGTGTATCTGTGTACCAGGGGTTCATGATCAAGATCAGTATTCTTCATCCCCTAGGCTTAGATAAAGCTAAGGTGAAATCTTTTCTGGCTTAGATGAAGGCAGGCACAGTTTGCTCTGATGCCCTTACAACCAGATCACTCAACAAACATAGTCCATAGGAATGTTTTCCTTTTTTTCAGCTGAAGAAATAATATGCTGCATTGTCTTCTGCAGACAGTGAAGATGTTGAAATGATTCAGGAATAGCAGTATAGCTATTTTTTCCCTTGTGCACTGGAGCGATGTTGCTACATGTGGAGTGGACAGGAGCTATGAGACTCTTTCCACCTGACTCTGCCCAGGTACCACCAGCCTGGTTTGACACCATATTCCTCATCAGAGAAGATCCTCCCTCTGCCAGGTGATTTCCATGATTTCAGATATACTACTGCATGGATTGAGACTACAAAACTCGCTTTCATTCCAAACTTCATAGACAGCTTTTAAAGCCACAGTTTTAAAAAATTGCTCTTGATTTGGAGTGTATCCTGTAAGCTTTGACAGGGCCTGATCCTCACTGTGAAAAACTGAAATACAGGAGCAAGACATCGTTCAAAAATTCAGAGCACCATATATATAGATGATACATCCCCCTCAATTAATTCCTTTTTTTTTAATAAAAATTTGGCTGTAGTTCCCAAATCTCTAGCAATAGAAACTATAATATGCAGTGACTACAATCATGCAGAACTCCTACATTTGCAATTTAATTTGCAGTATGCTTTGCAATTAATAGACCACTGTGCTTGTCAAAGCTTGAAAAATAAAGTTAATCCATATGGATTTTCATCAGGGCTAATTTTTATGATGCGATTCCTTGGGAAAACAAAAATCAGTCTGTGGTAGGTGAGACACACTACTCTCACCCATTCTGATAGTATATAATGTAATATTGACTTTTGTACGTCAGTAGCATCTTTCAGCACCATATAAATACATATACAAAAAAGGTATTTTAGTATATAAAAATATTTTTTTACATTTGTATGACTTCCATAAATAAATAAAAACCCCCCACAATTAATGTAGTTTCTCTTTTTTTATACCAAAGTCAGTGTACCAAATTCAGCCATGGTCTAAGCAGGAGCTCGTTAATTCTACTGAAAAAGGCATCAGAAGATAGCAGCAAAACAAAGAGACAAGTAAATGAGAACACAGAAGGGCATGGCAGATTGCCAATATGAGATGGAGTGCAAATCCAAGTTTACATAAGGGTGAAAGAGTGAAGATCAAAAGGAAAAATTCCCCAAGCTGTCCTAAAGGTGAGGTGCTGAAAAGTATTTCTTGTTTTAATAATAATATTAATAATAGTAATAATAGCAATTTTACTCTAGAAAGTATAAAACCAGCCATTAAGAAGATCTGAGGGAAAAGAGGGGAGACTTAACATGTTTCCTGATTTAGAACCCAGTAAATCAAACAATAGAGAAAGCAATTAGGATAATTTCACTCTTATTTTCAGACTTGTCTATACAAAGACACTAGGCCAAATAAATCTCTGGTGTAAGTGGGCATAACCTTCATTATCTCCAGTTCAAATTATAGTGACTTGTGCCATGAATTGCTTTGATCCTGAAATTGCTATCAGTCATACGTACAAGCATATTACACAAACAGTATGAGAGCTATTAAAAAATTCAGAGAGCAAGTTTGCTCCCATTTAAATCTGTTCAAACAGATTTTAAGGTTAACATTTTACTACAACCTCTAATTTACTCTGCAAACGTATTATTCATTGTTTCTCAGTGGTGTCACATGTCCTTAAACAATACAAATTCAAATTTTAGCTTTTAGAATTTTTTTCTTACCAGCAAACCCTGCTATCATTGTCTATGATCAGAATGTCAAGGTGGATTCCTTTTGTTTCACATTTCTCCAGCACCACTATAAAGTCTTCACAAATTTAGTTGCATACTTTGAAAGTTAAATAGTTCATATCCATTCATTCTTCTAAAGCTGCACCACACGGATAATGAGTAAAAAGCACTGAAAATTTTATCTTTGAAATAAGCACACATCATCTGTTTAATACTTTTGATATTATACAGAAATTAAGATTTTTCCTCTCAAACAATACTGATGCATCATGAAAATGATAAAATGGTAATGATACAGGATGGTGTTTTGGAGCATTTGTAGTAAAGATGCATAAAGACACATCCAAAATCTTGGAGGCCTGCAGTGCTATGGAAAAGACTAAGGTGCCAATCTACCAGTAAAAAAAAATAATTAGCAGGCAAGTATAAACATACTTAAAGATTTAAATCAGTTAAAACAATTTCAATAAAAGTTCAGAACAACATATATGAGGGATTTAGGGTCTTCATCTACTCTTGCAGAAAAATGAGAATTTGATATCATCACATAAAATAAGGGCTACTATATGCCAGTGCTATTGGATGACTAGGTGGTCTTAAGTTTTAATAGAGAATAGTTGTGGAAGTTAAGGAAATGGCAGAAAGCAAGTGACACAAACTGTTCATAAAAATGCTTCTAGACTTTGGACTCATTTGAACTCAAGATGTCTCACAAGTTTTTTTAGGCCAGCAGAGGTGTCCTGAAAGAAGGAATAAGAACGGTCCAGGGGCAGTAGTCTTGTCTTTTGACAGAGTGGGGTCTGAAAGAAGAAATCTGACCATAGTCTTGCATTAACATAGAGACCTTAGGCCAATGCAGTTTACTTTATCTCCCAAACTGGAATATGCAGCATCAGTGTAAGTATTTATATTTTAATGTATTTCTATCTATACTACCATGGAGCTCATCTTTCCTATAGTTGCAGAAATAAAGCAAGGAGGTTTTGATAGTTAGTTCTTATGGCAAAAAAGGAGGGGAAAAAAAAAAAAAACAGAAACCAAGGTGATGGAGTAGATGTTTGTCATCAGCTGCAGAAAACTAACAGAGGAACGAAGAGGACATGCAAGTAATAAAATGCAGCAAGACATAGAGAGGTGTTTTCACTTAAAGAACTCAATACCATTCATTGTCTTCCTTCACATTCACTGTCCTGAGCATAACTATTCCCATTTTCTACACCCCTAATGCTGAAGATTAAAACATCTGAATTCATTTGTTATGACACTTACAAACTCATGAATCCTGTGCATGGAGAATCTTCTTTGCAAAACATCATGATCCTGCAGGACTCCATTGTCCAGGAGAACCTGAATAATATTACTAGTGCTTTCATGTAAAACACACTCATGGGGTCTATACTCATTTGTTAGGGGATGCTGGTAAGGTGCTGATAAGGAAAGAAAAGCATTCTTACATATTTATAAGGACCAGACAGTTAGCAAGTCTCCAATCCCAGACCCAGCAAGACCATAGGGAGGGAAAAAAAATAATCACACAATCATACATCAGATAATAATATTGTGAGGGAAAATTGTTAGGATTACAAGAGGAATCAATGCACCTGTAATAAAACAAATGGCAGCTCTAAGAAATATTCATCCCTCTAAGATCACTATACAAGGCTAGAAGGAATTTACCAGATCAGTCCAGTCTCCCATAAACACAAGAATTTATAAAACAGAGCTTTAGTCCAGAATGAACAACAGAGCATCTGCTCCATGCACCCTCATACACAAATCACACTTCACTGCCCACTATCAGTTTAAGGCCTCTAGCACTACCTAAAGGAAACAGAGAAACAGTGGAGAAGATCAAGGTTTTCACTGGTCTAATAGCCACCTTCAACAGCAAGGCTAAGAGTTGGTAGGTTAAAATCTTTAGGTCACTTCTGGAAGCAGAGTATGCCCCTGGGGAAGCTCTCTTATAGCTGATCTCTGCAAAAATCAGAGCTCCACAAGCTGCAACTCCAGTAGATATGAAGTCTATTATTTATTTTTTTTTTCTTTTAGATGTCAGATTGGAAAACCTTTAAAATCTCTTTGTATAAATTGTTGAGCATTCCCATTTATTTCTGGGAACTACAGATAAAAATTAACCTTCATTATAGACATTTGCAATAAATGCCCCAAATGGAACTTTTCCCATTACCTTTCCAAACACAGTGATCTGCAAAAAGTGTTCAGCCATACCACATGCTCATAATCTCTACATGGCAATTGCAACAGTAGAGCTATGAAAAGCCTTTATTGTCTGTCTACAAAGCACCCAGACCTAGCAAGACAAAAAGTCACCACTCAGTGTCATAAACAGCATTGTTGGAGCAGGAGAAGTAGTAAAGGAAGACTGCTTCTTCTGGCACCAGTTTTAGTTTAAAGTGTGGCTAAATTACAGCGTCAAGTACCAGTAACCTGACGTCTTTCACACTTTCAGCTCCAAATCGATTTTAGAAAGATATGAGCAAATGATGATGAAACGTTCTTGTTAACAACTTACCCTCAAGTTCTACAGCATGAATAGTAAACACAGGGATCCAGACTAAAAATATGAAATACATATTCCAAAATCTACTACAGAATCCAGTATGTGTTTTCTGAAAGGGAAAAAAAATGAGCTAGCAGTCTGTGTACAGAGGCTTTCCTCTACATTATGACACTTGCGTATCGTCAAGAAACTTCTGAAATCAAGAACTTTTGATGGCTATTGGAGGAGAAGTAATAAATTAGTCTGGATAAGTGCCAACTTCTGCTAACATGCACACACAGTCATCAGTTGTCTCAACTTCTTTGGTTTTTTTTAGTAAATTATCCCTTAAGGATCATTTGCAAACATCTCTGACAGAATCACTGTAATTTCTTACACACGACTGTTATTACTGTTCAGATGCACCTTCACCATAACACAAAAGCTACAAAGAAAAAAATCAAATCTTGTTAACAAGTTCTAAGTTCATTTATATAAACCCAAATGTGTATAGTAATGTTTAGGCTTCTTAATTACATAACTAAGATACATAAGAAAACATAATGTACAATAGAAGCATGGAAATGAGATGACACCTGGGCAGGTGGCTGCCTGACAGAGACTGAGGCATCTGAGTCCTTTCCTAAGTCTCACTGAGGCCCCTGCGTCTGACGGATTTCAGGTGAACTAGGCAGCCACAAGTTCAGGCTTTGGCTTGCAAATGTCATTTGGTTCCTCCTTAATTTATGTTACATTAAAGTATCCTCTCCCCAACACCCACTAACCATTTAGCACATTCAGTTTTTCAGTCAGATTTGGATTCAATATTTTGAAAAAGGTGACATTTTCTGCGAAGTGTGGCAATTCCTGTTCCCACTAAGCGCAAGCGTAGCTTAGCTCACATCACCACTTGCTATGTGAAAGCTGGAAAGATCCAATGTTTGGTTTGCTTTCCACCCAGCTGATAAAGATGGAAATCACATAAAAGCAGGTCAGCAGTGAGATTATTCCGTTTAAGTTAGAAGACTGCATGATGGCTCTGGATCCCGCAGAGCAGTGAAGACCTAACTTTGAACACAAAGACTAGCTGTCTCTGAAATCACTGCTTAACGTCAAGTTAAGCAAAGTTTAAATACCTTGAGAGACTGATAGGTTTATCATCTTGAAGTCCAAGCCTTCTTTAAGAAAAAGATATTCTTATCTTGTTTTTATATACAAGTCATCTGGGGAAAGGTCAGATGTGCCTCCCTCTTTTCTTAAACAACAAACACTCTATCAGTTGGATGCTCATCTCAGAGATCTTGAAGACAAAATAACATGGGGAAAATTTTACAACAGAAAGTGGAAATGGATATAAATAATAACATCCTTACATAAAAACATGCCTACAAAGACTAAAAATCTATGGCCTTGACTTTGGAATAAACTCCAAGTAAGTTAATTTTAATCTTTCAAATTTCAAGAATTATATTGCTGGAAAATTACATCTAATAAAATACATAACCCAACTAATTAATACTGTTACTCATAAATTCTCACAGAACTCACTCAAAGTGAGTAAGCAATCAAAGTAAGTGCTGTAAATGTAGGGTGAAGTCTTTCTATAATTCATATCTGACAAAGGGGGTTAAAATATTTTAAGTGAAAATTTTAACTAAGGGATTATTGCATAGTTTATATCAAAATACGTGTAAGAAATGTATTCCCACAAGAATACGCTCATGATTAGACTGTAAAGTTTTGTGATATGTTTATTTGCAGCAGGAAGACAGAAAATGCAGACAGGAAATCCCACATCCAAGCAAAAAAAAAAAATGCATATTTTATAGAGAAAATTTGCATCCTAAAATTACAACTGAATCTGGTACTTTAGTACATTCTTCAAGAGTTTTCTGTTTTGCTTTTTTTTTTTCAGGAGTCATACGTAAAATCCATAAGTAGAAGATTAGCAGACCTGGGACTACTCAAATCATGTAGCACTGAAATTATGAGACATTTGCTGTTGATGAGAATATACTCCTGAAAGCTGAAGTGAAGCATGTCTTGAACTACCCAGATTAGTTACTTTTTAATTATTTTAGTTTGCATTTGAAGCTCTGTTTGAAATAGAGCCTGAGGAAGGGCATGTCTTTGTACAACCTTCACTAAAGAAATATCCACATCAGAGACAAAATTGTAATTGAACTCCTTTCTAGTAATCTATACAAAGAGGCAGAGGTCTAAAGGAAAACATAGATCAAATGACTTAGAAGTGGAAAATAACTACTGAAAAAAACAAAATCAAAAAAGACTACAAAGTTAGATCAACACAGGAGTGTAATAAAAATCTTCTATGAATATATGTTTTATGGTAAATTAATGACCTAGAGTATTCAATATTAATATTTGAAAACTTCTATTATTATTTCTTAATAAGATTAAGATTATACAGTGTCTTCCTCCCCTATTCTAATGCTCAGGATGTTATATGGATTAAAATACTAACTGTCACATACAGCAAGGACATTCTGAAATTTTCTCTATTTTGAAGTGCAGCACAGGAAGGTAGGTTCTTATATAAAATCACATTTTATTGATCAAGTTTAGAGTCACAATATCTTGAAATGTCTGTGGGAAGTATTTTTTAGAAAAATTTATATTTTAATATGCAGTTTATGCATATACATTGTTATAAGGAAAAAAATACTCGACTCCAACTTTTTGACTCAGGAAATAGACTAACCTGATCCCACACTCCATCACCTCTAAGCAGAAGTACCACCAGGTCCCAGCTTTTGAGGTGACCAGAATAACATTCTCAATGTCTTTGACTAAAGCGTGTAGATCAACATGTCAACTGAGTCCTCAGCCTTGCAAAGGCATAAAAAGGAACCAGGCATGAAAATCTACAAGGGGGCATCTCCTGGTGGGCAGTGAACATCTGTCAAGACCTAAGTTGGCTTAGCATGAAAATTAAAATTAGAGAGGGGTGGAGGTAGGTGGCAATGGATCAGGATCTACCCTTAAATTCAGGTGAGATGATGATACAGGACAAGCCAGAGGAAGGAGAAGAGTGATAGGCGTTGCTCCCACCCTGTCAAACACAGCCCATAATTCACCAAGGTGAGCTTAATTTTAGGATGAAAGTCTAACTCTCCAAAATATTTACAGACTTCTTAAGACCCCAAATGGCTGCTCAGCAGTGAACGATGGATGGGAGTTTCCCCAAACAAGCTCGACAACCTCTGCGTTAGACTTCTCTCCAGAGAGCCAGCTTGCTGCAGCTGTAGCGAGCGCTAGGGCCCACAGCCAGCTATTACTCCTGCTAATGACATTTTTAGAGGGTGAAGACCTCATTGAATCCATTGACGTTGACCCACAGGGCTACATTTTCTCTGTGCTACTCAGTGAATTAGGCAGGCAACTGCTATTAATGAAAGCAGGGGATCTGTATATCCAGTTCCTAGCTCATGGGGCTGCTAACATACCCCATAATTTGAGAGAATTATGTCTTAAAGGCTATACTGTGACAGAGAAATCACTCATGATGAAACAATGTTTAAGTGGTGGAAAAATCTTGATTCTAATGTTAAATGAATTTCTCCAACACAGACTTTCAAGCAAGTATTACAGGATGAAAATTTCACACTTCAGAATACCTAATTTAAAATAACAGCTTATATCTTAAGTACTGAAATGATGAAGCCCATTTTTGTGAAGCGCCTGTCCCAGTTCATTTTGTCTGGAATGTACTGCCCTGCTTAATCAAAACAAAACCTGAGACATCTACATTTACTTTCTTTTAGTGAATATAAAGATTTTGAGTGGAATTTTTATGCTGCTTTTTGCAAGAAGAGGTGGGTACCCATAAAAATACAAGTGACCTACTACCAATCCTATTATTTTAATTGACATCTGTGAGCATATTTTCTTAGGCTGCATCAAGACAGACGAGGGCCCTTTGTGCCCTTCTGACAGCGATGGCAATCATTAAAGATTTACCAGGGTCATTAAAGTGAGAAATAGCAGTAATGCAGAGCTGAATATCACCATCCCATGTGGATTCAACTGAAGTGCAAAGAAAGCCAGCACAGAATTAGCTGAGATCCTGCACTACCACCTTAACCTCATCATAAAAAAGAAAAGGGGAAAAAAAATCACCAACTTGTCTAAAATATATGAAAGTAGCACATTTCACTTATATGGTATTGCCAGTAAAGGACATAACGCTGCCCTTCGCATTAAAGCGCTACCTGTGCTTTCACATGATTCCAGGTACAACGAGAGCTGGTGGGGGGACCCCAGGTCACTGCATCAGTCCAGCCCAGGAAACATTTCTGTTGGATTCTCCTAAGACATCACAGCAAATGCAAAAGGAGGAGGCTCATGGGCCACACGTCATCATGTGCGGGCAGTGGAGGATGACGGCATCCCCCATGCAAAGGGAAACCTTGATGTGGAGCCACGGGGGAAGCCCCAGGAACAACCCACCTCGTGTTACTGGCAGCAAGCACGGTTGGCCTCAGCGTGTGTGCAGGAAGCGGGTAGCAACTCGTCTGTGCCCTTCCAGGAATCCTTGTTGAGAAACCAGCACAGTCCTGGCAGTACACCAGTTTTAAAAGGAAAGAGCAATTACTGTGAGTCAGTAGGTTGTTAGCTCAGCCAAATCTGGTGTCTCTTTCCACAGCATCTTATGTTCGTCTCTCTAAGCACGAACCAGATTTCTGCTTCATTATTGAATTTGAACTTAAAAAGCAACATCCCACCATATCTTTGAAATATAGTCCTTATGTAGGCACTGTGGCTATTTTTAGTAAAGACCAAAAGACACTAAGATGCAAAGAAACAAACAGCTGCAGGTATAATAAGGTTTAATGTGTTTAACTACAAGCCTGATGACTCCAAGACACACACCTTGTCAGAGCAGCTGTATGTAAATTACACTAAGGTAAAAAAAGAAACAATTTTTTAAATCATTATCACACGTGTGTTCAATTATTGTAATACTTTGTGAATTGACATCACAAAAATCCTCCAAGAAAAGGTACCGGGGGCTTCTAACCTTGCTTTGATTATCCTGTTCATTATATCAAATGGAACAGGAAAGCGATCTCCTACGGGAATCAGTCACTGCTCTTGTTTTAATCCATCTCCTTTGATTTCCCAAGTAGCTCAGATTAAAGATAGACCTTCTCTTCCCTCTGATGTGGTGCCTCACTGCGGAGCTGTGAGAAGGAGCAAGCTGCACAAAGCTCTTTGTCTGCCAGGGCTGCATCATTCAGCCAATCCATGTCCCAGTTACAGTGCCAGGCTCTTCGGTGGTGGAAAAAAAGCTTCCTGACACTCACCTGAAAAATGGAGCAACAGACAGCAACGGTCACAGAAGGAGGGTGGGGGGGAGGGGGGTGGAGAAAAATAAGCGAATAAGTGCAGGTTAAAAATAAACACTGTGAAGATCCCTCTGGGGATGCAAACACGCAGACACGCCCATGTTCGTAAGAAAGTATTACGTAGCTGTAACACACAACGGTTGTGAACGCTTCACTTGAGCTTATCACGTGTGAGTACTCTCTCTACCACACTACGGATGCTGGTGTTGTGGCAGCTGTGGGACCGTGGTGCTAAAGTCCCTTCCAAGATAACTTCTACCAGTCTTCTGTATCCCAGTGAAAAATAAACAATACTTCAAGCTCCTATCGACTCACACCTGGCATATTGGTCCTTCAGAGCCAGACATCATTATCGCATGATGCACAACAGTGAACATGTTTTAAACATATGTTTTACATGGTGCAATCAATCACAATGCAACTAATCACACTAATAGTTGGTACACAGTAACAATACACCCTCAAGCTCGTGCAGCAGCGAGATAATGTGTTTCTCAGGTCATTGGAGGCACTAATTTCACCTTCTGCCTCATGATACTTCCAAGGAGTGCGTTATCTCAGGGTAACACATGTCTGCTGGTACCTGACTGTTTAATTATTGTACACAAAATTCCAAATCAGAATAATTGTCATCTCAAAGTACTGCTGTGCACTGCAGGGTCCTCCTGGTGTAAGTGAACAAATGCAAGCTATGCAGCAAACAGAATGACCTTGGTAGAGATTTCTTCCCCAAACCAATGGCTTCTCACAACTTTAAAGCATAACCTGAAGAAGAAAGAAAATACAAATGTTGTAATTACATTGTCAGTTGAAAAATTCATAATGATTTGCAATTTGTTTTTAGTACACTATTTGTCTAAACAAAGGGTCTCTTGTGTCAAATACACAAACCAGGATCTCTCAAAATATTTTCCCTAGCCCATTTCTTAGCAAGAGTGGATGTTTTAGTCTTTTTTAGTGACAGCCTTCCACTTTATATAAACACACACATGCTCTTTGGAGCAAGGCTTTTATTTATGAGGTAGATGGGTTACAGAGTCAGTCTCCAATCCAGTGAAATAGTTATTCGAGGCGGAGCAGTATCAGCAGGAGTGGGAACGATTCACATATGAGCAGGTGGAAGCGCTGAGTGACAGGTAGTAAGCCTGAGGTGTGGGATACCCAGTCCTGACTCTCCAGTAGGACCAGCACACAGAGACATGAGTTTGCACCTGAATCTGCTCTCTGTGGCTTGAACATCTGAAACACCAAGTATCTGTGGCAGAGGTCCTGCTATATACAGCTAACTGATTTTACTTTTCTTTCAGGAGAAACCTGATCTCAGAGTTGAGATGCATTTCCTCGTAGAACTCAGCCACGTAACAGACACCATTCCTACAAGCAATAGGATTTCTGATCACTTGCTGTTTTCTGTCACTCCACACCCCTGAAAAAGAAGTAAAGACTGATCCCTTAAATATCCACAGGCCTTCAAATAACTAAGAAAAAAAATTCAGTCTTAGCTACTTTTCATTGCTGCTTTTTAAACACTCAAATATTGTGATGGTACACTTAAGTATCCAGGCACATTCATTTATTATAAGCGAGGAATTTTGGGGTAAATGAGGAATTTCATGGAAATATAAGGTTTCATATAATCTCTGTGCTGTTCTGAACTACGGCTGCACCATTAGTTCTATTCTGACCCCTAGAGCAATTGGTCCTGACTTGTCATGGGATGAAAATCCATCACTCGAATTGCTTGATATTTGGGATGCCAATCCATCATCCAAGCTACTTAATACACAGCATACCAGACAATATCTTACCATGAATCACTAAGAAGATACGGAATAATATAAAAAACTAGAGCCCTAAAGGATCAATAAAGGTGATTTAGTGCAGCCCCCAAACCTGCAGCAGGGTTATTAATACCTTACCCAATCCTGAGATATGTTTGTGCAACTCATTCTTTTACATAATCAAAAATATCTTTGCATAAATGCCAAGATGAGGACACCAGGCACAGTGGCAGTTATGACTAGCTAAAGGACTAAAAGGTCAAAAAACTGGCAATAATACCAATTAGCTATTAAAAAAAGCAACAGTCTTTTTTTTTTTTTTTTCTGAAATCGGATTGTCTTCTAGAGGCTTGAGACACATGAGCCCTTCTAATGGAGTATTTATGAGTACGTGCAACTTGAATTCTGATTTTGTTCCTACCTGAACAGTATCTTTCAAGACATCTAAAGTAATTAGGACTTCTCTAAAAACTGGGGTTTTTTTTCTATTTAATCATTCCCTTTTTTTGTTGTTGATATTTACATAAGTAACTAAAAGTAATTTATCAGGATATGCAGTTCTACAAACTGGAATTTACTTTGGGCTCTATCTACATTAGCTACTAAATCAGCAAAAATGGGAAAGATTTTCTTGTGGAAACAAATGTTACTGAGGTCCCCACATCTATGCTACAGGCTTTTTCGGGTTTTTGCTTCGGCCTACAGTCAGTCTGATCACCTAACTGAGCATCCTCACTGTGCTCATGGCTCAGAGATGGCTCAAAAAGAGTTGTTGGTTCCAACATGTTGTCCTCTCCAGCAAACACCCGGAGTAGTTTATTTTCCCTTTAAAGGAATCTAGTTCACATGCACTATGAAGCTGCCCAGTGAACCATCATGGGATACATGGGGATGATGAAGGGGTGAACTGGGTCTCCCTGTTCACACTAAAACTGCACTGTTCCTCCTTCCACCCCCAAAGGTGGGCGTGCATTCATCCTGTGTTTGCCATCAGCAGTCTCTCTGGCACACTGGGGAGCAAGCAGAAAAAATGCTGGCAGTATCAAATGTCATCACGAATGTGATCAACAGTTGTTCATTAGTTTGTGATAGACTCTTTCACGAATTACCTGCTGGGGAAACTGTTCACTTACAGATAAGTGAGAAGCTGTTTGTAGGAGTCATACAAAATTAAAAAAAAAAAAACAAAAAACAAAAAAACCCACATGTACTTTTATCTTTTGGATGGATATTTTTCAGCTCTAAAAGGTGTTGCCACAACTTTCACCCACGTGTGATTTTTCAGTGTCGCTTTCCATTATGCTCCTTCTCAGCTGCAAGAAAGGAGACAAATTATGAGCTATTTCAGGAAGGTTATAGCTTTGCTTTACTTGGGATGAGAAATTAAGGATGCCCTGACTGACAGCATGTGGTTTCTATTTCTGTTTATAAGCAGTCTTAGAATAGTAGGTCAAAAGGATTAGAGGAAGGTCAGTATTACTATTTCTAGAGGAAACCAGCAATTGTAGATTCACTTCAATGTTCTTGCTTTCCAAAGCAAGTGGAAATCTTATATGACAGGGTTTTTCAAACACCTGCTCTTTTTCTTTTTTTTTTTTCTTTAGTAATTGAAGTAAAGGAAAGAGCTGTGGGGTTATTTACCTCTCTTTTCTGCCTTTCATCCATTACATAATAAATATTATATGGGGAGGAAAAAAAGTTAATTTGTCATCTGATATGGGCCCTAAAATATTTTTTTTATTGTAACTACAAAGCAAAGAAACAATAAGATCAATACAACCTACATAATATTTAAGGCAAAAACACATGGAGGAGCCATAACCTCTGACCAACACCACAGTCAAATACTGTAAAAGAGTAAAATGTTCTCTGCAGACCACTCTTTTCATTTTCCATTCTCTCACATCTGATCTTGCTGTTCACCAGCATCACAGGGGAAAAACTCACTCAATTCACATAGGTTACATCAGTTTATCAATTTATTAACTACTTGTAAAGAACTGCCATTCTATGACCCACATGTTCAGGATCAATACCCATGACAGAACAGGTGAATCACTACACTGGGCACTTACAAAATGTTAATTTGTGCTCAGTGATGACCAGAATTCACGCTGCTTTTTTGCTCCTTTTCAAGTTGACTCCTTTTTCTAAAGTTTCCCTACAATTCCCTGATTACTGTTTAATCCAGCTGATGGTTGTCTCCCTCTTTAGCACGACAGGAACTCAGCGTGACATGCACACATAGCTTACACCTCCCTACTCCCTACCTTACCAGCTGCTACCTAGGCTGTTTTGGAAGAGGTGAGCTATGTGTACACCCCCCTGACTAGCCATCCTATGCATCCCACTGCTGAAAGCATGTCGGGGTGGAGAAACTGCATCCTATACGCAGTACTGCAAAACATAGAAGGCAAATGGGGCATGTTCGAATTTTTCCAAATTGCACAGTGTAAGCCTCACTGTATTAGGACCTATTTCTCCTTCCGGGGGAGAGGGGAAAAGAAAAAAAAAAGATTGCAATGCTCCAGTGCTTTTAATGGCTGAAAAATCATGTTCCCTTGAGTGAGAAGATAAGCCGGGAGGATTTTTAATTAAAACTCACTCTTCCTCATCCTTATCCCAAAAGTCTGTTTCATGTTAAAAGCCGGTCTTTCTATCATTCCCTGACACTCCAGGTATGTCTTGCAGATTACCTGTTTGCTCTTTTCCATAAGGAAACTAGATTGCACGTACATATTGTAAAACAGGACCTGTACACGACCAGACCAGACACATCCTGAACACAACTACAGGAACATATTTGTAGCAAATCCACCTGCAAAAAGTCACTATTGCTCTGCTGCGTGAAGCAACATTTCCTTAGAAGATGCATGCAGCACACTTCATATTGATGCTGCTAAAAAGCCTACAACAGTGAGCTGCCACATGGGGCTGACGTCATCAGTGTCCTCTGTGATGTCAGCAAAGATGCTAATGCAGCTCATCTGTGGGGATGTCACCCAGCAGGAGGCCAGGGACATACTGCAGACCTCCCAGTTACCGTAGTTATTGAGGTGGACAGTTTGTGACTCGGCTGCTTCTGACTGACAGGCGTCTCAAGTGAATCTCCTGTGCTGGGTGGGTGAGCCTACATTTCAGGGCTGTGACATCTCCAAGCTCATGGGCCGCTGATGCTGATGAGGCTGTGGGGCTTGGCACTGTCCCCTGCCCACCAATGCCCTGCTCATGAATTTGGCCTCTTGCTTGCAGCACACCCCAAAATATCATATACTCACAACACGTCCTGTAGTTCTTGGCCCTGTGAGGATTTTACCCTGGAAGCATAGATTTGCAGAAAGGATGAATGCTGCCAGGGTAATTAAAGGGAAAACAAGACTGGAAATGAGCTCTTAGATGGATATGTCATACTGATGTAGAACACCTAAAGAATCAGGTCTTGTCCAGCATCTGCACCAAAGTTATTCAAGGCATTAGTTCTACCCCAAAATGCTAGGAATCTGATTGACCAAAGCTAAACCAAAACTCCTTCCAACTAACAACTGGCCAGGAGAAGCCTGTTGAAACCAGTGCTCACAAATAAATTCATCCCCGTACTGACTACAAAGCTACCCTTCCAAAGGTAGCTTGCAAAGCATCTGGGTGCTCCGCTCCTTGAAGAAAGCTTTCACAGAAGGGCAACATCTTTTTTTTTTTATGGATCCTATGGATGCATTTTACCATGCTCTCAGCTCTATCAACACAAACAAACAAAAGAAACCGCAGTAAAAGTCTTGAGAAAGTCTAGAAACTGAGTTATCATTGCCTCTAATGGCAAAGTTTGGTAAGTAAAAATAATCTAGCTATGTATTTTTTTACATGAAGAAATGAAAAATGTAGCCTAAAAAAACGCAGCTGGAACTTAGAGGAAGAAGGTCTGTGCAATTAAGCAACACACTTCAATATGGTGAACTGAGCTTACTTTGTTTGCCTTTTCCTCGGTCTGTGTTTATACCATAGGATTTTTGGAAGAGAGGAAGATACTGAGGCACTGATAATTCTTGCTGATTTTCTCCCTCTTCCATTTTTATCATATGTTTTGTTTAGATGAAGTTTTGTTTAGATTGGTTGGGGTTTTTTTAATTATTATTTTTACCACAATCTTGTTTATGCTACAATTTTCATGATTTTGCCCTGAACTCATTTGACTACTCATTGTATTTTTACGACTTTCATTTGTAGAACGATTATCTTTTGATCTTCTGCTGTTTTCCCATATGTTTAAAGATTTCAAAACTAATTAAGATGATTAACTAAAAAAGACTAATTGCATTCATAAATGAGATGTGTCACTTATGATTAGCAGGTGGCTCTTTTCTGTTTTGGATACATAAAAGCAGATGGAAATGTGGCAGACTTAGCTATATTTAATCTCCCCACTTCCTTCCAGACTGCTCCACTTTCCGTTTAACATTGCTAATGACAATAAAACCTATGAAAGCTTCAGATTATTTTTTTTTTCCTCTCCTTTGCCATTTCTCTTTTGGCAACCAACATTGAATTTTAAACCCTGGCCATTCTTAACTGAGAGTTTTCAAACTGTGTTTTCTAAACATTTTGTGACTTCTACTCAGAAGCTTCAAGTTACCTGGAAGGACAGGAGGAGAAAACATATTCAAAAATAAGAATTCTGTTTCTGATTTTGGTGTGCAATGAATGGTATAAATATTATTTCATTATGATTTTCAAAGAAAAGCCATCTAAAAGAACTCCTTTTGCTCCTAGATTCTTTTTTGCTATATTTTGGCATAAAAGCAGACATATAACACTCCTTTTCCTATATCTAAGATTTTTTGCCAATATTACCAGAAATGCTACTCTGAGTCAGTTGTTTCACTGTACTGTATTCTCCTTTTATTTAGACTTCTTTTTAACTATTACTTCTTTTAACCTATGCTTTTCTATTTCACTCTTTACTCATTACTTCATATTTTCTCTGCTGTCACTTTTGATACAGTATCTGCAACTCATCCCTTCTCCAAATCTTGCCTTTTCCTCACTTAAGCAATTTTTTTGTAAGCATAACAAATAAAACTTAGCGCATATCAGTCAACATCTGCACATCATACGCATTTGTTTTGTAGTAATACATAAAGAGACACATTAAAAAGTAGATTGTCTTTTCATTTTCATATACATAGTATGAGAGAAGAAAAAAAAAATCAGATACATTTTGCAAGTTCACATATTCTAAGTGCTGGGAAAACTAGATCACATTTTCCTGACTATAGTTTTATACCAATAGAGTCCTTTAAAATCAACAGTGTGTGATTTATTTTTCAGTTGTTATCACTGTCTTGTTTCTCACTATTAAGCACAGGTATTCCAAACGCATAGCTCAATAGGAACTTGCTTACAGGTGTTATGTACCTTCACACATCTTTTCCTGTGCTTCAAAATTACTTTTAAAAACATATAATTCATTGCTAGCCAAATGCACCAAGCTATTTCTTTTTACCACTGCACAAATAAAAGCAACAACAAAAAATAACAGTACAACCACACGACAGTACAGGAAATAACTAGCTCATAGAGGCTTGAGAAATAGTGGTAACTTAAGAATTTTATATCTAAAATACACACACTATTTTAAAGTACATAAAAACAATTGAACAGGTTAAGTGTGACTGGAGCCAGTTTGTTTTTCAAACTTATAAAACAAGTTGACCACTCTAAGTTATAGTGCTTACCGTGCAAAACTGTTTTGCCTATACTTGTATCAGAATAACTCTAAAAAAATATTATTTGGGATTTATGCAAGTATATTTTGGATATATGGTCCAAAAAGACTTATTTGACGCTAACTTTTTGATGATGCAGCAGTTTTTATTTAAGTGGAAGTATTCTAGAGTAAGTGAGCAAAAAAGAAAGAAAAAAAAGAAATCAGACTAGAGGGATTAAATTACATTGAAACAAGGAAACAAGTTCTTCCACACCAAAAATTCTGGTGCTTTGACCATCTTCAATGGATCTGATCACACACTGCTTACATAAGAATATACAAAATTAGTACAATTTTTGAGATGTCTAGCAGCATCATTTGTATTGTATGAGGTAACCAAAAACTGGTCAGAGGATAATACATATGGGATGGGACACAACATCTATTGCTTAAAGCAACCCTGTAAGTGAAAAAAAATGGAAAACCAAACCAAGTGATATACATAACAGGTGGTGATAGTGCAGATTTCCACCTGCATTCAATAGCAAGAAGGATTACCCTCCCTAATTGTCGCTCCTTTTTATCTCAGTTCTTCTCTGTTCAGACACACACACTAAACAGTAGGGCTGAAATGCAAAGATGTGTAGCTTCTAAGATAGCAATAATGAGAAAGCATGCTAAGTCCCAATCACAAATGAAAAGGACTAGACTGGCTTTCAAAATAGGCAAATGTGATACCAGGTGGTTTTCTGAATTCAAGGCTTTTATTATATCCGGTATACTACTGTGAATAATAGTATGACAGAACTTTAAAACAAAACCCAGATCTTCCTGTCTTCAGCTCTCATTTAAGATACTTGTCTTCAGCAAAAAGTTTAGATGCATAAGGACTTGAGGATTTCACGAGGAGTTCATGAGTGCAGCTACATACAGATTTTTTTTTGCTGTTGTTCAGAAAAAAACAAAACCTGTAAAGTATCTTTGCCAATAAATTTGAGTAAGTGCTATTAGTACAGATGCTATTGAATACTAGCATCCTGCATCATCTGTTTAAAGCGCTGTTATAAGGAACCGTATGACTCAGGGAATTGGTAATGGGATATAGAGCCTTTCACCTCTAGGTCAATAGTTATAATCTGAAACAGACGGAGAGAGCCCAGGAGTCAATGCCATGTAATTCCCGTCTACTGACTTTAGTAAAATTAGTCTGTGGCCTCCAGACAATTTCTATAGAAGAAATACTGTAACCACAATAGGCGAGAGAAAAGCCACTGGCACTGGTATCTGGCACTGACAAGAACAGGAAAGCCAAGAAATTGTCTAGGGGAATGCGTAGTCTTCCTAAAACAAGTGAAAGTGTATCAGTGAAGAGGCTAAGAGAAAATGGTTCGCAGTAACTTTTAATCTTTCTATGGCACTGGCAACTCTCGTGGACTTGAAGCCACTTGAAATTTTAAGTGTTCACCACTCATACAAAATATCAGACAGTACATCCGGTGCATCCCATAAATATTGGGCAAAATTCATAACCTATACACATCAACACACTCTGTACGTGTCACCTCAGTAACAACATACAATCTTCAGCTGCAATGACACAACTGGTCAAATCTGTAGAAAGTTGAGTATCACCATCAAATTCGAGGCATTCAGGCTTATTTACAGAGCTGGAAAACAGCCTTTTGTTGGAAACTCCCAGCACAGTGCTGTTTCCAGTCATTTGCTCTATCTTCTGATTTACGTTTGTGATTGTGCAGCCTCAACCTGTTGCTCCATTACACCTACCTCCACTCTCAAGGTAACAAACTATACTGGACAGTCCTTTGCTGTTTAAGTTGCAAAATACTGGATACCACTGCTACTGCAGAGAGGCTAACAATGAATAAAAACCAAACACATGAAGGAAAAAAGCATAGTTTAGTCATTCTGTATTAAGCTGAAACAAGGACAACCTCAACACCACCAAGAATATCAACAGATTAAAGACAAGACATCAGGATTACATGACAGGATACATGATACTGATGCGTAGCAGCCTGCAGATGTCCTATACAGGTGACATGCAACTACTCATCTGGTGAGCCCTTCTCCCATCTGCAATGTATACAAACAAGGCTCAGGAGGGCTTGAACTGCAGTGAGGTATAGTATGGGCAACGTGAAGTCATGTAACAACGTCAATTTTCAAACGTACTTTGAATAGTTTCTGGAAAGAGGATCTAGACTAGTTTATTCTAGTGTCAACTGTGAAACTCAAAGAACTCCAAGTGACCTAGTCACATGCTGGGAGCCCTGTTAATCTTTAGCTGCGATGACATTGACAAGTTTGTAAAACACACTGAAAAATAGCATCTCAGGACATTGGGCACAATCTATTAATAATCAGAACAAATGTATTGAACTATAAGACACTTCTGTACAATCACATGGATGAACTTTTATTAGCATAATGAAACAGTGGGATTTAGTGGGTTTTCTGATGCCTACTTGATGGCCACATGCTCATCACTAGAACATCACTCTGTACTAAAAAATAGACATTCTCCTACAACTTCTTTCTGTGTATTTTAAATTTATAAAAGTTCAGATTATCTGAGATATGCCAAATAGGAATCATTAATTTTGAAGAGAAATTATTTTCCTTTCATAAAATCTACTTTAGTTACCTATATCACCAAATGACAAAACTCAGCCTTTAATTTAGAAATAAAGCGTGTTGGTCCTCTCTAAACTCCACAGCATTTTTGTCTTTAATAGCACCCCTTTAAAGTAAGACATAAAAATAGTCAGTAACTGGAGGAACTGTTCATGTTTTTCTTCATTTCTAGTGTGTTTTCTTAACTCATCAGTTGTGATTCATTTCTTGTCAATTATGCATATGAGTAAACTGAATGGAAATATTTTTGTTAAGTGGAGATTAAGCTTTGACTAACTTTCCTTCACCCAGTCTTTGAATATTAAAATATTATTTTGGTGATTTTAAAAAGTACATTTCTCAATTTTCAATATTTTCACATAGCTTATGCTAATCCACACAAAGAGTGGCAGGTGTTGTACCCAGAAATATTTTTCACTAGAACAGTACTTGAAATTAATTTTTTGCTTGACTAGTGTTTTTTTAAATTCACTTTAAAAATGAAATTTAATTAAATAGAAGAGAGGAATATAATTTCAAAATGAAAAACATCAAAACAATGGTAACACTTTCTAGGTAGGTTTTTTGTCCCCACTCCACCCTTCATTTTGGCATAGGCAAAGGTGAGAAGACAGAGGGAGAAAAATAAATTATTTGAACCTGACATGATATCAGCTAGTTTCAGTCAATTGAAGAGACATTTGTCTTTCTCAGCTCTCTCTCTTGCTTTTTTTCGGTGAAGGCAGATTTATGATGTCAAAGCCAGGATTTTGGCCCCTGTTTTCTCACCAGTTTTTAACAAGAACTGAGCATCCAAATCCTCTTTAGATGGCTTTCAAAACAGGAGCCCTAACTTCTCCATTATGATTTTTAGGTAATACAGGGATGACCATTCTTGTTC
Organism: Tetrax tetrax; assembly: GCA_009806455.1. Lineage (NCBI taxonomy): Eukaryota > Metazoa > Chordata > Aves > Otidiformes > Otididae > Tetrax > Tetrax tetrax. The sequence continues at coordinate 461,702 of WHYT01017785.1, read as the reverse complement.
TAAGAGCATACAGCCAGGAGGACCTTTCCAGGTTGGTGTGGTCCACCGGACACATGCATGGAAAGAGGCCCAACCTAGAGCTTTCCCTGAGCACCCTGCTCTGGCAGATGGTCCCTCACCCATGTGCACCTCACAGGCCTCCACCCCCTCCTAGCACCCGTCGTAAGGATTTCCCATCGCCAGCAGGAATTTGCACATACCCACACTGACAGCAAACTCTTGAGACAGCCACATTTTTGGTAGAGAAAACAAACACACGCACCCAAAACCTCCTCCCAGCCTTGCATCACATTTTCACACTCAGTGAATGTTTCCCACTCCCCTGGGCATTAACTCGGGTTGCCTCTCTGCCCCCATGCTCTCCTCTTGGGTTTCCAAACTTGACTTTGCTGTCAGGATCTGTCCCATCAGTAGAGCTGTTTCTTCAGCCTGTTACCCTAATCTCTGGCCTGTGACAGCACAGGAGAGTAAAGGACCAGAAGGGAAAGGATGGCAATAAGAAACGAAGAGGAAAGCAGACAGGTAGCTGGCTCTCTTCCACCATCGATGTATCCATGCTGAGCTGAGGGACGTGGTGCCCAGAGATCAGCCTGAATGCATTTCCCGTGTGCATTTGCCTAAACCAAATTACTAGATGTCTGCGTTTCTTTTTTTAAAGCGGTCCCTTTTTATATCCATAATCTCCATGAAGATAATTCATGACATTCTCTATAGCGTTACCGGGTTGTAGAGCAGAGCTGGCTGAACTCTCTGCAAAGGGCACTAGATTAAATGCAGGTAACTGTTATGAATCGTTAGTTGCAATTTACTGACTGCGGCAGGGGGAAGACAGAGGGCATGGTGTGGTTTTCACAGCATGAATTAGAGTTCTCTGGTGAAATGAGGGTGCTTTGTGCTGATTAAATTATAAGAAGTGTGCACCTGGGCCACATAAAGACCTGACATTCTCTCCCTATAGTTTGACTGATAATACAAACGATGTACATCATAATTTCTGCATCATCTAAAAGTTTAATACATGTAATTGTGAGCTGCTTTTCTTCTTTGAAATTGCAAACACAGCAAAATTGCAGGCTTGGTGCTACTGATGAGTCATTGTTGGCCTGCTGTATCTGTATTACAATGGCCATACATAAAAAGAACCATGACATCCCAGTTTACAGTCATTATCTGTTTCCTTTTGAGTTGTTTCCACAGCTGAACAGCTCAGAAGGAGCCTGGGTCAAGTGGCAGGGGAGGAGGAGTTGAATTGGTAGCTTTTAACAGAGATGAGTTTGATATGATCTCAGCC
>WHYT01017785.1:445168-459021 GCA_009806455.1 Tetrax tetrax | reverse complement strand
TTAAAAAAAAAAAAAAAAAAAAAAAAGAAAAAGAGAAGGCATACTCAGATGCTTCAAATTTTGCTGATGTAATAGTAAAACCTCTTTCTTTAAAAGCAGGAATTTTCTTCTCTAAAAGCTAAAATCTTTAAAGTAATGAAATTATTTCAACATAACTTCATCCTACTAAGAAAAGGAATCCAACATATTTCAGCTGGCACAAGGGCTTATTGTCATTTCTTCTCTGAATAAAACTGAAATCTATTGTTTCCCCCATGAGACTAAGTGAAAATAAGGGAATGTGAGGATTGCCCATTTTAGATTTAAGGTACTACCAATAGCAGCTCTCTTAATAAAAGCTGCAAGCACTCATCATTCGGTTGATCGCTGATTGATACAAAAGGAGTAGTTCAGAGTAAGCAGAGACATTGCATGGAAATCCCTGGATGACCACTCTGATTAGTACAGGACAGCAGTTGCATATTGCATTGGTTTTCTTCAGACCACAGAAGCGGCTGAGATAACAAAACTGTTTGGAATCTGACTGCCTTTTTTTATAGAATCATAGAATAATTAGAGTTGGAAGGTCATTAGATTAGAACTTTAAAGGTCATCTAATCCAACCCCTCTGCGAGGAGCAGAGACATCTGCAACCAGTTCAGCTTGCTCAGAGCCCCCTCCAGCCTGGCCTTGAATGTTTCCAGGGATGGGGCATCCACCACCTCTCTGGGCGAACTGTTCCAGTGTTCCACCACCCTCAGTGTAAAAATGTTTTCCTAGTATCTAATCTAAATCTACTTCCCTCTATTTTGAAACCATTACCCCTAGCCCTGTCACAACAGGTCCTACTGAAGAGTTTATCCCTGTCTTTCCTGTAGGCCCCCTTTAGGTACTGGAAGACGGCTATCAGGAGCTTCCTCTTCTTCAGGAGGCTCCAGGTTTTCTTCTAAACTAGATAAGTATAATAAATTACAGTTTCTGAGTAAGAGTTTTTTAAATTTTTTAATCATTTCAGGCAGAGGACACTTTCATCATCTGAAATAAGGAACTGAGGCCTTGCAACATATGGTCATGGCAGCTCAATCACTCTCGGGACATAGGAAGGCATTGCACTTCTAAAACCAGGGAAAAAAAGGCTTACTCTTACACAAAGCTTTTCTCTTATTGCTTCTTAGGCTGGTAATAAAGGCAAGACAAGCTGGAGAAGCAAAGGAGACAGAGTAAAGGACTACATCAAAGCCTGCCCAATTCTTCCACAAGTTGGAAGTTTCATAAATACTTGAGGGACCACGGTATCAGTGACTTAATTTCACAGAGCTTGCCAGAACCCAGTCCTTCTGTGCCAGAAACCTGCCACAAGAGTGAGCACGCCTACACTGTTAGTTGGAAAATAAACACCTTCAATCTTCCCTGACAGTGACACCAGTCTGGATAAAAACATTAGACTCCAGCTAGTGCTTTAACATCTATAATTTTTTTTCAGGTTATGAGACACAATCAGAAAAAAATAAGCTAAAGGAGTATATGTACATAGAAAGTGCCAGAAGGTAGCTGTTGGAACTAGGCTGGTCCTGGGAAGAGATCATGCGCTGGACACAAAGGCCACTGAGCCATAAATGAGCAAAGCAGAAGGACACAACTGCTTATTTATTAAGCAATGTTCTGCCTCCCTTACTTGTAGTGCATAGTACCTCACTACAGTCTCACTGGGACTATTATCAGAGCAAATTACTGCTCAACATGAATAAATGTTGAAGAGTCTGGATCTAAGCTTTTAAGTGTTTTTTTAATGTCTTAATGTGTTTTAAATTGTTTTTATTATTATGCACAGCTACATTATAGGGGCAATTCTATATAGATGAAGCTGAGCTGAGCTCTCTGTTGAAAGGTCAAGGCTTGTAAGTGTTACTAATTAGGGACACAGGCACAGAATGAGTTATGTTTCCTTAGATAAGGAAAAGAAAAGAGACCTAGCTGTTGTCTAATGTAACATTAAATCACTCCTGCTTCTCCATAGCAGAGTTTAAATATACCATGAAACAAATGCCCTGGTTCTTAAGCTGCATTCTGCCCTACCCAAGAGGTGCAGAATCACAAAAAAAAAGGCAGGTATAGAGTAGGCCACTTCAAATTTCAGAAGAAAGCTTATCTATCACAAAGGTTTTGTCAGTCTCAAGAAGAGAGGCTAACATGAGATTCGTCTGTCAGAATCCAGCTCAATGAATCAAATGTCAGTGTGGAGGAGGATGTGATGAGAGCGCAGAGGGTACAGAGAAGGCAGAAGGCGATATACAAAAGATGAAAAGTCTATTTTGTGAGGTCAGGGAGGTGATAGTCAGGACCACTGAATCAGAATGTACTTTTCAGGTTGCAATTCTCATCAGGGTGAAAGATGCTCTCGTCTAAAGAAAAAATGTTGCAACTATAACATGGTGCAGCTGGTATGCAGCTGTAACTGGAAATGAGAACAGAAATTCACCAGTGCTAGCATTAACCTTTCTCTACTGTATCAAAAATCGGTATGAATATTTGGAACTCGGGCTGCATTTCCTCTGATGGCCATACACAGTCTGGTTAGACAAAGGGCTAATGCCCATTACTCAAAGGTTACATTTGGTATAGGCTCACATCTTCACTTTGTACCACTTTCAAGAATCTCAGCTGCTAATAAAGTGAAAAAGAAACTTATTAAAAGGCAATAGTGAAAAAGAAACTTATTGGAGAACAACCATGAATGGTTTCCTTTCAAATCACAAATTAATCTAGTAGCTTTAAACTCACCTTTAAGACAAACACTCAGATCTGAATTCCTGTTATTAAGGTGATAGACGCTACAATAATTTACAGAGGTGAACACAGAAGTTACACCCCTGACAGCTCTACATTGCTTTGTCTAAATTAATAACTACTTTGAATAAAAGGCTTCTAGTCCAGCTGTACAGTCTCACACTTAACTTTTCCATTAGTGTCACTGGCTTCCCAGGGGTCTCTTCTCATACTTCACATGTTTATGGACAAGACATAAACGACCCTACATACATCAGCTGGGCTCAGTGAGCATCCCTCTCTCTCCTCCTCTGATATCCATTAAATTTATGCTATGGTCATTTCAGAAATACAGTCACACCTTGCAAAGCTATATAAAAAGGCCTAGCAACTAGTCCTGGAAACCTTATTCACACAAGCAGGCCTGGTGTGAAGCAGAGGTACTGCGGCTGATGAAGCTATTGCACTTGCATGTGTAAGTGGCACAAGTGCCTCTTGCAGACAGATCCCTGCCAGTTTCCACTCAGCTCTTCCTTTTTGCTGCTCAGCATGCAGTCAGTTTATGAGAAATAGGTGGTGTGCATGGTGAAGTCACATACGGAGTGTGTGAAATAATAAAGCTCTTACCTGCACTCGAGTCACAAAGAGACATTGGTCCTGTTGGGGAGCTCCGGATTGGGTGCTGAGCTCTACCTCAGGGACTCTCGCTTAACCCAGGATGGGGCCACCTGGCTGCCTGAGGAACACAGGTAACACTGGAGTACAAATCAGCTTCACCTCTGAGAATATCTGCTAATGTTACGGCTGTATTTATTTTGCCACTGTGACTTTAAAGGCCAAATAATCAACAAGAGTTGTTTTCATATGGATGCTTCCTGATTATATTGAAATGCTCATTTTAGAGATGTCCTTAGGTTCTTAAAACTTGCAGTAAGGATTTTCATTTAGGAAGGCAACTGGAAAAAACATACTTTTCCAGTACATATATTTGCTGCCCGTGAAAACTAAGCAATTCAGCAACAATCAGAACCAGAAATTCAGGAGAAACTAAGCTTGGCTGCTCCAAATCACAGTTCTGCTGAAGGACACTAATTACTGTGCAAAATCCCATGTGTTCATCTGGTCCAGCTTGTCCTTGGCATTGACTGTTAACTGCATCATATTGCTTGATGGGTTTATGATGTGGACAAACACGCGTTAAAGAGTAAAACATGCCTATGGAAACTAATTTCCAGTGTGACCTATGCCAGGATTAAACTGAGGTCTCCAAAGATAAAAGAGAGTGTATCAATCAACCGCACCTTATAACTACTCTGTCAGCCATAGAACACATATCAAATAAAATTAAGTGCTAAATCAACTTAGCTATACACACAAAATAATTAAATACTATTTATTGATTTGCTTTTTCATTGAAAGGGAGGGGAAAAAAAGACAAACAAGCTGGTATGGTACTGAAGTTTCAATATGTTGGTCTCATATAGGGTATAGCTTAGGATTTTATTGACATTAAAATAAAACCTTGCAGCCTGTAAATATCAGGCTTTCTTCTTTCTGGAAAGGGAAAAAAAAAATCAACACAACAAAGCATGTATTTAGATGGATCTATGCAATAGATTCTGAAATTATCCTCTCTGGACACTTATTCCAGATTTCAGAGTGCCTATTCTTTTTAAATTACAGCAAATGTAGGAGACTTAAACTAAATTGAAATAAATGGTAATGCCCATTTAAAATTAAAAGCACCCATGTTAATATCTATAATGTCAAAATACCTGTCTGCACCAAATGAGGCAGAAAAGGCCTCAAAGGAAAAACTTTGTGGAATGACTTAAATAAGAGTTAAAATAGCTTTAAAACAATCGCTGAAGATACACCGAAATTTAACATTATTAAAATTCTGTTTAATTATATAAAGAAATGCTCAGCAAAAAAAAAAACAAAAAGGACATAAAACTTATTTGTAGGATAAAGGTCTGTTTTCTACTATAAAAATAACTGTTAATAATGTTATGCAAATAGTCTAGCTGACTTATTGAAAATTCAGCAGTAGCAGGAAAATGGCAGAAAGAGCCATTCTCTCAGCACCAAACTCAAAACTTCTTATGTCACACTCCACGCTACATTCAAAGATGACAACAAGTAAGATTTCCTGGAAAAATCTCCCCTTGCCCAGAAGTTTTGGTTTTGGTTTGTTTTTTTTTTCAAGAAAAGCCCCAGTAGCATATCCAATGCAGTAGCAAAAATCAGTATAAGTTTACAAAGACTAAGCCTTACGAACATTATTTCTTACCCATTTAAATAATTTCACATGACTCAATAAGACAAGTGAAATGCATAACATTTGTGGTGATTTATTTCTGATAGTTATCAGAGATATACGGCTACCTAGACAGGAGAACTGGAAACCAATCAATAAAAACAAGGAAAACATAATTGTATACAAACAGATCCCATTAGGTAATATTATAAAAAACATGGAGAAAATAGTGTGATATATATTATATAAAATTATTCTCAATATTAGCATATTCAAAAAGTCTCAAATCGATTTGTACAAGCTTAGTCAGGAGCATTACCCTAAAATCTGTTATGTTGGGGGACTAAGCACATGATGTCTTTCAATTTCTTTCCTCCTGTTCCACTGTTTTATTGTACCTTATCCCTTCATTTTCCCATGTATGATAGGACTCATACTGGACTTACTGGTGAAAAGAACTATTATTCCATAGCTGTAGTGTCTGGAAGAACTATCTTTGTGAATAATAAACCTTTTTGTTGAAAAAATAAAACCCTAACAAGAAATTGCAGTTCTAACATTTTTTTCCAATGTTTGGGATTATTTGCAGAGTAATGAAAACTTTCATACAATCAAGACAGCTCACCATCTTGACTTCAGCAACTAAAAATTATTTTTTTTCTGAAATTTGTAACACTTTGGCTTAACACAATTTTGCTTGGTGTGTTTAGATTTTTTGCTCTTATACTAATTCTGCAGAAGCTGTACACATACCCTGAAGTCTGGAAACACACTTAAGTCTCTGAATTCAATGCAAATGAAGCATTTGGATGGGTACTGTATAAAACACGTTATCATTGTGAATACTGACAATTACGAATTCAAAACTCACTTCCCATTTTTGCCCCAAAGAATTAGCATAACATCTATTGCTCCAGTGAATATTCCCTTTATATTCTGTAGAATATTCATGGAAATTAAATGGAAAAGAGGTACAATCAGCTTCATTAAAAATTCAAATTAATATTTTCCATTTTTGGCAGTATTCCTCACACATCATTAAAAACCAAAACACTTATTCTATGAGAAATGTAAGTATAAACAAACAAACAAAAAAATGCCCCACGACTCCCCCTCCCTATGACCTGCCATTGAAACAGACCCCCTCCTGCTTCCCATGATCACCACAACCTCCCTCCTGTCCTCTCTGAGGAAAGCCCCTGCTCCCATCTTCCCCTCCTCTTCCTTCTCCTGTCCCCAGGGGCAAGGAAGAAGATGCCCTGATGAGGGGCAGAGGTGCTTCTGGGTGGTGACATGCTCCATGGAGCAGCATCCATTTCCAGGAACTGCACCCCTTTGGGACTCACCACTCCTGAGAGATTTGGTTGATGTTGGCCAGCAGGAAAACAGGTGGGAGCAGGAAAAAAGGTGGAGGTGGACACAGTGATTGCATAAAATGAGCTAATATCAGGAAGAGTCACAACCCACTCCTCCATTATTCATTTCTTTCTCACCTGTCAGATCATTGTCATGCACAACAGGCAAGTGCCTTACAGTAGCTTAATTTTATGATGGAGTAGGATTTTCCAAAAGGAAAAGAAAAAAAAAAAACCCACCTTTTAAAGCAAGTTTGAGCCCTTTCACTGGTACTCTCCCGCACCCTGAAGCTCTGAAAATAAATAAACACAGGATCAGTGCGGCAGCAGAGAGCACAGGGAGCCACTACCACCACCAGCAGCAAAGGAGATGCTGGTGGGGACCCAGGGAGGTGTAACACGAGTTCTGTGGCAGTAGATGTGCAGGGCAACACCTGATCCTTGATGCCTCATTTACAATTTTAAGGGATGGCAGCAGGGAGGAAGGACCAGTTAGATGGAAGACCGTTTCTGTCTCTTATGCAGTTTTTTTGAGATCAGGCATGTATCCGAGGCTCCACTTACATTTGCTCACAATCTCCTCAGTGCATCTGTCTATTCTGTAAAGTATTTTGTTTCCTCTATTGAAAAAGTCTAGCATTTATTAAGTACAAGCATGCTTCATACTCCTGAAAAAGTAATGCTGTCATTGTGTCCACATCGATATGACTGGTTCCCCCAGGCACATCTTTTGCACAAAGCCCTGAGGATGTTGTAGTCAACCTTGCTAATGGAAAAAAAAAAAAAAAAAGAAAGAAAGAAAAAAGGCATGTAGGCTTTCCAAAGAGCATTTTGGATATATAAATTTAAGAAATAGGCATAAAACCTCTTACAGAGACAGCCTCAGAAAGATTATTTAAGCCAATTCAATTTAAACTACTCTTTACCACAGAGAGTCACTCTCTGGGAAAAAGTGAGTTGGAACAAAAAAAATCCAAATCACTGTTTTTAATACCCCAAAGGTTAGGAGAACTCAGTCCAGTGGGTGGCTACCTTTGCTCTGTTCAAGAAGAGTGTTTGGATTTTAAGGATTCAAATTTGTGTACAAAAAAATACAGAGATTTGGTTTCTCAATTTCAACTAGAACATAGTCTTTAACTAGCCCTGAATATATAGCTAGGAAAGTAATCAGCAAATTATTGTCACCACTCTCCAGAAAAAAAAAAAAAAGACCACTTAAAAATATAAACCCTAATTCACTGAATACTTAAGAGGAAAAGATGAGGTTCAGCCTGTTGAGCTCCTCCTAGCAAATAAAGAGTAAATATTGCAAACAATAGGAAAATGGACGCTATGGAAAATACACAATTTTAAGGCCGCCTCAGTCTAAATTTTAAAGGCTTTGTAACAGTGTGAGCCAACACATAGGTACATATATATCTATATAAAATCATAACATAACATTTTAGCATAGTAGTTTGGCATTTATGGTTTAAATTATTAGACCCATTACAATTGGCATATATACCTGAATATTATGTTACTTCATACTTGAGTTAAAAGTAGCTTTCCAAGATAGGTAGCATAATCTAAGCAGTAGAGATCAGACTTTGGCCATTGAACAGTGTTTTCAAAATGAGATGCTCACATGTCAGCTTCAGAAGTTACACTTAGATTAATGGGAGGTTAAAGAACTCGCTGCCTCAAGATCTTTTACTTCATTGTCTACACAGGAATATCTGTTTAAACTGACATTTTAATAATTGACCACTTTGCTGCAGGGCTAGCACTACAAAAATTGTGTTCGGCTGGTTTTTGATGAAAGGCAAGAAGATAGTCTCTCTTTAGTCTATTTCTACGTTCCCTTCCATCTATACACTTGGAAAGGAAGAACGTCTATTGAAAAACAGATGAAATTGCAGTAAAACAGAGGAAGGTGAAATTACCTTTAGAAGGCAGCTGTGCCTCTCTATATTCTAGCACTGAGTAAAGCCACTACAACTCCTGCCAGGGCAGGGCAGCCTGGTACCACGACTCAACCTACAAGACTTGCATGCAAGAGCAGTGCCTGCCATCAGAGCGATGACTGAAGTCCTCACTACGGCAATCAAGCTGCACAGGGAGTTGAGACTTCACTGAAACTGCCTACAAGCTCATCGTCCCTTGCACTTGCACTTCTTGGAAAAACAAAAGCCACTCCTCAAAAAAAGTCAGGTTTTGAGCAGGTAGAGTTTTCTGATTTCTTCCACTTCTTGAGATTGTTTTATGACTGTTCCCGGAAAGAAAGCTTTTAATCTCAGTCCATCCTATCTGGACAATCATGTGTTAGTTTAAAAAACCATCATTATGAAGTCAATCCTGTCCCCTCTTCTGTCCCCAAGGAACCATTCTCAGCATAGGCTTAGTTTGAGTTGAACACTGCAGCTGATATTCCAGATTACCTACAAAACTATACAGATGCTGCCACTTCAGTTTTACTGCTGTTGTGCAAGCTTCTGATAACACACACACACACAAAATTAACACACCTATCTATAAAAATATAGCCAACATTAATACATGACACTGTGACTCAAAGCATAGTATGTTTCTGTATATCTTGAAATAACAGAATAGAATATTTTCAGTTGGAAGGGACCTACAACGATCATCTAGTCCAACTGCCTGGCCAATTCAGGGCTGACCAAAAGTTAAAGCATGTTGTTAAGGGCATTGTCTGAATGCCTCTTGAACACTGACAGGCACGCGGCAACGACCACCTCCCTAGGAAGCCTATTCCAATGTACGATCACCCTCTCTGTAAAGAAATGCTTCCTACTGTCCAGTCTAAAACTCCCCTGATGCAGCTTTGAACTATTTCACGTGTCCTGTCACTGGATACCAGGGAGAAGAAATCAGCACCTCCATCTCCACTTCCCCTCCTCAGGAAGCTGATGGTTCAGGGAAGTGGCACATGGAGTTCCCTGTATGAGGGAGAGGAAAAATTGTGCTACACCTTATCCTGCCCAAAATCAACTCAGCTTGGAAACAGATGAAAATCAGTTCATCAGTTCACACAATTACATACACTACTTGCTGAACACAAAGTCACCTCCCATCTTGCCCAGAGCGATGAGACTACACACCCGGGAGATGGACACCTGCATGTTTCTGGGTGTAGAGCAGGAAGGAGCAGGGAGCTGCTCTTCTAAGCTGCTCTTAAAACCTTCAACCTTTTGTTCCATTTTCATAAACGATGAGATAAAAATTCACAGAAATGAAAGGTACCTTAAGGTAAGATGATGACCACAGATCACATACTGATTGAAAGGCAGATTATTATCTAAAGGCTTTTGTCATGGTCTTATTCGCTGCTTTTATCCTCAAGCTTCTCTTCCAGAGTTCCCTAGGTGCAAAAACTAATAAAATTAGAAGGACAGTTCCTCCTCAGTGATTTTCCTCTGAAGTTCTTTATATAAGCTAAAGGCCCAATCAGTTCCCATCCTGAAATAGTACCTACCCTTGCAAATGCAGGAATAAATGCAAATTCCTGGAACGGAATATTGCAAGTATTTCAATACAGTGCAACATAACCACTGCACTAAATCAGCAGGAAACCTAATGAACTACTAGAGGATCTGAAAATGGATAGTCTTATTACAACTAGTGATGCTAGTAGGATCAGACAATGTGTTTTAACTCAAAGGATATTTTAAAGATTTTCTTTTTGAGCTGAAAACTCACTGAACTTTCAGTATTTTTTTCAAAGCCTTATTTTCTGTCAGGTTGGGTTTTTTATATATATATTTCACATCTAGTTTTCTTTCTCTTTTTTTCCTTTCTGCTACCAAATCCAATAAAAGGAATGATACCAAGATACATTTTCTTTTCCTTTTTCTGAATTTTGTCTACTTTTTTTTCTGATACTGTTTTCTGAAATAATCTCCCCTACTATTTTGTAAAAATAAACCCATATAATCCATCATTTCTCACAATAAGGGACAGAGATTCCAATTTTACAAAAGTATGATTTAAATCATTGTTTCTTTTGCCGAAAACTTCAGCAGTCATTTTGGACTACATCAGTTTCTTAGGCCCCAGTTAGGCTGGAGCTAAGATCTATGCAAACACACGAATGTAGAGGTTACATCTTTGAAGTGGTCACTCAGTATCACCCAATAAAAGATTATCAGAAAGGAAAAGTGCTTTTGAATATTTCCTCATTTCCATGTGGTGCAGAAGTAGACCAGCTTTTGCTTAATATTAAGACACCCTTCAAAGCTAGAAAAGTTAAAACATTTCTTAATGTAGTATATACTGAAACAATTGGACAACACTTCAAAGCCTTTGGTTTAAAATCTTTTGGTATCACTACCATTCAAGAAAAAAAGTATTTATACAACATTGTCAAACAAAAGTTATTTTGCAGCTGATCTGATGAAGTTTTGGAACAGAAGATAATAAAAATCTATTTCATCCTGTTTATTTTCTGAAAAACTGAAACAAGACCAGATCAGGCATTTTAGTTCTGAAAAACCTTAAAAACATTGACATTGTTTATATGATTTCAATGTTGAGTATTTATCTGCTCCAAACTAGGGAAGGTGCAGAATAAAATTAAACAAGCTTTCCGAAAGAGCGCAAGAAAGGAGCAGATAAGACTAGCTGACTATCTGTCAAACTCTACGACTCATAATCCACTACTGACAGAGCACGTGAACCAGAAACAGTAAGATGTACTCATCCACAAAATCATATGATTGAGAAACACACCAAAAAAAATAAGACCATGTTCTGCCCAGAAGCCTCTTACTAACAGGAAAGAAATTTATGACCGCCTACTGCTTGGCTGGTGGCTAGAAATTTTTTCATTAATTCATTCAGCTATTACTATTAACAAGTTTACATATCTGTTTTCCACTAGTTTGGAAAGTATTAAATCTTCAGTCTTTCACATTTATTTTCTTCTAACTCATTGGATTTGGAAAGAGAGGTAAATGCACATATGCACATAACTGTCCGGTCTTTCCTTTCCTGCATCACTTCCCACCTCCCATTCTCTCTGCCAAAGACTGCAGAAATGGTCCACATAGTAGGCTGGAAGCAACAACAATGAGAAAAAAATAACTTACCTGTCCCTGCTGCTCGTGATCCTTGCAAATAGCACTCCTGATTTATTTTTTTTTAATCCATAGGTATTTTAAAAATATTATAATTCATCTTTTCAGGACATGCAATTAATTTTACAAAGTAAAAGAATTTGTTTCAGTGTATATCATGGACTGGATATTCAAATAAGTTACTAACTGGATGAGCTAGAGAAATGGACAAGATACTGGGTGAATATGTATGAAACTCGAGGATCTAAGTTTTAAGTTCACTGACAGGAAAAGTGTTCACAACAGTGAAACAAGCTTCCTTAGACAAGCCCCACCTCATACAAAAGCAACCAGATCTACATTGAATATGGTGTGTTTGCCAAAGCTTGAGTGTCTACTGTTTGGTATTTTAAATCAGCTTCAAAAAATAAGATATTAGCCCTTGAACATTTACTCTTGGACAGAAGTACACAAGAGCTGTTGGTTTGACTGCCAATTGACCATCTCCATTTGAGGAGATCTGACAAGAAGCTATCAGGGCTGAGACTGAGCCCTTGGATTGGATATCAGGTCACGCAGCCCCGCCAGATTTCTGAACTGCCCCTCTTAGTTGCTAGCATCCATTGAGTCCTCAGCAAAAGCAGCAATTTAGTCTCGGGCTTTTTTAGCCTCTGAGGGACAGTTTGTCATCAAACAAGAACTGTCAGGCGCTATAGAGTATCAGGCATGGATAACGCCCAGTGCTAGGTGAAATGAGAAATCAAAGACCCAGTTTATGTACGTCTTAAAGAAATGGCTTTTAGTAACTCTGAATAACCTGCGGCATCTCAGAAGTAATATCCTTGTCTCACCCTCAGCATGATTTTTCCTTCATAGCCCACAATGAAAAGAATTTTAATGTACTTTCTTAAAATTAAAAAACAGAAAATAAAAACATATGATTTTTTTACATTTTATCTTTATCTAGTCTTGTAGAGATTGCAAGGAAAAATAATAAAAAACAACAAAAATATTAGCATGCCTGTTAAATACTCCCTGGTTCAGTCCCACATCTAAATATGTACATAGTAATTCTATGGGTACTTGGAAAATATTACTTTCCTCATAGCCATACAATTGCCACTGGGCTGCTTAGACATTTCACAGTTGTCTGAACACTAATTCCTATTTAAATCAGTCATTTACTATTATACATTTACATTTCGTAAATCAAATACAATACTAATAAACAAAGATATCATTTCTGAGTAAAGACTCTAGAAGCACCAAAATAGCTTTCATTTTTGGTTCCATTTTGTGTTTTCCAAGTGAGTAAAGTAGATCCTAAATGTCACTGAAAGTGACTTCTGAAACTCATGCAAGAATGTCAGCAACTCTGCCACTCATATAATTTTCTACATCCTGAAAACAGTAATTTACATGGAAGTAGGACTAAAAAGTCATGACATGGCAGAATTACAAACTGCTTGGATGTTTAAACTGTGCTTTTCCTGTTTTTGAAAGTACTTTGGTTCCTTTAAAGATGAGATTATATTCTAAATTCTTGAGATTTATGAAGATTACTTTTAGTAGAATCACCAAAATTCTTGTAATTTTTACCAGCAAGAGTTTAACTATTACATTATCAAGGAAAAAAAACCAAAACACACAACAACAACAACAACAACCAAAAAAAACCCCAAACCAAACCAAACCAAAATAAAACAACAAAAAACCTTAAGCTTAATTCCAGCTTCACTTAACTTCTGGGACTATTGCAAACAGGTATGAGGCTCCTTTCACTTAAATATTGAAAGTTGGAATCAATAGTGACACCAGTGTGCAAAAGGTGTTATTTTGAGAAGTGTTGCAAATACTGTATTTCTTGACTAAACACACAGAGACATTACAAGAAGTAAGAAGCTCCTCTACAAGATGGGCTACTTTAATATAGTTAGCAAATAATTCAAAAAACCCAACCCAGTACAACAGCTATATTTTGTTTTTAAGCACAATCTTCATTTTAAGAGTGCAGAAATGGTTAATGCAAATAGTGAGAACAGTTACTAACTTTTCTAGATAGTGCTCTGGCTAATGAAGTGAGAGGTTAAAGTAAACCAGCTAAACTATATTTTGCCATAAAACTGTGTCCCAGTAGTCTCTACTGCAAATGAGAAGATAACAACTGAGGCCCTGAAGGATTTGTTACTGTCATGGATACCATTTAATGGGTTCATACAAATTGTTTGGAAAAATAAAAGTGGCTGTAGATTGTCCAAATTCACAGATTTATTAAAAAAGAGGAATAATAGTTGGAATCATGTCAGGGGTAGGAAATATACACAAGGAATCTGAATAGGGTAAGACAATAGGGAGTGAGAGATCATGTGCAGTGTCAAGAGATATGATATAATGCCCCTAGGGAGGCCCAGTAAAGGATTAAAAATAACTCAAGTT
>WHYT01017785.1:422684-445148 GCA_009806455.1 Tetrax tetrax | reverse complement strand
TTTTTTTTTTTTTTTTTTTAGGGAAAAAAAAAAGGAAAAAGGGAAAAAGGGGAAAAGGGGAAAGCAATGCTCACAGAAGAAGCAGTACTCATAAATTTCTGAAAAAGGAAATGTATCATTACCACAACAGGCAGAGCACATAAAGCAACAAACAAACTCTCAGAATTTCACAACTGGGAGGTAGAAGCATTGCATAGTAAGATGCCAGGACTTTCGTATTTTGAAAAACATATTAACATGCACAGAAACACATACTTACATCCTCTTGAACTTCAAACTGTTTCAGACATTCTTCAGCCAGGCTGGAAAAATGGCTATATAAATTACAGAGTGAGTAGAAAGCATTATATTTTAGGAAAAAAAAAAAAGCAAAACAAAACAAAACAAAACAAAAAAACAAAGAAGAAAGAAGAGAAAAGAGAAAAAGAAAATACAACTAAGTGCAATTTGTTTATATAAGCAATGCTTTAAAATGTGGGAAAAGAGGCAGGAAAAAGGATCCCAATCAAAACCATTTCCAGAAGCAGAGAACTAAAGTATAGAGTTGTCATTGCTTTCCACAGCTGAGAGTGTGTTGACTACTTTATCTTCAGGATCTAATTCTTTTCAGACACTCATTGGCAATGGTTCTCTGAAATACTACAGTCCTTGTGACACGAACGACATGCATAATTTCTGATCAGTGAATATTGCCTTGTTGTCCAGCAAAGCAAACCAGAGTTCTGCTCCTTTCCTCTCTACCATTAAGGGTGCAGCAAAAGCACCATGTCTGATATCTAAATGTCAAATGAAAAATTAAGGATTTTTTCCACTTTTTATCTTGCTTGCTTTTTTGCCATTTTCTATAGTGCTTATCCTCAAGGCTTAATACACTATCCCGCTACAATAATTCTTGATATCTATATGTTTTAAAGCATGCTTATGCCACAGAATGAACTATTCACATTCACTATACCAGTTAGAAAGATTTCTGATAATGAAATCTTATTAAGAAAAATTAGAACAGGTTTTTCAACTGTTAAATAATGTTTCAAAGTAAATATATCTTCTGCTGAATAGAAGATTTTATTTCTTTTATTTTTTTTTCTTAAAAAGATATACATTGGCTATGTGAATTGCCTATTTTTTAAGTAATGCAAGTTCTCTGTCTGAAGTTCATTTGCAGTCATAAACATTAGATTCCATTGAAAGAGTGATAAATTCTACTTATGTCATTTAGTCATTACAATACATTAATTTTTTACTTTGTTTCAGACTGTTGATATTTATTGATATTTTGAGTGCTTTCAGAAAGTGAAAGAACAGTTCCAAGCCGAGTGTCAGCAGGGCAAACTATCACACAACCTATTAATGATGGAAAAAGAGCTTTTGTTTTGATATACTTGCAAACTCAATTCATACAAGTTACACTTGAACCTGTATTTGAAAAAGATTGACCAGGAAAAGCAGATTTGCCAAAAAAAAAAAAAATCCCAGTTATTAGAAAAACCTCTAAAACCATTTTTTCTTGTTTCTCAAATTCAAACATGTTGATTGTATGAATATATGGTAGGAAGATTCCAGTTGAATATCCTGTATTTTTACAATGAATTATGTATAATCTTCATCAGTGAAGCACTTTATAAGACAGTCTTTATCTGGGTTTTCTCTTTTTTTGTCTCCACTACCTTCCTTCAGAACCGCAAAGGCATATGCAGCTTGTTTCACAACCAACCTCAGAGGGAACTTTCTAAGCTCTTCAGAACATTGTATGGTATATTACAGTAATTTAAGTAAATGTTCTCATCACAAAGAACCAGAGTTATTTCTCCTTGCACAAAAAGATGTTCTCAGATCAGTGCTATCTTCTATATCTCTCCATCAAGTTGCAGTGCTGTCTGATGGTAACAGCTGAAAAAGTGTTTCTGACGCACATTCCTCTCACTAAATATTAATGAAGTTTGAGCAGAGAACTGTGAAAACCACAGGCCGCAACTCTTTCAAAAATCTACATTTCTGAAGAAATGTCTTCTCTTTAAGGAAAAATTCAAAAAGAGACTAATGCTTTCTCCCAACCTTAGCATGTACATGAATAGCCAATGCTATATTACCAAATTTATCCAGGTAAAATTTAGACAAATTACAGTTTCAATTAGGAAAAAAACCTCCAATATTCCATCCTTACAGGTAATGTGACGGCCACACAAATGTGAATATATATTAAGATCATCTGCCATTTTTCCCATCACCTCCAGGGAAATTTCCATGGTAAATAATAGTTCTTTTTATTTTAACAACAATCATTTAAATCTTTCACAATGCTAAAAAAATTATTATGATCCTGCTAAGCATTGCAGTATTTTCTACTAAGAAAAAAAGTCAATGAATTTAAAAATATGGCACTACAGAGCAAAAGCAGAAGTGTTTCACACTCTGAATTACTGCTTTGTGGGTCTACATCCTGTTCTTGTGGCATTTCACATCATCATGAAAGTTATGAGACAAGATGGCTGCACAATCCCTTGCCCTTTCCCACTGCCTGGGGATACTATTTCTGATGCTCCTCCTAAAATATCTGTGAAATTTTGCTAGTAGGTTCCCTCCTCCAGAGCTGCCATCAGGACACAGCCTCAGGAGCTCCACATTCCAATAGAGCACCTTGATTAGTTGACAGGGAATTTTTTTAAATGGGAACAAACATCAACTGGAAAATATACAAGCAAAGAAGTAATTGTAAATTCAGTTACTATTTATAGAGAGCTATAAACTACAAACATTCAAACTAGGAGCTACTATTCAGTTGTAAGTAAAGAAAAACATCCAGACAGGTGTGCCAGGCCTCACACCCATAATCTGCACACATTCTTTGCAAGAGTCCATCCAGATCTCCAACTTCTTTCTGTGGTGTAAAAATGATCAGTAACACTCCTATGTCTATGAATTTTGTCTTAAACAGGGCTCAGGTGGATATTACTTTTAATGATCCATCAACATATAACTTCTTTACTTCCTCTGATCTTGAATTAAAGCTTGGATCCTGACCCAAAAGAAATAGGCTTGTTGTAAAATAGCTGAAAGCTAACGTAATATTTCTTTAATGAACACAAGTCATATTGACTGGGGGAAAATAAAACACAATATGAATCAATTTGTGCCTGTTCTGACTGTGCATTTCAGCGCTAATGCTGTACAACATAAGCCTAAATGGTACTTGGGGATAATTTGTGCTTTTGATTTGTGCTTTTTTTGGCGTAAGGCAGGGGTCAAGTTTTATTTTAGTTTAAATTCACAGCACAGCAGACCTGAGTTGCCCAATCCTTATTTATATTTATGTATTTGGTTTCTCCTACTCATAAAATGTGACAATTGGACAATACTGAAGGACAAGGGGAAAAGCAGAAGCAACTTGTCTTTTCCAGCGGTGATGGGCTGACCGTGCCTGGCTGCCAGCCTCCCATCCAGTAGCTCGCTCACTCTCTGTCCTCAATGGACAGCGCGGTTCCTCTCCATCATCTTGCAGCCCCTCAGGAATAAAACTTCCTTGCCATGGGCCACTGTTCCCTCAGGGCATATCAATCTGCTCCAGCATAGTCTGTACCCTCCTGCTCCAGTGTGGTCCTCTCCACAGGCTTCAGTGGAATCTCTGCTCCGGCACCCGGAGCACCTCCTTCTTCTCCGACTTTGGTGTTTTCAGGACTGTTTCTTACACTCTCCCGTGCTTGCTGCAATCCTTAGTAGCATTTTTACTTTGTTACATGCAGTTTCACAGAGCTGCTACAGAGGTGGCTGATGGGATCAGCCATGTCCTGCAGCAAGTCCATCAAAGCTAGCTGTCTCTGGCAAAGGGATGCCCCTGGCATCTCTTCACAGAGGCCACCCCTGCAGCCCCCCACAGCTAGTAGCACCTTGGCATCTATACCCAGTATATCAGTCTAAACTTATCTGGCTACATGATTCAAAATGAAAAAAAACAGAAGTGAAACAGTGGGAAGAAGTTGGTCTTTGAACTTATCCTTAACTTTAACCCTAAATGGAGAGCTATCTCCTTGAGTCCCACCTGCCCTCCAACTCTCATTACCACTTGGCAATTTGAACAACTGTAGTGGTACTATCATTAGAAGACTTAACGCTAACATATGACCAAGGAATAAATAATTGAAACATAAGAGTTTTTTAATCTCTAATTCTTTGGGGGTTTTCTGCGCTATTTAATGGCATCTTCTATTGTATAAATTAAATTGTCCCCTATCCTTGCCCAGGACGGTCTACAACTATCAAAGTGCCTGAAGCTGAATGAATGCACATATCTGCACATAGACAGCTAACGAAACAACCACGCCGTCAAAAGAAGTTTCTGCATTGATGTGGAGACGCTCATTGTCCTGAAAATTTGAATTAAGCTTTTCTGGCAGTTTAATTATGGATCAGATTAAGGCAATATGTTTAAATAATTTGGCCCATTTATCTAGAAATTTGGGGATAAGTATTTATTGAAAGTACTGGGAAAGGTGGGAAAGACAACAGTTCTGATTACTAAATTCTTCCTCATATCATGAGGCTTAGACTGTAGAATCCTGTCACTTGTATAAACACAAAAGAGGATGCAACACATGAAGTTAAAGACTAATCTCATGAGAATTACTGGAATGACTTTGAAGTGAATAGAATTGACACCAGATGAAAAATGAGCCTAAACTTTAAAACTACAAATAAGATATAATAAGCAGTGGTCCCATTTCATTGTCAGTACACAAGCTGTTAAAAAGAATTACCACCTATATTGCAAGGAATCATGTGCTCTTTCATCCTATGGGATGTAGATGAGATACTCGTCTTTGGAGAATAATTGAAATCTGATGACAACAAGCAGATGAAGTAAGATGCTCTTAGCTTAATAGTGGCTGTGACATGCATCTGTACAAGAAATTGAAGATGAGTGAAATCAGCCTTACATGCTGGCAGATGAGCCTCAGCCCGTTCCAATATCAAATCCACTTTTTTGCCTCTTTTTTCATTACTTACTGGAAAAATGATTGCTCAGGCTAAGATATCTTGTTATTTTCTATATTCTAACTCTTTTAAAGAGTCACTTTCTTCAGACATTGGACAAATAACAACATTGATCATGCAAAAAATTAGGATATGTACTGTATAAAAACTTTATTTTTAATCTACTGAATAGATATTTTAAATAGCTTCTATCTTCTTTTCCCATTAGAGCTGGCCAAATTCTGTGCAACTGATTGCTTTATTGTGGAGTCCAACTTTTGACTCCCTGGTGACAAAAGCCATAATAGATAAACAGCTGGGGTATTCTCTTCACTCAGAGATTACCTTTGCCAAGAATGCTTTTGACTGTGAAAGCAAACACACATACAGACACACACACACACCAGGGAAAGAATGTGAAAATCATCTATGAAAAGCTGTAAACATTGCTCATTCCTTCTTTCAGGATTTTCTGTCATGCTTTCGATTGTACTGTGGAAGCAACTCGTAGCGTACAACTGAGCTTAGCTCTGCAGCATTGCCGATGACAATTCTCTCAGTTATGTAGGGGAACAACCAAGCACAGAGGTGAAAAATTAATTCCCTAAAATCACAAAAAGCAGCAACGACACAGACAGGAAGAGAAGGCAGCAACATCCATATGCTGATTTCCACAGCACAACTCATTCATTTTCTCCCTTTTCCTGGGAAAACTGGACTGTACGTTTAGGTACTCATGGATCAAGCCTTTGATCCAGTGCACATTTAATACTGTGTATGTCTCCACACACATAGGCCATGAAAAAATGACTTATTTTAGAAAATACGCACACTCAGAGGCTGAAATCATCTAAGGAGATGAAAGGAGAACCACTGATATGAAAAAGAAAGGTCGTTAATGTGACGCACTCACAGGGTTATTTTAGCAGCAGCATTTCAAATGAGCCAAGCACAGTGGCAGCAAAAAAGACCAAAAAAAAAAAAAAAAAGATGGCAAGATACAACTGCTTGGACGTAGGTTCCTAGGAGTAAAATTTAGCCACCATTTCTGTGTAGTCAAGAACGAGGTTTATGTCAAAAATGACATGCAAGCAATGGATCTTAGTTACTGAAAGATGATCTCTAGCAGGACGGAGTGGATGGGGTAGGGATACATGGAGACAAGATGAAGGGATTACCCTAAAATATGCACTGAAGAAACATGCTGGGGTGGCAGGCAGGGCAGTTTCAGTGATGTAGGAAAAGAGTCAGTTTTTAGAGAATATGAGGTGAACCTGAAGTGCAAAAGCTGCAGACAACAGTCATTGGAGGTCATTTAAGGAATTCAGAGGTGAGGGAGAAAGTGGATAGTGTTGAGATATGGAAGGGTCAAGACCAAGTTTAAGATGCTCATGACTGGACAGGGCTCTGAGCAACCTGATCTGTTGAGATGTCCCTGCTCCTTGCAAGGGGGATTGGACTAGATGTCTTTTAAAAGTCCCTTCCAACCCAAACTATTCTATGACTTTATAAGCATAGTACATTTTTACCAGGAAAAGAAACTTAATTAGGAGTTTGTCAGAATGAGCACAAGATGGAGAAAGGTAGGCACTGGGCTATTATTATTAGTTTTACAGACAGGCATTAAGACCATCTGCCCCAAAGAACTCACACTTTTCATAAATGAATTTCTTGCATAGCCCTGGACTTTGCAAAGATTCAGTCTTTGTTAATATATGGATCAAACTCACAGATGAGCTTCAAGTGTGAAATATCCCATCCGGCTTGTAGCACTCACCAGCCTTTAGACAGAAATAATAATAATGTGGTGAAATGGGATATGGCATACACCATCTGGCAGCTGTGCAAACAAGAAGAAGAACCCTATGAAGAACATTATTACACGTTTGGGAACCTGCTGATTATATTGTGTGTCTAAGGTTAGACATTTTGGTGTGTAAAACTTGAGAACACATTCTAAATCATGGATAATTTAATAGGTTGCACATGGACTTCACCTCTAGTTTATTAATTCTTTTTTATTCAACAGTACATCCCTTTTTAAAAGGCTGTCTTGCTTTTATAGTGAACTGCTTAAAGTGCTGTTTCAAATGCACAAACCTGAAAGAAAGAATATTCTTTTTTTTTTTTTTTTCTAACAGTAGGAATGTGCACAGTGGTCTGGTCTTATCGAGATGCTCAGTATCATCATATAGCTGAGAGGCTGTATTTCAAATTAATATATCAACTGCAAAGATAGCAAATCCTCTTCTTAGAAAGACCAAGGGGGGTTTATTCATACTATTCATACCTTTTTTTTTTTTCTCTTTTTTTTTTTTCCATTTACGAAGGAGAACAACACAAAGTGATTAAGGAGAGCGTGTTAATAAAAAAAGCTCTTTAAACCAACCAGCTTATGGGTTTTGAAGGACTGCCAGGAGAGTCATTAACAGAAAATATTCAAAAGGCACTTATACATGTTCTCTGACTTCAACAGATTTGTTTCTGTCACCCCACAAGAAAACAGAACAAGGAAAGCTCAGGCTCTCTCCCTGGCTGGTTCTCTGTGCTTGGCAATGCATTTCAATTAGCCATTCAGGCCTTTCTTTGCTGCCAGTATTCTCTCTCCTGCTCCCTCTCCATCCTAGAAACACTCATCTTTTCTTCACCTACCTCATATTGACTATTTCTGCCACTTGAAGCCCTGACTTCGCCCTTCTCTTTTAAAACCATCTCTATTACCTGGGCAGCATATTTCATTGCACATGAGTTGCACGCGGTCCCCTATGCATTCCTGCATTCTTTTCCAATCTCATCTCACTGCCTCATGCCAAATTCCTCTTCTTTCTGAAATGTGTGATGCGTACATCATGCTGGTACTGCAGCAGATGGTGCTTTGGAGAAAAGGGATCAGGTGCACAATTAAGATGGACAGATCTGAAATTACAGATTGAGATTAAGTTTTGTACGTATGGAGAGAATGTTTGCATCAGATGTCACATTAACTTGGAAACTGATCTCAAGCACCTTGAACTCAGACTCCGACTAGCAACTGACATTAGCATCAGTGAGAAGAAATCCTTCCTCTCAGTTCCCCTGTAAATGCAGGAACATTATCACCTAATATTTGTTCACCTGTTCTTTCATTTTCAGAAAAAAAAAAAACAAAACACATTTTTTTCAGAATTATGGAACTGTAGAAAATTTGTTTTCTATGGATTTCTTCCTCAGGTCTTCTATGTAATTCCCTCCACAATATCTTTAGATTTTTTCTGTGTCTCTTAGCCTAAACTTATGGTTCTCTGCCTCATCCCATCCTCCCTGTGATTGTGATAATTCCAGCTCTCTTCTTCCTGTTTTTTCCTTCTATACTTGTAGCTTTCCTTTCATGACTTCTGCATAAAATTTTGGGCTTGTTGACCAGCTGGGCAAGGAACAGTGCGTGCGTGTTGTGACCAGTCCAGCCCTCCACGTACTAACCAACCTGATGACCGCTGCCTTGCTTTTTCCTAGTGTCAACATTAATTCAGTCTCTATTCTGATCCCAGATGCTGACTTCCACAAAATTCTGACAAATTTGGCATGTGGTATGACTGCTTAAGCCTCATTTCCTTAGGAAACCAGCTAAAACATTTCACTTCCTTTTTTCTAAACTGGATTAAATAACCGCAAGATGGATGGTGCAGCAGTCGGACAAACATGACCTGGTCAGGAATGGCGCTGGGGCTCACAGGTGCTCCTCTCAAAGGCTAGAGAAAACAGCACACAGTGTTGACTCATCTTTCAGCCCTCATGGATTCTCCTAATTGCTCAGTGAATTATTCACCCCAGCTTGCTATTCTCTCCCTCCCTCCTCTAAAGCCTACTTTGCCCGTGCATTTGCATGTAACACCTATTTGTCATCCTTCCCCTAAAATACCTACAGTAACAAATTTGAAAAGATAGCTCCCACTTCCAGAGCATCAAGGACTGACCCTTCTGGGGGAGGTCTACAGCATATGCATGAGAGAATAGAGAAACATTTCAAAGTCCTGAATGATGAACGAACAGCCTGTAATAATCGGGGTACTACTGCAAGTAATGAAATATCCTCCAGTGGAAGAATTAACCTGTTTTAAAGCTGGAGAAGAACTGAAATTGTTCAAATATAAAAATATTTGTGACAAAATAAAAGAGAAGAATGTAGCAGTATTAAATCACAAGCTAACGGACACAGCACTGCTCTTATTAGTCCTTAATTTAACTTAACTGGGAAAATACACTCCTGTTCTGCTGTGCAATGTATTCTTTTTAAATACACAGAGCACGTGGTACCATAGCTTTTTTTCCCCCATTGCATTCAGTAAAATAAATTACATTTGAAGTTCCCTTCTTAGTAGATCGCAAAGCCTAACGTAATAACCAGTCAGAATATTGAAACCGAGGATATGAGCTTTTTGAATCAGTCTAAAAGATTAAAGAAATACTCAACGAAATGGTGATCATAACATACTTATTTTTAAACTGGAGAAACACAGAGTTTGTCCATGCAAGGCTGAAAAAAACCAGCAATTTTGATCCCCCAAATCCTTTCAGCAAAAGATTTCAGAGAGGTTACAAATCTTAATTGACCATAGCACCTCATGTCAGGAAAGGTAAGTAGTGTCATTCCTATGGCAAGGAGGAGAAAAGGAGTACAACAGGAAGGAGCAATAGGTCAAGTCTGGACAGCATGACAGCCTGGATTAGAAGCCAGGCATTGCTGGCTCTCAAATCGTGCTTAAAAATCACTGCTCTAACAACAAACAAAAAAATTGTTAGTCAAATTTGATTGGATTTAAGAGACCATTCTATAATCAATCATGACAGGGTTAATTCTCCTAAACTCTCACTAGCAGATGCTAATCTGCCCTGGAGTACGTACATGATTCCATCATAATTATAAATGCAAATCTCAAAAAGCGGTTTCCAGGGGAAAAATTATGCATAGCTTTCTTTTTTACTCCTTTTGTCTGCCTCCCAATAAACTGGGACACACACACACACACAAAATCTTTAGCAAACATGCTTACTAAAATCTAGAACATTAATCACATCATATCAAGGAGAGGTGATGAATATACAGACAGATTTAAACAATCCAGCAAAATTGTAGTAACTTAATAAGACTAATTAAGTGAGTCCAGCATAAGGAAGCAGAGACCTCCCATGAAATAAGCCACAATTCCAGGAGGACTCCACTCTTCACAACCTCACTTCCCTACAAGAACCTGAATGTTCTAGCTCCTTTCACCCTGCTCCTCAGCAGAAAATATCTAAAGGGGAATCAGGGTCCCACCAGGTGAATTCTAGACATCTATTTAACCTTGCTCCCTTCAGAACTTCAGTTCTATCAAGTGTATCACAAGTTGCTCTCCCAAAAAATTCACCTGTACTTTCCAGTACCCAGCTACTCCATAGCTACTTTGATCTAAATCCATTTTGAACTAACTCTTCTTCTGCCAGAGAAAAAAAAAAAAAAAAAACCAAAACAAAACAAATCCAGAAAACAGAAACCTAACCAACACACAAATAACACATTTCCTATCAGGCTTCTACCAATTTCTGGAAAAAATTCCTTATTTCCAGATGGCAAACAGTCAAAATCCTCAACACATAGCTGTGAACACATAGCTCCTATATAAAAGATACATGAAAAATAAATGGGTAGAGAACTCAGCAAGAATGAGAAGTTCTGGAAGAGAAAGGTGCATTTAAATTATGAAATTAAATGAGAAGGGGAGCATAGGGACATCAGATCTTATCTCCTGCTGGTGGACTAATGGGAGTGAAACACCTTTATAAGTGGAAAGACTCACCATTTTTTCCCCTAAAATATAAACGCTTTGTTGCCTGTTCTGGAGCAATAATCCTCACACTGTGTTCAGCTTGCTTTTCCCCACCCACCAGCAGACAGTAGGTGTTTCACATAAAGCATAACACGTGAAAGTAAATGAACAAGTTCCAAAAACTTAAAATCACCTGGAGTGAGCACATCACAGCATGCCAAGCTTTTCTCTACTGATTGCAGTGGTTCTGAGAACAAAATGGCCCGGGCTGTAGTATGGCTGTTTAATTCCCTAAACAGAAGTCACAAAGTTGCTTTTCTGAGGTTTTTCAAACTTTCTTGATGGTTACTTTCCCTCACTGGCCACAACAAATACAAATGCTCCCTAAGATATTACAGCCAGAGCACCTACGCACATGCTGAGCGACTGGTCAGCAGCTGTTAGGTGGGATTGCCGAGTCACGTCTGTTCTTCTAAAGCATTATTTGGGGTATTTTCTCCTATCCATGGATATCTATTAGCAAACCTTCTGTACTTTTAATAATCTTTGAGAGTTCAGCTTCATTTTCAAGTTGAGCTAAAGCAGGAGAATGAATTTCAAAATATTTTGGGAGAAGAGACAGACAAGATAGGACTGAGAAAGAAAGTTAATAAACTTCATTTTCTTAGGACATAAGCCTAAAAAAGGACTGCCTGGGAAGTTGGCTCCAAACCACAAGATCAGAGTCTGGGCTCTGTAGCAGCCAGCATTACCTTAAGAAACAAACCAAAAAATGAACAATCACTTCTAAACCTCACAACTAAAAAGCCAGTTATTCTTATTTAAGAAAAAAAAGTTAACAGGGAAAAAGAGACCCCTAAAAACCAAAACAAAACACAGTAGCACGGTTATTCAGTCTGTCTAAATAGAGGCAAGACTCTCCAAAAGTCCTTACGGTTTCACTTGTTCTTTCTCCAAATAACCTATTTTGATCTTTCTGTCCGAGTGTTTTTTATTTCTCAAAAGGTGGTTGAGGGTGGAGGAGGGGAAGAAATGTCTGTATGTATGTGTCTGAGAGACAGAAAGACAGGCAGAGAATGAACGAATGAATCCCTAGAGCTGAGTAAAGTAACATCTCCCCAAATACGTTTATCATATTATTTCTAGAGTCAAATGAACAACTGGTTGACTGGCATTAAACAGCACAATTTAATGAATGGAGAGGTGTGAACTTGCAGAGGATTTTTTTTCAGAAGTTAAATAATTTTGTTTCAATGGCAGTGAGGTCAGTAAAGCATAAATCCAAGAATATGTCTCTAATTAAGTGATAAAGCTAATTGGATCTGAGTTTATTTCCTGATAATAGGCTGTACTGCTGAGATAAATGGCTAGGAAAAGCCGAGGGAAGGATTTCTCTCCTTTAAGCTCCTATTGAGAGACAAGCTACAATTTTACTTGATCACAACACTATTTTTAATGTTTTTCAATGCATTTAAGATGCATTGAAACAATAGAGACTACATTACTTCCATCAGTTAAGAAGATGTAAAAAACAAGTGAGCTGATACATGGCCACCCTTTGATTCCCAAACTCTAAGGCTTTTTGTAATCCAAGGGCTGAATTAGAGAGGACCTGCTGAAATACACACAGAGACGCCGTCCTCGCTGTAGCTTAACAGAATCACACTTCCATTTCTCTGGTGGAAAAAACAAAACAAAACAAGCAGGAAAAAAAAAAAAAAAAAAAACAAACAAAAAAAAAAACAAAAAAACCAAACCCCAAAACCACCCAAACCCTGGTATAAACTAGAGTCAAACAAATAGCTTACATGTATTTCTTTAATAGGCACTGATTCTTGTGAAAAATCTAATTTGATTTCACTTAGGAACAAACAAACAAAAAGTCAATAAGAAAGCTGATCCAATTAGTATTTTGCTTGAGGACACATTTCCCTTCAAGTGCACAAATGGTCTCATTGACTTTGATATTAAAGTATCTTACTGGATTGCATCAAAGTGCTAAATATGCTGCAGAATCAACTCCTAAACCTCCAGATGTAACAGTAGGAAAGAAAATATGAATGTGAAACCACAGAACTGCAGCAGAAATGTCTGGCTCTGAGAAGTGTCATTTTCCCAAAGGGCTCAGTAAGGGGTTAACTCAGATACCAAGCAAATATAATTTAGATGTCAACATTGTTAATTATTTAATTGCTCATAAAAGCACAATTGGTGCAGACTCGGCTATGAATGACGTCTCATTCCGGAGACAAAGCCAGGGGGAGGGAAGGTTGCTTTGGAAAAGACTGCAGTTTGTAAGCCCCTGTGTGTCCCCCAGAGTCAGCTGTCCCAGTCTCACGGTGGGGAGACCCTTTTCACAAAACACCTCAGAGAGCACATCGATTCATCTGCTTCTTCAGGAGCAGGGCCCAAGAGCACAGAGAGCCCAAGCAAATACCTGTATGCAAGCTGAGCACCTGGGCCACCGGCCACATCCCGTGCCCTGCGCTGCCAGCGTGTCTTGGAAAAGCCTTTTTGGGGAAAAAGTTCAAAGGAGAAGCACCAAAATTTTCCTTCCTCTGCTATTTTTTTTTTCCTCCCTGTCATGGAAAAAAACAAAAGCATCAACAATATGCTCTTATATGATGTATAATAATGTCTGATCAACAATCATGTACTTCCTGGAGTAATTACTTTTCCCCACAGATTTACCATTCTGAATGAGTTTATCCAGAATGCTCTGCCAGACCTTTTGTTTTGTCTGATTTTTAACCACAGTATCTCTAAGCTGATTAAGAAAAAAAAAATAAATAAATAAATATTAAAATAAAAATAAATATTCCACGCTGGTGGAAACAATGGGGTTTTTGTCCTTAACTGAAACAGAAGTTTTCAAGAATTCATTGGAAAAAAAATCTTTTTTTAAAATGGTGCCTGGCAATGCATATATCAAATAAACATTTCATCTTCAGAAAAAAAAAAAGTGAAAGAAGAAGTTAAAAACTGACATTTTTCTCTTCTATGATATCCATGTGAGGGACAACTCCCTCTGTCTTGAACAAGCCAGGCTGAGAGAAAGTGCCTGGCTATCTGTACTATAGCTATTACCACATATTTGCAGCACTCTACAGTCCTTTTTATTATGGTTAACAGATCTGCTTTTATGCCATTGTGAGAGGTCTTACAGAGGTATTCCACAATTAATAAGGCTTATTAACAGTTGTCAAAAAAACCCAAACCAACCAAACAAAAAACAATACAATTTTTAGGCTGATTTAAAATGCAAATATTTTTTTTAAATGCTACCTGGAGATTTTATATTGCCACTTCAAAATGAAACATTTGTCAATTTAAAAACATAATTTTAAAATTTCAAATGAAATGGTATAAAGTTAAAATAGAAAATATATTGTACAATAATGTTCACTATGTTGTTGAGTACGCTAAAGACATTCCTATTTGTCTATAAAATATTCATGTTTCCTTAAAAACAAATTTTTCATCTCTAAGAATGATATAGCTAATTAGCTTTTGGTTTGATAAAATGAGAAATTAGGTTTCCCCTTTAGAAACAGTTGTGCATCCCTCAGTCTCAGCAGAGCTACCTGGAATAATCTACTCTATGGTTTAGCTGTGCAGTTCTTCCTGAGAAGAGAAATATTCAAAGCAACTCCAAGTAAAAATCACAAGATCAACCACAAATCACCTTTTCAGTATAGTTAGTATTGATAATCTGGTTAATAAGATAGGATTTTTTTTAATTCCTGCATATGAACCAACCAAACAAGCTGAGAATAAGGCTGCTTCTCTTTCCACATATTTACCTAATTAATCACTAAGACTCTACAGGAAACAGACTTGTTCTGCTTTATGCTAGTGTACTGGAGAATGCAATTAGACTTAAGAAATACAATATAACAAGTCCTACCAAAAAATCTCCAATACTTTTGTATTTGAAGCTCTACACAGAAAGGTTTTTAATTTATTCAGGTTTTTCCTCAAGAGACTTTGATTATTTCTAAATTGACAGGTAGTCTGAAAGAATTTAGGCATTAACAGGTCAAAAACACATGGCCACAAGTATTTTGGTGGAAGGATTTCTTTAAGAAGTGAATTTCTAATGCAGATAAGCTTTTGTGAATACTTCCTATTACCTCATTAGCATGTTTTCTGACCTCTGGACTTGAAAATCTCTTGCACAGTCTGGATTCCTAATCTTGTTTAAAGCTATATTTAAATGCAGAATAACTGATCAGCCAACATCCTTTGTGCTACACAACCACACATGTTTCATGCTTTTATACTGAAAAGTGTCACCCATTGTTTTTTTTGTTTCTCTGACCTTGCACTGAAAAAAAAAAAAAAAGAAGTGATAATACACTGTGCTTTTTAATGCATATTCAAGGATTTGGTTTTTCAAAAGTAACAGAATAAAAAAGGCACTTTCTTCTGAAAATGTTTGCTGTACTATATAGGAAAACATCATATTTCTTATGTATATTAACTGACATGATGTCAAAGTGGGCAAGTATAACAACCAACAAAGTTCCTAAATGCATTGCAATGAAAATCTGTCTGCAGAGGAGAAGACCTGCCTGTAGAGCTTATGAAATATTGTCTAGAAACCTCATTTCTTTAAATTATTATACTTGTTAATGTGTACTGCATTAATAGATTGCACGGCACTTATAAAATATTTTTAAGTAACACAGATACTACAAGATCACAAACGCATGGTACTCTGTATTGGGTCCTCTTAGTGTTCAAGTGAAATTAGATTCAACCTCTACTTTATATATTCGGTTCAACATAATTCAATAAATAAGATAATTTGAGTTAGGCAATATACGTTTTCCACCCTCAAATCTCAGAAATTCTAAAGATTTTTATAGTTCAAGTTAGATCTTGCCACATAGCTTGAAAATTGTGAGCTCTCCCAAAGTATTCCTAAAGTGAAACATATTCAGAAAGAGGAATGAATTGCTTCCATTACTCTTTACTTCTTTTGTTTCCTATTTTGAATTGCAAGACATATTTCTCATGCTTTCAAAGCCACAAGTATATAATTTAAATTTTCATGGTGGGTACAATGCTGGGAGAGATGTGTTACAGTTAGTTTCATATGGGAAACTATCAAAATTGGCTTCACTTACATTATTTTCCATTGGGTAATAGATCACTTGCTGCAGTTTCTATGACTTTTGGATGTACACATCTTTTCAGAGAATCAAGGAAACTAATTATGCTGCACTGCAAAGCATAAAAGCAACTTCTAAATCTCTACACTTAATTTCTATATCATTTTGAAATTAGCAATTACCTCTAAGAAAGTTCTATAATAATCAAAGAAATTTGCTAAAATTAAATAGCAAATAAAAATAATCATCTTTGTACAATTACTATAAATTAGCGCATCCATTAACTTATGAAAATATGTGAGTATTTATACTAAGACAGTTTTTTTTTTTTAATATTATAAACTATACTGCACTGTACTGCAGATGCTAATTCAAAGCAGGCTTTGAGAAATGTAACTGTTTATTTCATACTGAGTTTCATCAGGGATAGTCTTTAAAGGGTACAGGCTGATTATTACTGTACGGGTTTATGATTCAATTTGTGACCTGCATGTCAGAATAAAAGCCATGGCGTGAGATGTCTCAATTAACCTCATCTGCAAATAATTTTCAACACAGAATACTAGTAGTGTGATACCAACCTCCAAGCCTCTGTTTTTTTCTGAATCAAAGTACAGATGCTGTAATTACTATTAACTGCCATTAATGCTTCTGGTACTTAAAATGGGATTAAGGATTTAACACCAGGAAGAAAAAAGACCAAAGACACCTTTTAAAATTCAGTTACATTCATTTGAAAAAGAAAATTAAAGTTATCTAGATTGAAAACAAGAGTCAGAGAGTCATCAGAACATGGAGCCTCTTTTTATCCAACGTGGGGCTAAATTAAGCTGTTTATCAAAATAGTGCTGCTGATACATCTTATTCACTTATTCTACCAGTGTACTTGCTACTATTGTCCAGGGGAGAGGAGGGATCTATCATGATTACAAAACAAAATATGTACAGTAAGTTTCTAATTAACTACATAAGTTTGAATCTTATTTGAAATATAATTTAAGGAGCAAAACAACAAATCTACAGTGAAGAGCTAATTAAGAGATGCTATGTACCACTTCGCATTACTGTCATTTTTTCCCAGCTTTCCAGCTTTTCTAGAAAAATAAATGTAGTTTTCAATTTTATCATATATAAACATGAAATTTTAATCAACCTATGCCTCATAAGGCACTCTGTAATTGTATTGTCCTTGAATGTTATAGTTTTAGTATTTTTTTTCCCTGCTACTGGCTGTTGTTCATAGCACTGTTGTGACTACCATATACCTGCTTTCATGATTTCCAGCTTCACTGCTAAGGACTGACTGAAAAGGAATATTGTGCCTTTAAGCTAACTGCCTTGTGCATGTTAACAAACAAGTATTCTACAGACACATGATATATAAAATTGCACACTCGGAGTGATAACTTTTCCTCCCCCAAAATGCAATATCTGCCACAACATGTAGAAATAGTAAAGGTTTCAGGAAGGAAAAAAATACAACAGGAAAAAACCCCCACCCTTCTGCTCTGGTTATGTGGGCTGGTATCCTCTCCTTGCGTGATCAAAACAAAAAGAAAAAGCACGACAGATAATCCCTGAATACCCAGCCTTTAAATATGCAGGAGCCCTACGCACGCAGAAGCAAGTTAAGTAGATGTATGCATTATCCAAACTGGAGGTGTGGAAGCAACAGACAGTAAACTCTCTCACCCCCAACTTCAAACAACTTAAATCTCCTTTGCGATAAGCAGAAATTTAACAATTTAAAGAGAAACTTCTTCCAGGTTTTGGATGGAAAATAACTAAGCAAACTTGAGGTATAATCTGTGTTCATTCTAAAGTGACAATGGAAGAAGGCAGTTGCTTTTCATATTTGTCTAATGAGTGGCTGACTTACAAAAGCTGTAAGGTTCATGCACATCTCGTCTATTTGCACCTACAGTCTTTATGACAGATTTTTAGGGATGGAGAAGAGAAAATAATTACTATTTAGCTCTTCTATAGTAAACAAATGTTTTTCAAACTGTCAGGTGAAACTCATCTACTGAATATGTGATATCTACTAAATTATTGTTATATCCAGGTAACACAACTCTTAAATAAATAAATTCTACACTTAAATATAAAAATCATCACTGCCCCAAGCATGTTGTTAGAAGGCAATGTATCATGCAAAATGCATGGAATATAGTATTACCAAACTCCTGTGATCATTCAGTTCAGTACACTGGTCTGAGAAATGGTTTTCAGTTTACAGAAACCAGCCCTCTTCTGTACAATTTCAAAAGCAATCTCACTGTGTACTCTCCTGGAGCATCTAGTAATAAATAGTCAGCCTAACTTCTTCCAGCAGAAGTATGGTGTGTGTACAGGTAATGTGCTAAGCAATGATAATCTAAAGCCATCTTCCTCCTGATGAATCCCTCAAGGGAGTAAGCAAAAAACATGACTACGTGCTCACTGGGCTACAACACGTAGAGCCCCAATGGCCCATCTCTACTCTCTGTCCCCCGCTGGACCCTCAGCTCAAATGCCCTTCCCATGTGCCTTTCAAATATTTGCTGTATAGTCTTTGAACCAGGAGATAATGGCAGACACTTACATTTCTTTTTTTTATTAAAAAAAAAAAAAGGAGGGGGGGATTAATATTATATTGTGAAGGGGAAAGCCAAAAGTGTAAAGAGACTGAACAGCTGGTAGAAAAATAGAAAGAACTTCAGGTTCATTTCATAGTCCTGGGGAACTGGCTCTGGGTGGTCCTGTTTGAGCAGGGGGTTGAACCAGATGACACCCAGAGGTCCCTTCCAATCTGAACCATTCCGTGATCCAAATTCAAAGCTTTTAAACTCATCTCAAGGTATGACCTGATTTGGGATTTCTAAGTGTTTGCAAATGGTAATACGCACAGTAATTACATAGTTACCACAATTCACATCCTTCACAAAGATACATGAGAAAAGAGTTATTAGAAAAGATCCCATCCCTCCAAAGAAAATCCATCGTTACATCCATTTTTAGATCAACATTACTGAATTTTGGTGCATGTTAACTTTAGAAGGATGTTCAAATATAACAGGGGAAAAAAAATGCCATTGAACTCTTAAGTGAGGGATTTGGAAGTTGGAGTAATTATTTTTACACCTCTTTAGTGTTCTAGTATTTCATCAGACAAACTAAGAGAATAATAGAAATTTAGTTTTACTCCCCAAAAGTGCCTTTTTCTAATAGTTATTTTTTGTGTAGGCTAATAAAACGGATTTCATGGATTCAGAAGGAACCATCTATTACCCATGTTAAAATTAACTAGCTGGGGTGACCAGCTTGCAACACTACTCTGAGGGACATTTATTTCTAGAAGCCACACCTATGAGCTTTCAAAGCAGACTCTGAAACGAAAAGTAGCTGAAAGAAGTCATATTTTTTGGGTCAAAGCTGAGGCTGGCAGAAGTTGCTGCGACCTCCCTTCTCCTCAAGACTACCAAGGTATTCAGGATCTCTGGCTCTGGCTGCCTTTGGCCAGCAGCGTACTTGGACTGTGTCTGCCTCCGTATCATTCACCAATAAATGGTCTTTGTATGCTTACACATGAAGAAAGTATATTATTTTGTTCCCTTCTAAAGGCATTTTTTGCATGCTTCCCACAACATATTGAGAGGAAAAAATAGAACTCTGTGGCATCAAGAACTGCATTTAGATTTATATAACAGTAAATAATAAAACCACTGATGATTCGTTTACGAAAACAACAGATCTACTGAATAGATGTCAAAATATGAGGAAAAAAATCTTTAAAGTCAAACCGACATCTATGATATTCCTTTAGGCTACTATTTTTTCTATATTGCCACCAGGGATGAAGGGGGGAGGAGGCGGGAAATAATCAGTAAATAGCATCAAGAGTGTACAGACTGTAAAAAATATAGAAAAGGTTATGGTTAATCTCATTGACAGTGAATTTCCATTAATGATTATCACTATTATTTACTACCATTAACTAAAAAAATAGTCCTGTAAAAACACCATCCATTATATAAGGAAATATCCAAGTCATGTTTCATAGTTACTACAAAGAAAATCCCCTTCAGTTCATTAGATAGCAGTAGAACTACATGAGGTACAAAGAACAACTCAACTTCTAATTTTTAGTGAAGTGAATAAACCAGAGTTAAAAACAGTCTCAGTCACAATATTGCATTTTACAGTATTATAGAAGCCAGCTATGCTAAACTCCCCAGTAATCAGATGAAATCACACTTAAATGACTAGTTAAATATAACAAAATCCACTCCCCATCTACCTGCCCCTCCACAAAAAAAAAAAAAAAAAAAAAAAAAAAAAAAAAAAAAGAGTTGAATATCAATTGAACTCATCTGCCAGGAATGCAATTATTTCCCTTCATATATAAAATTGCTGAATGAGATTCTGCATATGCACAAGCCACAAAACATCCACTGGGTCAAACCACAGAGTATTTGGAGGACAAGATTCTTTATGAGTAGATTATCATTTCAAGAGTCCTCCTTTACTTTTTTCAGTGTAACACACAGAAACATAGATTTAAAATATGATCTAATTTAGAATGTATCCCTCTACACTCTCAAATAACAGAGAAAAATCTAGCAAGTGCACAAATTTAAGATACAAATGAAAGAAAAAAAAATGTTATGTGAAAAAATATTTTGAAATGTTAGTTGTTATTATGGTAGTTTAATATAGTCTATTTAAAAAGGAATCTTGTAAGTAGGACTTTCCATATGAAAAGTGTACCCAGTGAAATTTGAGATTAAAAGACACAATTTCTGTAGTATTTCTCAATAACGATACATACTAGACACTAGGATTTTTATCATATGTCCTAACTATATATTCTAAAATACATATCCTAAAGCAGCCTATTCTTTGGAACAAGCTTCATCTCTGAGAAAACGATAAAACAATTGTGGTAGTTAATTCAACAAGGAAAGAATTCATTGCTTTCAGACTTCTTATAGCTCAGGAAAAAAAAAAAAAAAAAAAAAAAAGAGAATTACAATGACCTACAGTATCAAGTGCCCAGAAAATTTAGATTTCTGAATTTAAATTAAAAAATATATATATAAAAAATTGCTGGTCCAGTATGTAGCCTTTAATATGATTGCATTCCTCTCAGAAATCAAATAAGGTCTACTGGAGATCACTACGAACAGATGGAAGTTTAGGACCAGATCAAAAGTGATTTCCGACTGGTGAAACACAGAAACAAAATAGTTCTCTGAGTATGTTTGACAGAACAGAGGTCCAACAATGTCTAGTTAGCAGTCTAAAATTATTTGATTTTCCTGAGTGTTGAACAAAGTCTGTGAAAATTCATAAGCAGCAGCCTCTCGTCATCTGTTTTAAAATCCTGCCCCTGATCCCTCCATTATACTCCCTTTCATATTGTCCCATATTGTTTCTCATCTCACACAACAGATGAATTCAGTAAGTAATTTTAAACCTAACTGGCTGATACAATATAAGTATTAAGGTTTTAATGAAAAGAAAAATTATCTTCATTAGAAATGGCTGATTATTGCTTATGATTTAGGATTAAAGAGAAAGGGTGAAAAGAAAGAAAACCCAAGCTAAAGGCTATAAACTTTCCAGGAGCCAGGACTATGATTTCCTCTGTTTACATGACACGAACCAGAGAGGATGCCCCTTCCTGCTCACACCCCGTGGATGCTGCTGCAGCACAATAAATAATTATAAACACTTCCCTTTGCACAGTATGGCTTTGTTGATAACAGCAGCTACAGCAAGCCTCTTGCTCAGAAATCACATAGTATGTGGCAATCAAGTATTTATTTTAATAAGATGTAATTGGAAAAACTGTGGATAGTGGCACAGCCTCTAAGGTATCAATACCACTTCATTTTCACTTTCGAACACATCTAATACAAATGATGCTACAAAAGGTTTTCATAATATCGTGTGAGCGTAGGGCAGGCTGAGGCCAAGTGACAAAATCTACCCCATGTGTTTTCAGAGTCTTAAAACAAACTGAGGACAGTCATCTTCTCCAAGGAAAACCATAGCAGAACGAGTACGTGCACACAGAAACGTGGATGTGCTTAAGCCAACCCCCCCAAAATAAAGCAAAATAAAAAGCAGATTGTCTCTGTACTAAGCAGTGAATCTATAAACTGCTTTCCACAAAAGTCATGTTTGCCCTTTGTAAAACCAACATCTTTGTAAAGAAAATGTAAGTGACAATAAGAGCAGCTTAATAAACCTTTGCTTCCTTTCCAGCCCTCCACAGATCAGGCACAGGAATTCCCTCTACCGATCCCTTCATTTGTGAAAAGCTGAAGAACAAAATTCAGTAATGAAGCCGGGAGTCTCCCTACTCCCTGACCTCTCGCTCCCCAGCCCAATTCCCCCAACATGTTTCCAGTTATTTGAAATGGAAAGATGCACAAACCTCAGCAATGCATTCACAACTCCTCATTCT
Organism: Tetrax tetrax; assembly: GCA_009806455.1. Lineage (NCBI taxonomy): Eukaryota > Metazoa > Chordata > Aves > Otidiformes > Otididae > Tetrax > Tetrax tetrax. Next base: position 422,823 of record WHYT01017785.1, on the reverse strand, counting down.
AGAATTAAGGGCCATTATTCATCCCTGGTTCCTTATTTCACTGCTATTTAGTTCATCGCCTTGCTGTTGCTATGGGTGGGGAGGGCGGGAGGGCGGTGGGGGAGGCAGAGGAAGGTATTACTAAGTTCCCAGACCTCCT
>WHYT01017785.1:397730-415433 GCA_009806455.1 Tetrax tetrax | reverse complement strand
TGACACCAGAGGAAAAAAAAAAAAAAAAAAAAAACAACAAAAAAAAACAGGTAAGTATAAGTAACCAGAAAGAAAAAGTTATTTTTGCATACAAAGACGCTAAGAAGTTTAAAACATGCAAAAGCTCAAAATATTAAATGCACGTAAAGGGACTAATCTGAAAAGTTATGCGAGAGATTTCTAAAAAGCAACCAGCTATGTAATATTTTCATTTGCAAAAGAAATATCTTGGCATTCATGTACATATTTACACTGATCTGGAAACATCCACCATTTTATGCTCTAGAAGGAGGTGTGCATGAAGTAGAGGGTATACAGGTAGTCACATGAAAATAATCTCTTTAAAAAAAAAAGTTATCTGTTCTAACTTGAACTCTTGAGTTTTACTGCATCATATGCCTATCTTATCTCGAAAAGATGTCCGGAATTCCCAGTGCTGGCAGTACACTCTCAGCAGTAAATGTCCAGACAAGCTAATATGTTGCTTATACACTGACATCCATAAATGGGAAACAAAGACTGTGTCTAGCAGATATACGCAGTATTACACTCCTATTCTATACAGAAATTTATCCACAAGGATAAGTGGATGCTTGATACATGCTTTTAATTCTATTCCATATACTTTTCCTACCAATTTGTTTGCCCAGGTAGGAATATAGTTCCACCATACACAAAATAATTACCAGCTATCAAAAAATGACAAAGCTTAGTTATCTTAGCTCCTTAGCCTGTTTCTTCTCACATGAAATATAGTTTCTCTGACTTGCAGATTGGACTCCATCACTCCACATAACTGAAAACCTATGATTGGAATACTAATACTGCTCTTCTTTTCCTCACTTTTTTTTTTTAACCACCTTAATCACACAACAGAAACACATAATTAGATAAACAAAATGGCTGCAGTCATGACAGTTACAGCTGCAAAACCTGCTAGCATTAAAAAGCTACTTTACAAATACATTCTAAATTGTTTGCTTTGCTCAGTCAAAGACTTCCACAACTTGTACCAAATCCTCAGGGTATGAAGCATGAGGAAGAAACAACAAAAATATCGTTTTAGGAAAGTCTGAATAGAAATACCTGTGCTGAACTGGGGGAGCTGACAAGGGACATGGCTTTTACTCATCAAAACTTACACCTTAATCTTAAGGCCTTCACAACTGGCATGTACAATTGCCACTGAAAAACATGTATTCTATTTAGTTTAAAGGACAACATGAACAATAAAGTGGCCCTGGAAAAAATAACTTCAGAAATACTTACTAGTACAAACAATTTTGCTTTAAAAACAACAACCAAAAAGGGGATATTACAGTCCCTCCTCTGTTTTCATTTTTTTTTTTTAAGTTTGAATCCTAAAAATCTAAATCACAGAACTACATTTACTCTCCACAATAAGCACAAAAAATCCCAACATCCTAAAGTAGATTTAACCAGTAACTGGTAATCGTAGAATCGTATTAATAATTTACTTTGGTTGAGGCCTCTGTTGGTCATTTAGTCCAGCCTTTTGCTCAAAATAGGGCTAGCTTCAGTAAGATAAAGAGTTAGGAAAAGACGAAATTATGATCAACTAAAAGTACAGACACAGAAAAGTATATTCTATTGCACTTTCTAATTCAATTTATTTTTTACAGTAACTTGCATATATGCATACTTTTTTACAAAAAGTTTTCCTGTTACTTTCACTACATTAAAAATGCAATCCTACTTCCATAGACTCAAGCAGAATTTAGATTTCAAAAACAGGCATATCAGGTTGTATACCCTCGAACAGGCAAGCCAGCTAACCACTAGACAGCAAGATCATGACTCCCAGTCTTAAAAAAAAAAAAAAAAAAAAAAAAAAAAAAAACCTACTTCAGTGTGATAACTCCAGAAAATAAAATCCTATTTAAATATCTTATATGTTAAAAAAAAACACACACACCAAAAAAAAAAAAAGACACCAAACCAAACACAAACTAAACTTACTTACTTTGCTATGCATAATTTCCACAAGATTGCTAGGTGTTTGGATTTTTTTTTACCACAAGACTTCATTTTAATATTAATAATCCCTAAATTTGCACACAAAAGCTCCAAAAATAGATAAAATAGGTTGTAGCAGACTCCATTCCACCTTTGAGAGCACCAAGACAAAGCCACAGGATGCATCGCTGAACCCAACAGCAGAGGATGAAGCAGTGTGCAGAGCTGACCAACGGTAGTTTATGGCAGAGGCAGTGCAGTGCTGAAATCTATTTTTCTCTTTTTTTAGAACCCAGGCAAAGACAAGATTCACAAGCCTTGCCTTAATATATGTACGCATTACCAAAAAAAATACTATTTGAAACATAAGGAGCATTATTTTATTGTGGGGATGATAGATAAGTTGTAACATAAAGAGGAGTAAATTTTGAGTCACTTCAATTAACATGCACTAGTAAAAACAGAGAAGAAAACTTGCTCTATAATTCTGTGCAAGTTTATTCCACTTGTCAGCTTTCATCTGCAACAGAACTAAACCAAAGTTGTCAGTATTTACTGTTAAGCTTCTCATTGTGCAAGTGCCTAAGTAGTTAATAAAACAAATACTGTGTCTATTTTCTCAACCATAAAAAAATGCTGGTTTAAATTCTTGAGTTTCCTCTTGTGCAAGTACTTAATTCTCTTTAGAACAGGAGCAAACTATTGTTCCTGACCCTCATATGCCTTATAATAGCATTAATCATGCTAAATTCTTTTGGTGCTCATGTGGATATAATGTAATTATAACAAATTCCTGAAGATAATTTCTTATTCCCATTGGTCTTTGAGGTAAAGCTAAAATGCACTTAATTTCTATAAATGAAAACACGCTGTGAAATTTCTGTTGGTAAAATAAAGGTTATAAAGTAAATAACAAATATCACTAGGAAGAATAAGAATTATTAAACTAAAAGGGATATATAATCAAAACCAATTCATTTCTAATGTATTTTTCCATGTTTTCTTCCCATTACCCAAAGCAATAACAGCCTTCAGAGTACTGTTTTGAACTGCAAATGCAGTTTATCCCCCTACTTAAAAAGACTTATTTTTAAAGCACATAAATCTGCAAAATATTCGGTATGTGCATGTGAGGCTATTCCCAAAACAGAGCTTGAAACCTGGAATCCAACAATATTTTCATTCTAATAAAATGTTGGTAGATAGAAGATTTTTTAAAATTCTCTGTGTGTTCTTTTAAAAATGCTGTTAAGAGGGGTTTGTTGGGGTTTTTTTTGGAAAAAAAAAAAAAAAAAAAAAAAAAAAGGCAAAACAAAACAAAAAACCCCTTCCCCCCAGCACATTAAAAGCATTTTTATTCCATACTGTCCATATGCCTCCCCATTTCAAGACTCTCTCCAACAGCGGCAGTCTCTTCGAGGGGCCTGAAACAGCTGCTGGTTTTGCACACAGAAATAACCACACAGGAATGTCATCTTCATGCTTATCGTGGGACAGCCTACATGAGGAAAGTTCCTGAGGTGCCTAAGGGTGATACAGCCCTACACAAAGCAGTTAAAAAGAAAAATAAAAATAAGTAGTCTCTGGCCATTAGATGCCTAGGGTTGAATACCAAAGTATGGTTGTTTTTTGTGTGGCACTATCTCCTTCTCCCAGCAAGCCTTCTCTCCTCTGCAGTAGATTTTGTGGCCATGCTTTGACCAGCTGATGAGGCTATGCTCATATGAAGTGAGCCGTTGCTGCCAAAACACCAGAAAAAAAAAATCACAGTGTCTTGCCTGCGTGAGAACAACTCACCTGCCACAGTGAGCAACTGAGGCCAGCCCAGACCTCATTTGCTGCGTTTGCGCCTTTCCCCTGAATGTAAGTACTGGACCAATGCTAGCTGCCTCAGAAAGGGAGTATTTTAGTAACATACAAAAAGTGAGCAGTTCATATAATTGTCACCATTTTTTCCTTCTACCAAGTGATATTAAAAAAAAAAGAAAGAAAAAAAAAAAAAAAAAAAGAAAAGAAAAAAGGGAAAAAAGATCAGTGGCTCTTTACAAGGAACAAAAAAGAAACATCATTTCATTTCTGTCTGGGGGTTTTACTTACTGCCCATTTGTTCACACAGTACTGCTTGCAAAAAAATATTTGTTTGATATAAAGGACATTGAATAATTTATACAATATTTAATAATGCAGTAAACCAGGGAGAGTTCAGCAAGACAGGCATGGCACTCTACATTATTTGCCTTGTCCGCCTTGCTTTTGCAAATAAACCCTCACACTTAAAGACCATTAGCACACACAACATTGCAAAAACAGAAATACTGTCTAATTTGGAAATTAAACAAAGTATCTAGTTCTAATTCATAGGATAAAACATTGGCTTTTCTAGTCATGTATTTTTAATAAAAATAAAATAAAGGCTTCAAGAGCAAAATCAAAACTAATGGAACAGGATTTATATCAGCATCCAGTCCATTCCATTTGGGTCCAGAAGCCATATGAACTAAGTCGCAGTAGAGTATTAGTGTGATAAATGACTAATGGTTCTTCAGCGTGCTACACGGGGTATCCTGAAAGCAAATACATTTTAGAATACCAATAATTGCATCAAGCCAAGTACAAAGCTTTCACAACATATTATGGGTATCTTGACTTTTCATTCTTTAAACAGGCATAAAATACATAAGCAATATATCAACTTCCAGGGCATTTTACTTTGTTTTCTGGCTTTTTCAAAGCATTTGATACACTTTGTACTCATTCCTTAACTCCAAGGTTTTCCTGCTTTGGCATTTCCAGGCGAAACAGATACGAACCCTGCTTTTAAGAGATTATATTTTTCTGAGTGAGAGAAGCAGCAAGAATACTGTCATTATGGATAAATGTTTATAATATTATGTAATATTATAAAGATGATCTCCATTTCTTTCTCCTAATTTCAGATTTACTAAATATTTTTGGTGAGCAGTATACCAAGGCTTTTAGATAGCAGACAGCTAAGAAGAGTTTTAAGATCTCTGGATGTGGAAAGTCAAAATCTGTCAAGTCTAGGTTTTGTGCATTTTTGTCTCCTCCAAATTATAACTCAATGCTTAGTCTGTTGAATTAACTCCACATAGTCCATAGATTATAGGTTTTCCTTCAGAATTATGCGTTGTTCTGCAAAGAACATTTTATTCTTGAACAATCATTAACATCATCTTGCACGTTTCCTAAAATCAGTATTAATAAGTTGTCCCCTTAAAACAACTTGTTTAGTGCAAATAAGCAATTAATATTAAAAAAATGGGCAACATAATCTTTAAATCATGTTATTTTGCCCTTTATACAGGTACAAAATAATTTATATTTCCTACAGAAGATTATGTCTCAAAGAATATACATGTTTATACTTCATCTTTGTTTTTGTAAAACTGACTTTAAAGCTACAAAAAAATTAAAGGTTGACAGCTTTGCTTTCACCACTAGCACCAGGACCCAAATGAGACACTTTTCACTTGTACTGCACCCACATGATTGAAAAACAAAAACCACAAAACAAAACAAAACAAAACCAAAACAATCTTTCTGATCCCTCACCTGAGCTAAAGCACACTTTTTTGCCATGAGAATTCCTAATGCAAGTTATGTTTAATTGCAAACGATAACATGCATTGTATGCCTAGACATCACTTCAAACCAGATTTTCCCATTTGCTCTGTAATGGATTAAGTCATTTCAAAATTTTCTTTTCCCTGGCAGAACTATTGTTTTAATCAATTTGGAAGGAGTTCATTGCTTCAGCAACTTAAGTGTCCTCTTATGCCACACAATGACTCAGGGATGTTGACTCCAGGGAACTTAAAAATATCACTTCAGTTAGAAGCTGGCTATTGTCAGTGCTTTTGTCAGTCTCCACTTAAGCGCTTTTACTTGCAGAATTTTTTGCATACTCACTGAGCAATGTCACAAGTTCATAATGCCCATAACAAGAAGCCATTAATAACAAGCTCCAAAATTTACCAAAGGGAGATCACCAGAGATTAATCATTGTGGTAATTGATCTATTACTATTGTAGAAAGTATCAAAACAAAGGAAATGTTTTTTCAGTTATTGTACTTAAAGATTAAGTACAGGATTAAAGATTGTATAGGATTCATGTTCATCAATGTCATTATAAGCTGCTAAATTGTGAGGTAGATAAAATAGCACACCCAGTACAATTTCTGCAAAACAAACAAGTATCTGCAGCTGCTTAAGGGTTCGGTTTGTATCTAAAAAAGCTTTATCATCACAATTCATTCTGCTATTTATGGACGAGAAATCCCACTGGTTTTCAACCAAAAAGCCCAAGCATTAGGCTAAATTTCATGTTTGTCTACCTAGTGCCACTTACGCCATTCTGCAATCTGTATGTTTAAGAGCACAGAGGGTGCGTACCGGAGAAAGTGAAAGGCAGGAGGGCAGAGAAGGATTTTTTTTTAGGCCTGAAAGAAAGATCATTTTTTGGGAAGATGAGTGCATATATTGCCTTGTTTTATCCAGAATCCTAGCAGCCAGCTTGAATAGCAAGTTAAAGCCTGCAGATGGCCTCTTCCATTTTCAGCGAAAGGCAGGGGAGGAGGGAGATGCAGAGCGGGTGGCTGCTGAGGCATAGCTAATCCGAGAGGACAGTTCATGCTTATTATAGACCCATTGCTGATAATAAAATCTGAATCAAACTGCCGACTGGAATCCACTTGAGACACTCCACTTCTTTAATTTTTAAAGTTATGGAAGCACTTGACACTGAGGTGGATCAAATATCACTAGTTTGCGTGCAAATACTTACTTAAGCAATCCAGCGTGCCCCAATCTGTGCAAAAATTTCAGGTGAGCACCGTGAAACAGCAACTAATTATGATGTTCCATTACCCCTTTTCTAGCCGTCACAATTGGCCCTAAGTGGTCACGGCTGATTTATTTCAATTAGTTTTCACAGGCTTAGAGTTATGACAAATTTATGTTTTGGCTGCAGGAAATTGGTAGCAATCACGAAACCACCAAAACATCAAAACAGAAGGGAGCGCGCCCTCGCTAACAGGGAGGTGGCTCAAATCCCTGCGCTGGGAGCAGGGCGGCAAGCCTGACTAAGGTTTGGGAGAAAACACTCCATCTTCTCCTGGGTGTTTCCTGGGCTTTTAAGTAAGAGACTGGGAAAAAAAATGTGCCTCCTCTAGATGGCACTAGGAAAAGAAGGTTGTGCTCAAGAGTTCTAGTAAAGAACAGCTCTTTGAATGTAGAATATTTATCTGATTTTTGCCTTTTTGTCTCTGTCCATACAGAAATTGCACATCAAAAGCAGCTGTCCGCAATGTAGTTTGTGTGGGCTACGTATAAAATTATCACATTAGAAATACATCTGAGAAGCATGAATTGGCAATACAGTAAACGATTCCTATTTATGCCAGTAAAAGACAAAATAATTTATTTCAGTCTACCCACAGTTTCAAATGCAAGTTCAAATTTAAATGTAAGCAAATTTCCTTCTGAATTCAAAGGGACTGAATTTGACTTCTTGTCTTTTTAAATAACACCTTTGCTATTAAAAAAAGCATCACATTCACACTTTTTGATATTAGCATTACTTTCAACAGTCTGTGATGTTTTATACAAGTATTAATTTCAACAGCCTGTCAGGTAAATTCAAATGATTGAGATTTACCTAGCTTTTATAAATCAAAATACCTTGCTTCCTTCCCACAGTTGACTTAAATTCTTAAGTCTTCTGGTTAGTAACTCTTTCCTTCCTTAGTTCTCCCATTCTATAGCATAGAGGAGAAAGAAAAAAAAAAAAAACAAACCTACAGCACTTAAAAAAAGTGCTGTGATATTAAATACTAGTAAGCTAGGAAATCTATTATGATACAGTCTCGTGACATGATTATATTGATTTTCTGCATGATATGCAAGTATATGCACTGTATATATTGTCAGAAATTTAACAACTGTATGATAATTTTCATAGTAATACAATGAAATTACAGCTATGTAGAATCTTTGCTATATCCAGAAACAGTACAGGTTAAAGCATGGTTTGGTTTTTATGTATTGGGTGCTTATTTCAAAAATACCCACACACCTCAAATTACTTCAACAGCTCACTGTGTCAATATATCATCAAGAATAATATCCACTTTCTCAAAAATTTGAATTTCTGTTTACTGGTTGAATACCTTTTAACAAAACAGTTTTCCGTTTTAAAAACATAAGCTCTTCTTACAGATGAAATAGTTTTTAGGAATGCCATTATTCTGAAGAGATTTTTCACTTAAAGAATAAAACACCTTTATTTTTTATATTTTTAACATTAATGCTTTGTTGATATATATAGGAACAATATGAAAAATAAAGACTTATTTTTAAATTACACAGCATTAAAGTCAGTGTTACACTACAAAACACATTTCAGCAATCAGTCAAATTCAGCAATCTTTGTTACAGAAAAGCAATTGTTGTATTTTTCCACATCTATTTGTAGTAACATCAGAATTAAAAGAAAAATTGTGGAGAAAAAATTATACCCATAATGACAAGTATTTTTAAAAGTAAAAATTAATCCCTAAAACAAAGTGCTTGAGTGTCTTTGATTTTCAATAAACAAATCCTTTAATTTTATCAGGTTTTTATTTTTTTTGCAGTATTTTTTTAATTGCTCTTCAACTTAAATGGAAATATATCAGTAATAAACTTGACCTAAAGTTTCTATAACTTCCAGCACCACATGACTGAGACAGAGAAGGAAGTGGTAACTCTAAAAGCATATACCATATTATTCAAGTAAGATTTGACAATGGGGAGACAGACAGTCTGAAGTCATTTTAGATACAGTAAGTAGTTACCTGTTCATTTCCAGTTAGGCCAAATTCTAAACCCATTAGCTCCATGAAAAAGAAATATGGACCTTCACAAAGGTAACATGCAAAACTTTGTTTTGGTGGTTGTTTGAATATTACTTACAAATATATTTTCCTCTGGAAAATAATATTTTCCAGGAGTTTTAAGAAGCTGAAAGGACAATACTTGAGGCTAGAACATTAGACTGTTTGCTTTCCAAAGACTCTGAAGGAGTTATATGGTCCATATCAGCACAATATGGTCCTCATACTAGCAGTCCATATTCACATTTCAAAGTTTCTCTTCATTAATAATTACAGTGTAATTGCTCTGTAATTTTTTTTTTTGTTCTGTCTTTAACTGCAAATTAAACTTATGACCAAAAGATATTTCTAATAAAATACTTTCCTGTAACTTATCCCTTATTGAAGATACAGGCATTCAGGAAGAATTACAGCATACTATCCAAATGTGAAGAGAATCACAGAAATTTTTTAGATGTTGCCAAAGGGGGGAAAAAAAAAAAAAATTATTTTATCAATGAAAATATCTCTCCAACATTTTAATCACTGCCATCCTAAAAAACTTAAAAATGGAACTGGTTAGTTTCTAAGAGCTGGAAAACATTTCAAGATCTTCTGACATGCAGGTACATGGTAGTGGGAAGACGGTTGGACTAGATGATCTTATAGGTCCCATCCAACCATGTGATTCTATGATACACATGAATAACTACCGTGTGAGGATATATCTAAGTATTTTCACATATTAAAAGTTGACAAAATAAACATTTTCTGTTATGCAGAAACTGTTTCTGCAGATACGAAAAAAATTATTGAAAACTTTTGTTACACAGCCTTCAAGATCAAATGCTGACTTCATGCAGCACATTTTTCAGCATATGCAGCACATGAACCGGGTAATTAGCAGAAAGTAGATAGCTACTTTTGTCTTCTATTTGTTAACAGAAAAGTGTCTCCTGAAGTCAACATTATGATCAACATCTTTAAGTAGTATACAGCTAAACTGGAGACATGCAAATACAATATATTTTTATATTTTCAAGTATTCTTATTCCTTAACATAGCATTTTTGACAGTGCAATATACCAGTGGTTGCAGAGCAGAAAATACGCCCCTTCCAAGAAAAAATTGAGTTCTAGGATTCAGATAGGTAAAATGAGACATTTCAGTTTGAAGACATGTTATGAATGAACCCGGATAAAACTTACATAGTTTCTTGTCACAGATTGTTTATGTATGTAAGTACTTACTTACATTCCTAAACATTCATGTTTATCAATGGCTCTAAAAATGGTGCACTATGTTACTTCTATAGGAGCCATTTTGTCAGTCTCTGTATTTTGATGGAAGATTACCATTGCTGTCACTGTCATGATTAATGTTAGGATACAGTTCAACCAACCTAAAATTCATCAGTAGAACTAGAAAAACCTTAGAGTAGCCTGCATGTCTTCTCTATTGAGCCAGTAAAACCTAAACACACAGAAAGAATATTTAACCCATAAGTATATGCAGAAAACATCACCTTTAAACACCAAAACCTAAGGGCAGAATGCAATTTATTTTTTTAAAGCTATTCTTTTAGGTACACTAAACTATTATACCCCCACATTTTCATTTTATCTTGCATTTCATTGGCCATGGGTGTTGCTTGTAAAGAAATTGAAGATACTTTGGTTTTTAGAAGAACTGTGTGTATGCAAACTACAGTTGTTGCTCAAGGAAATAAACAGCCTTCAGCAAAGAAAAGTTCAGCCCAATCACTCAGAAATCCCCTGAGAAAGTGAGTACTCACAATATTTTTTGCATTGTTCCTGGGGTGTTTTTTTTGCTTTATTATGGCCTGGCTCTTCAAAATACAAATAGTTTTAGTGTAAGATCTAAGAAAGTATCCATCTCTGTCAGGTTTACTTTTTTTTTCTCCAATTCTACCATTCTTTTGTGATCTCCTCCTCAGCTCAGGACTTATAAACAACAGGCAACAGCATAAGCCCACAGAAAATGAAATTTTCTGCTTTCATAGGCTGTTGATCTTGGGCAAAAAAAAATTCTAGTATGATCTGGTAAAGTTTCTGCTAAAGAACTTCAGAGTCTGCCAGAAATTGATGTACCTCCATCTTTTAAAACTTTATGCTGCACACATTCCTTACTCAATCTTTGTTATAAAATTTTCTGACCTCTCTATGTCATTTTTTTGCTGTTTGCGTAGGCATTAATGAACCTTACTAGACACCTGATCCATTTTCCATATGACCCATTTGCTCATCTGTTCCTACAACTGCAGAAACAGGAGGCAGGGATATAAAATACTTTAACAGGAAGTCTCAAACATTCACAAAGTTACACCCAGGATTTTTAATTCAATGCAGTCTTAGGAAAATGCAAAAGTGGAAACAAATAGAGCAATGCAATGACTTTTATTAAAAGACTAGGTTTCTTCAGGCAGAGTTCTAAACTGAAACCAAAGCTTTAATCAACCCTTAATTACACAACTTAATGCACCACAGAAGTTAAGTTCAGCTGTCCAATTAAGACTAAGTATAAGTAAACATGGATGCATTTCTAAGAAGAAAAATATGACAGGGAGGCCATCACTCAACTCAATAGCCTTCCAGACCACATACAAATGAAAATATTTTGCCAGGATTGTTTTGCCTTCTGGTAACATAACTAAGCTTTGAGTTTCAGCATTGTTACCTGTGACTATCGTGCTAGGTCTTTTGAGGTCATAACCTTGGGAGGATAGATAATTCATAAAAGGACAGATTACCAACCTAAGAAGACATTCTCAGTGAAATGGAGTGGATAAGCCTGTAGGAAATCAGCTCAACATGAAATGCTGAAGTGTTCTGGTAGAAGAGGTTTTGAGTTACAGGATTTATTAAGTCCAAAGAACACACTCTGCAAAGACATTTCCTGTCACTGAGTAAATGAACAAACTGCTTGGTGGATTTTATACATTAATTTCAAGAAAGCAGAAAGCAGAGGGCCTAGAAATAGTTTAACCTATATTTTGCTTTATTAAATACTTTTCAAGAAGAAAAGATAAATGAGAATCTTCAGAAAAGTGTATAACATCCAAGGGATTCAAAGACAAGCAGAATATTCATTAAAACTCTGATAAGTTCACAGAGAGTCTTTCCAGAACTTCTCAGTGCATTTTTACTACAAAGATTGACACCAGCAAATAATTATTCCCTGGAGACCTTCAACATTTACAGTATCTCTGAAAACTGTGTTTCCTCTACAAGTACTGAGTAAAGAGTCGATAATGTTAAGTTCTAACATAATTTTAAGTTTTAAAGCATCTCCCAAGCTTTCAGTTTCAATTGTTATTCTTGATTTTGATACTAGGTCTTCTTGGAAAGAGGTTTGGGAGAATGGGGGGAGCAAGAGTGGGCACTCAGCATCCTAAGGAGCAAAAGAAACAGTTTATTCAAAACTTTTTCCTCAAAATAATAACTTTTCATGTCCTTTTCTAGTAGTTGCTGACATAAAGCTACTGAATGAGGCAAAAAGTCTCTCCTTCCCCAGGCTATGGAAACACCACAAGCTCCAACAAGTGTTTCGACAAGGCTGAAATAGACCTGTGCTTGGCCATCTCATGTCTTTGACACATATCAAAGACTATGATAATTACCCTACATCAATAAACTATAAAGCCAAACTTGTGCACAGCACAGCTTCTTTCCTTTTTAGGAATCTCAGTTAAGAGAGCAAGCAAAAGTGAAAGAAATGATTTCTGGAGACATCTTTTCCATCCCAGACATTTCTCTGAAAGACATAGCTGTAGGATTTCATTTAATTTGATTTAAGTTTATAAAAGCAAGAAAAAGTGATGTATCATTCCCCATGCCTCAGAATTATTAAGAAAAGACAATTACTTGAGTATTTTTCCTATGCAAGACAGCATCTGAAGAAGCTGGAAGTTAACTAATAGGGTATCTTATAGTCATTTGTCCACAGCAGACTCTTGCGTATTTAGCAGAGGAAAAGCAATGCAATGATATAGTTGAGGTAGGAAACTAACCTACAGTAAAGCACCAACATATTAATTTTCTAACAATTAATTTCCATCTTAGCTTGTTATACAGTTGCGAGTGAGGAGGGAAGTCTGTCATCAAGGTAACTATCTCGCTTAGGCTCCCAGCATAACTGGAGTTGGAAGGGAGCTCAGGAAGTCATTAAGTCCAAACTCCCGCTCAGAGCAGGGTCAGCCATGAGATGAGACCAGGTTTCTCAGGGCTTGATCCAGCCAGGTCTTGGATGGAGATTGCTCTGAGCAACTGCTCAACTGCCTCATTGTCCTCGTGGTAAAAATGTTTCTCCTTATATCCAGCGTGAGGTGCTTTTTTTCAGCTTCTGCCTGTTGTCTCTCATCCTCCCACTGTGTACCTCCCACTGTGAAAAGCTTGGCTAGAAACTATTGTAGCTGTATTTCATGTATATCCTTAACTGCACAGAATTTAGATCAATTCCTGATTTCTAAATAAGGATTAATATTAGTCATAAACACTACAAGGACCTCTCACCAAGCAACAATATTAAGTGTTTGGTGGGGTTTTTTGTTTGTTTGTTTGTTTAAAGAAAGAAAGAAAGAAAGAAAGAAAGAAAGAAAGAAAGAAAGAAAGAAAAACCCACACAAAAAAAGGCTTTTAGGTCAATTTTTGAAATCAGTTAGCGATACATCTGCTGTGAAGAAACCACCTTCCTTTCCTGTCATGCCACTGTCATGCTGCCAGGGTATGAAGGCAGCATGCATAAAGCATAATTCTGAAATATTTACAAAGATAATAGCTCCACAGGCTAGGAAGAATGAATGATTAATGCTAGAAGACAGTATTAACGAATAGAAAATCAGTCCCTTTTAGGCCACATTACAATTTCCCGAGCAGTCTGTTTCAGCACAAGACTGTCAGCTTTTTATTTGCTTCCTCCATCTCTAGCTGACACTAGCTCAAACCTCTTGAACAGTGTCTTACGCTAGTCGAGTGAATTATTTGGTTTATGTTTTCCATAATCACACAGTTAGGCAGCAAGATACCAGGCTGTTGATTTCTGCTGGAGCACTGCAGGGGCTGGGGCCTCCTCAGGGCCCAGGAGAGATGAGGTTCCCTGGGGCAGTAGGATAAGGCCTGGTAGCCAGGGACTGGCCCACCACCCCAGTCAGGAGCAGGGTGACAGGGGAGGATAACAGGGGCTGCCCCAGCCCTGGGCATTTGACACCTCGATGGGGATGGAGATAGGCTGAGATGTCACCCCACAGATGGGACTGGTCCAGTGGCTCCTGGGCCATGGGCAGAGCTGGGGAAAGCCCTGGGGAGGCTGGGGTAGGACAGCTGGGTCGATTAGCATCCTCAGGGTCCTGACTGTGTTCCCAATACCACTTTTACGTGTTAGAATTCACAGTTAAGAGAGGTAATTTTGATTTTTCACTCCTAGCCTGTTGTTTTGATATCAAATTATTGCTTGTGCAGAAACCAGCTAGACACAGTAATCTGGCCACACACTTCAAATCATAGAATCATTTAGGATGGAAAAGACCCTTAAGATCTTTGAGTTCAACCATAAACCTAACACTGCCAAGTCCACCACTAAACCATGTCCCTAAGCACCACATCTACACATCTTATAAAAGACTTCCAGGGATGGCGACTCCGCCACTTCCCTGGACAACCTGTTCCAGTGCTTGATAACCCTTTTGGTGAAGAAATTTTCCCTAATATCCGATCTAAATCTCCCTTGGTGCAACTTGAGGCCGTTTCCTCTCATCCTATCACTTGTTACCTAAGGAGAAGAGATCGACATCCACTTGGCTACAACCTCCTTTCAGGTAGTTATGGAGAGCGATAAGGTCTCCCCTCAGCCTCCTTTTCTCCAGACAGAACAACTGCAATTCCCTCAGCTGCCTCCTCTTAAGACTTATGCTTTATTCCCTTCACCATCTTAACAATGTTCATTTCCCTGTGGCTGAATCAATTCACTGAATCTGTTCTAATTTTTTTCTCAGAGAAAAGAAACCTACCATATCTTCCTCTTGTGGTCAGGTCTGATAAAGTAGCACAGAACATGCAAGAGAACATAGAGAAGCTTCAGAGGTGCTCAAGGCCACAGAAGAGCAGGAAAGCTCTAGGCAATATCAAGATGACCAAAAAAATTGATCATGCTGGTCAAGAGCAGCCAAGAAAAACTAATTACTCCCACTCCTCCTTGCACCAATAATTTGGAGCATATTCAGGCTCTAGTCCCTTGGTACCCTGGATGCACATTGTGTTCAGAAACATTCCTGAAGCTCCTACAGAAATAGAGACAGAGGACAGGAATATGCTGCAAAGATGAACAAGACTTTCATCAGAAAGCTGGCGAAGAAGAGCCTAGGGAAGTCTGTATAATTCTGTCTGGTAACAATCTGTACTCACTTTCAGTAATAAGAAAAATGAAAGCTATGCAAGGCAAGATTTATTCTACAAACCATGAGCTCATGTTGATTGCTAAATCTGACCACAGCCACCAGTGAGACAGCTGTAGAAATTTCTAAAATGTATGATCTTGTTTAACTGCAAATTAAGAGCATCAGTGCAGGACTACCTACGTGAAGTTTCATCACCTAAGTTACATCAGGAAATCAAATTAAGCCACAATATTGACGTTAGGCCCTACAAAAATCCAGCTATGTTTAGTTATTATTGATCAATACTATTAATTCTATAGCAGTGACTTTAAAACTTGCTTGTCTTTGCTAAAAGATGTGGCATAGTTTGACACCAATAATCATGTGATACAGTACATGAGCCTTCAAAAAAATGCAAGGTGAGCCTGTCTGTGATTAAAGAAAATACACTGTCATCTAGTAAACTAAGTGCCCTAAAATAATTGTATGGTATAAGCCCAGGCTCACCAGAGAGTATTCAAAACTGATTCTCTCTCTGATCAAATTATGGAGCTTTTCAATAATGATTTTATGACTTCCATTACATTAAATGTCACCATGCCTTTATCAACAAGAAAAATGGTACTGCAGTGCCAAGTGTTGGAGCACCACGTACAAAATTTATCAGCTGCCACTTCTGAATGAGAAGTGCACTACTAGTGTTTATGCTTTTCTAAATACAGAAATAAATTGAAGTTACTGGTTTATAAGTACGTAATGAAAGTACTGACTTTAGGCATCAGGGAAGCATTCCGGACTCTCCATCTCACATCCCTGAGGGTGCCATATGGCACAGGGCTTGTTCTTAACATAGTGTCCTACCAGGGTTGATACTCTGATACTAAGAACACCAATTACCCAACATAACACCTTGTTACACGTGACAGTAGCATTTTTAAGTAGCCTGGGCCAAATCCTTGGCCACATCTTGGTGACAGATGTGGCCTGAGTAGGAATAGACATCTTAATGCCCAACACTGCTTGTAGGCAATACAGCAGATTTAACTACCATCCATGAATTCATCAAAAGCCTAGATCTAAATGCAGGCTTGTACACTTAGCTTCAGATCAAACTTACTCTTAAAATAAGATATAAATATGACTGAATCTTTTAACCGAACTACTGCATTCATTTAAGCATGTGTAAAACAGGAGCAATGGTAATGATCTGGCTGTGAGATAAGCAATGAGTGCAGAACATTTCAACATCCTTTGATATTGCTATAGTACAAGATTATATCATTTCTATTGTCAGCCTGGTATACATGAAGCTCTCTAAAAATTATGTACAACCCTGACAAATGAAAGAAGCAGGTTAAAATCAGCCAATGGACAAAAGCAGAGATCTGAAAGCACTTACAGACAAAGAGCTAAATAAACTAGATTTTTGGCTGCAAAGACTCTTTGACACCAAGCCTAAAAGAGAGAATAGTCGGTACTGCCCCTATTGGCAAAATGAGTTTAGGATTCATCTTGCAGTACACTGACAAATCTCCTCAAGATCACAGAAAATAATTTAAGTAATTGATTTTGGAAGCACAGCTTCTAGCATCGAACTTTTCAAGCAGATTTTGATAGTGTAAATAGGGCACCCAGAATTATGACAGCTTTAACTACGATGAACAGATTCTTGACTAGAATCCAAAAAAAAAAAGTCCTTTAGGAGATATGGGCTACAGCTTTTGGCATCTCTCATTTAAGGGATCTGAACTTCTTCATGTAAATATCATTGAGACTTTATGCTGTCCTGAAATTTTCCTAAGTAGACCTATGTAAATAACTGATTTTTCCAGTGATGTGCCAAACTGAACAGCAACAACAAATTCACTCAAAATTAAATATTTTACTTGATCTGAAACATGTTTTTTAAAAATGAGATCTTCGGTTTCAGCCCATTTTGAAAAGCAAACAACATTTTAAGCAACAACAACAAAAAACCCACTACAAAGCTTTGTTTGCAAAGATAACAGATATCTTTGCAAAGATAAACTGTTCAGTTTTAAAACTATTTCCTGATTGTAAATAAGTTTTGGTCTATTTTTCCCCTCAGCAAATAAACTGCACAGTAGAAAGTAAATAAACAAGGTCCTTGGGAGTATCTGTGTATCAAAGCTGAAATACGTTATGTTCATCTACAACTTACCACTTTAACCAGCACTGGATGGTTAAAACTTCACCCTATGCATTCTTGCCTTGTTATTGTTCCAACAGAAGGAATTTTAATGGATAGATGAACATCTGGCAGCTTGAGATCTTAACATCTGTTTTTTCACGAAGACAGGCTAATAGGGAGACCTCAGCCAACATTTTGCCAAAATAGGGTTTTTCATCTCAAACAAACATACACCCACCAGATTTCTGGGGAGCCTGGGGGGGAGAGGTGCCTGGAGAAGCTCCTTCTTTCATCTTTTTTTTTTTTTTTT
>WHYT01017785.1:363045-397710 GCA_009806455.1 Tetrax tetrax | reverse complement strand
AAAAAAAAAAAAAAAAAAAAAAAAATCCGTCTTCTACATTATTTGATTCCTATTTCAGCTTAGTAGAACTCAGCCCCATGTGATCATCTGTACATGATCGTTTTTACATATAGTTATAAGAAGAGTCCCTCCTCCACGTTAGTGGTACTGCTCTGGGCATGAGGACACCCTAATGGCTGGGGCCAGGCAGCCGCAGTGTCACTTCTGCCTGCCCTAAAATGCTGCTTTGGGCTGGGCGTCCTAAGCCACACAACTATGTTTTGTCATCACATGGTAAAGGACAAAGCTCTACATAATCTTGCCCTTTTCTGTGGTACAGAAAAGTTTACTTTCTTCTTCTCCCCCTCTGATGAAATATAACTGAGGCAGCTGTTTCCTCCATGCTAACCTGCAGAGGTGGCTGGGTGCCTGGGGACACAATGGGGTGCAGACTTATTTGAGTGGATGGACTATGGACTCCCATTTGGCCAAAAATAGATGCAACCAGATTTCAAATATAACCAAGAGAATAAACGGTAACAGCATCTCTCAACATCTGTTAAGATATTTTAAAATCCTAAGTAAAAGACATACAGTATCTTGAATCTCAGGGGTATTTAATTCCAAAAGGAGTTCAAATAAAATTACTTTTATTGTCATCTGTTTTACTGTTTATCAAGTTAGAGCTGCATCTTACAGGTATTGCAAGGAATTGATTAATGTCTTCGGAGTGCCACAGAGATTATACAGGCACCTGTTTTTGAGAGAGAATGTGTAATACCTTATTCTTACACGTACTTTCTATCTTAGGATCGTTACATCTCTGCCAAGCAATATTACCTCAGTTCTGAGTGTAAATTGAAGAGTAAAGCATTGAAATTACTTGTGCAAAGGCATGCATAGTAATTCAGTAGAAGAGTTCGGAGTTGTGGTTTACACGTGTCCCATGACAATCCTTCTCTCATAAACCCTATTTATTTTTTTTATTTAAGAAAACAGATAGTAGTAGCACATTTTCATTCAAGAATAGAAGTGAATAAATTTTGTACGTGCTGCTTAAACACTCACAGCATCACTTGCACTGCAACACCATATTTCTTGTTTATTGAGGCGTAGAGGCATATAAAGTAATGAAAGGCATAAAATCATTATTGAAAAGCTCCATAATCTGACCATAAAGACAAAAATGGTTGTGACAGCCTTAAAAACTTAGCTTGTACTTTGGCAGTATTGACACTTAAATTTTTTTGTACTGGATCCTTGATACCAGCCACATTGTTACCAGATAATTTTGAAGCTACATCAAGAATGGTTTTAAGACAAGTTAACAAATATCTAAAACAGACTCTGAGACGGAGATTTTCTGGTTCCGAATATAATTCTTCGTGTTAATTTATGCAAGCCTTTTATTTATTTATTTAAAAGTAAGAGAAAGGATACAGAAATATCTTTTCATTATGGTTTCGCACACTTTCCTCTTCTAAGGCCTAAGACTTTTGTAGTTAAAAATTGTTACCTCGCAATTGTGAGCAAAGGACCTGACACTTGTTGATAAACGTTCAGAACTTCAGCTTCTCCAGAGTTATAAGAGACACCTATTGACCTCTCCAGAGATATCTGAAATTTGCCTTGCCTTTGCGAAACACAGCTTATCCCTTTGTAGCCTTCAAATCCATCAGAAGAAGCAACTACCTTTCTTGGTGGCAAGACACGAACCATTATCAAAAACTTAAAAGTTAATGCTAAATCATTAAGTGCAAAGTGCCTATCTTTCTTTGATAGAATATACCAATCCCACAGTGAAAAAGCAGTGCAAAGACTGCCAGTTATAGCATTGCTTACAGAGTAGGAGCAAGGCAAAGTAGGGGTGTATCTTTTTGCCTGACAACTGGAGACAAAAAGTGAAGGAAAGATCTATTAATGAAGTAAAGACTGTTGGCTGGAAGAGTTCAAAGGAACCGAACGTGTACCAATTTAAGCACATCTTGTGCTTAAAACACACTGTTGAAAAGCACACAATCTTTTTTAGATTTTCTTACACTTGAGAACGGAGAACTGCAATAAACATACACACAGGGCTCTGTGCATTAGTTACTCATACGCTGATATTACTTAATAGTGACGTGGCACATGCATTCCAAACCCAACAGAGAGTGCAACATTGGTAAAATCTGGAGATCACTATGGCAGAAATAAATGGGCATCTATGAAGATAATTAACTATTAGAGGTAGGGCATGACAACAAAAAGGTACTCTTTTTGGATCCCTCCAAATCCCTACTGTTCCTAGGTTTAGGTGCACTGGCAAGTCAACATGTTACAGGAAGATCTGTTGTATCTCAAATCTGGTACAACTAATACAATATGTCCCCATACAATATATCTTAATCAGCTAGCTGCTTTATTTCACAAACTAGGAAAAAAAATTCCAGATATTTTCAGCACTAAAGAAACTCAGATATACAACATAACTCTAATATACAAGATAGATTTCTATAATAAATATCTTTTTCTGCAGATAAAAATATGCATTTTGCATCAACTACAAAATGTCAAATCTATTTAACAAACAAACTAAAGCAAATGCTTAGTTTTAGAATTAAACATTCACTTTCAGGTTACAGGAGGCAGGCAGCAAGTAGATCCTTGAATGGAGAGATCTGGGATTTGCTGCTGACCGTCTCTCATTCATTGGTCACAGGTCGAAAGAGTTATGCCAGTTTCTTCCATTTCACTCCACAGAAGAAACCCATTTTTTCTCACAACAAACATGTGTGTATATATATATATTATATACACATGCATACATGATGTTCATATATTAACCCTTAATTCAAAGTTCTGTTTCCATGGAAACAGCAGCAAGCAGCTATGTGTCAAAGTCCTGTTAATTTCTTCATGAGCATGAAATGGATGAGCATCTGCTGGAAAGACAGATTAAAGAGAGTGACAATTGGTATGCAAATATTTTTCTTAACTTCAGGTTTTAATATTACCTCTTTCAAGAAACATCTATAGAAAAATCCAACTGAATTGCTAGATTAAATTAAAATTCTTGCAAGCACACTTATTGAGTAATAAGCCTGAAGACAAAAAGTTAGTCAAGAATTGCTTATCAAAAAGTATTTTGTACAGATCTACGATGGAGAACAACTATGTTTGGAAAGAAGAATCTAAAGACCTCAGCTTCTGAGCATGGACTGTTGTGCTAGTTGCATTTAGAGTAACTGTAGGATTGCTGGCAGAATCAGAACTTAGAACAAAATGGGTCTCAACCAAAAGTGTAAAACAAAAATCCTTTGATAAATACTTAAATACTTTCCACATCAAAAGGACCTTCACACATCTGTTTTTCTCAGTAGGGACCAACCAAACACACACTTAAATACTTTGCCAAATTCTGGGTCTGAGTCAATAATTATAAATACTCAGTGAAGAGATACAAAGATATTTTTCAAAAATAAAACTTTTAAAATGAAGCCACAACATATCCATACTGAACACTTCTTTTACTTCTTCATTAGTATCACCAACAATCTGAAGACCTATCAAGAGTTTTGTGAGGAAGACAGTAGGAATACTTGGGATTTATAAAACTTTCTCAAGGTCTATGCATTCCCATCTGCAACAGCATTGCCATATTTCTACACTCTTTAATCTAACATTCAAAATTTTAGTTTGTTGATCTAGCTGTAGCTTCAAGCATTGGCCAAAGGCAACATCTTTGGACCAAAGAGCTCACCTAGCATGTTCACAGAACTTACTAGCATATAGAAAATTATTTTTAAAACAGAAAAAGAGATTATAAATGAAAAAATTATTTATGTCGAAACCAAGTAATTAATGCAGATATTAACCAAGATATTAATGCAGATAAAATGTCAACAGATCTAGAAAAGATACATAGTTGAAAAATATTATTCTATTACCTTATAGCATGTTTCTGCTAGGTAACAAGCTTAAAATAATAATAATGTTACCCAGGCCTAATGTCACCCTGCCTAGCAGGCCTTAACCCAAAACTATGCATGTGTGAACTGCAAACTTGGAATACTTGCACTCTTTCTGTGGATATGGAAGTGTGATATGTGGGCTTTGATCTTTTAATAACTTTGCTTAAGAGGGTTTAACTGTATGAATTAATCAGCGATCTTCTGAAATGCATTAATTAATTCTACTTTGGAAATTATTATTATATAACCGTCTTACATAAGCTAAGGGCATCTAAACTTTACATTCATCCAGTAACTTCCGTGAAAATCAAGAGAGCCACTCTGCATTACAACAAGGAACAGAAACTACTGCACAATGTGATCGGACACTTAACAAGTGGAACGTTCAAATCGCATTACTGTTAAAGTAACAATTTAGGGGGATGCCCTCAAAAATTTAGTGGGAATAATTAAAGGAATCTGAAATATGACTCTTTTTTACATTTTCTTTGAACTAAGTGAGTTAGCACGATATCCTTTGTATTTTTCAGACAGTATTAATTTTCAGGACTGTGAGGGGGAAGGCCTGGAGGGCAAACTTGAAAAAGATTACTCTAATTCAAGCCCTATATACAGAAGCAAGAGTTTTATCTGTCAATTTGAAAGAGAACTTTAAAGACTCTGTGATATGGAGCGGAATTATCACCACTATTAATTGCACAGGCATATTAAAAAGACCCTGGAAAGTGACCTCCTCTAATACAGAGTATGCACGTAGAAAAATATGTCTTAATCTTCTTTTCTGCACTGAGATAAATGTCAAGTGTATCTATCACCTCAATTAACCATAGGAAAAAAGCTGTCAAAATCTAATTCTTTTTTTGACAAGGCGTTTATTCTGAAACCAGCAGAGGGAGAAACAGGCACTTGTATTAGAAAGAGATGAGTGTCAAAGGGTTCTGAAACACATGGTGAGTTTTCCATGTGCGAAATGCTGATTAGAACCATGGTAAATCAGTGCTAGTGTTTCTGGGTTTGTTGCCTGAGCTACAGGAAAACTGAGGGCTTTGTGGCATGGTTTACTTCAGCATTGAGGTTACATTAACAAAAGAATGTTTTTCAGCTACAGTACCATGCAAAATGTGAAAGAACTGGTGAAATGAAAGAACCTTAACTTCAGGAGCGTTAAAGACTATTTTACAGAATATTGTAAAACATATTTGTGGTGATAGTTTACTTACTCTTTGATTTTTTTTTCTTTTAAATAGAATTGAAACCTTTTTGTTCCTTTCCCTATTACATCAATGTGATCTCGTCAGGGTATTAGGATGGATTCACCCCTCATCAGCTTGAGTCACTCACACACAGAAGTTGTCCTACACTACACTTGGTTTTTGCAGAAGAGCAATAAAAGGCAAGGCAGAAAAACAATACTTACACGTATCTTTTTCATAACTGGGCTTTGAAAGCAAAATGACTGACCTACTAATAAAATCTTCATATTAAGGGCAGTTTGAAAGAATTCTGCTAAGTAAATCTAGAATAAAAAAAATTTTGAAAGAGCAGTTTGGAACCATGAGGCTTAAATATCCAGCTACCTTTCTTAATTTTCAAAATCTGATACTTACCTATGTGTGCATGCGTGTGTTCATTCAGGTTTTTGAAACTCCTGCATAAAACAAGAGAGTTTGAAACTTTTTTTAAAATTACAATGGAGCTTTTCATGTAAAGTATTAATTTTCTTAGGGGAACTATTGCAGGAATTAAGATTGAAATGCAGTAAAAGTCTAGGATTTTTCATCCTCCAGAGCTAAATCATTTCATATTTCTCAAGATAAGATGAGCCTCAGAGCAGTAGCTGCCACTGCAGTAGAATACCATAACATTCTTTGCCACTATCCTTTTTCCAGAAAAAAAAAAAACGCTGCCCAGAAAAGCTGTATGTATTACTGGAAATATACGTGACCTACGGTGTTTGTTAGAAGATAGAGGTGCATTCAAGGATTAAAACAATTGCATCTCACAAGAAGGATAGGCTTCCCTAGGGAAAGCACTGGGATCGCTTGTTAGCTGTAGCACAACTGATAAACGACAGATCAGTCCCCTACTTGTTTATGTTGTCATAGGCGCTTGAATTCAGTGACACTCTGTCATACCCTGTCACAACTGGCTCCCTGTTTCTGTAAGAGTAATGCAAATAACAGATCCTAAAAACTTAATAATACAAACAGAAGTCCTCAGGAAAGTGCCTTCTCCACTATATTTTTTTTTTTTGCTGCTGTTCCAGACATTACTTTTTAATAAAACTGGCCAAGTCAGAATCATGTCAGGTGTGTTCCTCTTATAGGACTTCTGTTAATATGAGCAATAGGTAAGGCATGCAGTCTTACTAACCACAATAAAGTATGTGTACATCTGCTAGTATAAAATCATTCAAAACAAGAAAATTTAAAAGTACCACAAATATTTCTGAAAATATAGATTATGGAACTTAAATTGCTTCCAGAAAGTACAATAAAGCAAACAACCATTGAACAAATATTAATTATGGCACAGAGAATTCAGGTGATATGCAGGCTTTGAGAAACATGAAGGTTTCTATCTGCTCTTTTAAAAACTCTTCCAAAGGAATCTGGATAGAAAAATCTTGGTATTCTGAGTAAATTATATTAATAAACTACAAGGCAAGCATGCATGTATAAAAATGTGATTAACATCACATAATCATTGAACACAACATTCTCTCCCATTTTGTAAGCTGCACTCAGTTAAAACTGGTAACAGCAGAGAAAGGATTGGCATTCCTATTTCCCACATACTGTATCAGCTATGCCAAGAAGGAAAGAAAAAAAACCACCAACCACAAAAACAAGAACCTGGAGGTCTTTTTTAATTCCAAGAAAGAAAAGTGTATCCAATTAAGCTTTGTTCCAATAATGATAACACACTGTACATTAAATCTAAATATGTGTTCTTCCCTTTTCTCAACTACCAGGAAAAACGGGCACATGCTCTTTCTCCACTAGAAATCCAGACCTGTCAGCTGTGTTTGTGGGCTTCTAGCCATTGCCAAAATGGGAGTGCCAGCCTAAGCTCAGCTGGGCTCCAGCTCTCCAGTGCTGCCCCACACGCCTCAGGAGGCCTGATTGCACCTCTGACAAATGGCAAAGATGCAAAGCACCTGCTGAGCCTCCGCAGCGG
This sequence comes from Tetrax tetrax, assembly GCA_009806455.1. Lineage (NCBI taxonomy): Eukaryota > Metazoa > Chordata > Aves > Otidiformes > Otididae > Tetrax > Tetrax tetrax. The sequence continues at coordinate 390,598 of WHYT01017785.1, read as the reverse complement.
TTTACATGTATGTTTTTAAGCTTGAGCAAAGGTGAGATGGTTCAAGTTTGCTTTTGATTGAATGCTAACCTTACTATAAATGCATTTGTGCATCTTATGAGGTCAGAACATGCACCAAGTCAGTTACTGTGGCTCACCTGACACGTGACAATTTCTGGCGTACAACATTTGCGTGCGTGTCAGATAGGACACAGGGTCTTCGGTCCTTGAAGGACAACAGGAAGCATGGGATGCATTTTAGTGGTTTTAAATGTTGTAAAACATTGAGATATTTAGCAGAAACTTACAGGACACAGCTAGTAGTGATACAGCACAGATTTCTAAAATAAGAGAAGAGGATACAGCAGTCTATTCCCACCAGGACCCCACTTGTTGCATATGCACCTGTCCTCCACAGTCAGCAGGCCATGCATGGCTTTGCAAAGCAGTACATAATAGTATAGAAGCAAGGATAGTACACACAGAGGGTTACTCCGCAGATCTGAGGAGTCAGAGGCAGCTCTAACCAGGACCCCACAAGGGCAGCTGGCATCTTGTCATTTTTTTTCTTTCGGATTAATAACAAGAACTTTAGCTGTTGCTGCTCTTTGGTTCTAATGCATGTAGTGAGAAACCATAAAAATAGCAGCTCAAGATCTCACCCAGTCAGAAGAAAATATCACTTTGAAGTAGCCAGCGTCATGATCCTGTTTGATTCCCAGTACTATAATTTTCTTTGCCCTTTTTATTCCCCCTTTTCCTGGATCTATTATTGTATTTTGAAATGTCTTATTAAACAACTTTCCATTACCAAACCAAGGCACATACTCACCTCCACTCGTTGTTCACAATATCACAGATCATCATGTTGCAGCTCGGCTGAAGCTGCCACTCATTTTGCAGGTAGCAAAAGAGACAGTGAACAGTGAAGTTACTGTTCCTGTATCCTTGTCTTAGCTCCAGTATTTATTTGGAAGGCGACCAAGCAGCTTGTCTTCAGCTCTAGTTTCTCACTCACTTGATCACAAGATTTTACTGAAGTTGATCCTTCTTCTTGACACAGGCTTCACCTACCTACCTAGTATCAGTCTCTGACTAGAAACAGAGCAAAACCTCTGTATTCTGTCTGACTTGAGGCACCAGATGCATTAACAGCACTTAATTCACATCCACTATAACAAGAATAAGAAATTTAAATAGATGTTTATTCAGACTATTACTACCTAAAATCTCAAGTGTTGTGTTTGACAAAACTCACACAATAGTGTGAATAGTTGCACCGTATTGATGGGTTGATGTGTTCCAACTTGTTTTGAGCCCTTTTGAACATAGTTTCGTAAAGTTTACTTGTATGAACATCCTCAAGATTTCCTCTTGTTAAAAAAAATGTCCATTTTTAAGAAGGATTTCATAAGGCGATGATGTTTACACATCTCTCACCCCTCTTCCATTCTGGGAAAGGGAGAAGATCTCAGATTTTAAAAACAGTATTAGTACAACTTAATGAGTTAAGGGAGCTGGAACAGATATGAAGGTATTCTATGGGGATTCTTTGTAGAAGAGATTATAAAAAAGCAGCATATTTGCTTTTATCACCGCTGTAAATGCCTGCTCAAAGCACTTGGGTACTTCGTGTTATTAAAAATGAAGAGAACAAGGTACTCTAACTGCAAGGGACAGAGCACGGCCCATTCCACCATGCACATTTTTGCAACCTGACTCGCACCCTGCCATCATAATACTCTAATGACAGTTCATTGTGGAAGAGTTTGAATACTACAATAAGCAATTCTCTTTTAATGAAAGATAGCTGTTCTGCTGCCAGCACACTTCTGTCATAGCCTATGATTAACATAATACAGAAATAAAAGGAAAAGGTTTAACTGGACCTTTTGAGTCAAATACCTCTAAGTAGTTTCTATTTTGAACTAGTAAACATTAGCCAATGACTTCCTTTCACTCAAGCCAAACCAAAAAAAACACTATCTGAAATGTGCAGTGTTTGCCTTCCCCATTTATGTTTCTGTGTGCTGAATTGGAAGATTTAAGAGGGTGAAAGAGATACAATCAGGATTAGCAAACCAGTAAAATCTTACAGTGAACAGGAAAGCAGGAAGATTTGTGCAAATATTTGCAGGAACTGAAAAGAGCAGATGCACAGTCACATAATCCAGAGGATGTGCGCACACTTGCTTTTAAAAGAAAACATTTCTGTCCCAGTCTAAAAAAATAATTAGACAAAGCATTCATTGGCTGGACAGCTCCAAAATCCTTCAACACTCTGGATTTGTTACCAAAAACTAATTATTAAGGAAAATATCATTGTGAAAAGAAGGCTCAAAGCATATTCTTGTCAATGCATAACTGAATGTCAGTTTTTCTAAATGGGTGATTCAGTCTACATTGATAACTACTTATAATACAGGTTTAAAAATAACAATATTGAACCCAAAAAGAAGTAGAAAAATCAGGTGAAATTCTACTGGCATTATTTCAAATGTCTATACAAACATCAGCTCCTGTTCCTTGAAAGGCTGGGCCCCTGTCTAAAGGAGATATGCCCAATTCATGTGTCTGCATCATTACTGTTTGCCTGTAATATGGCTTTGCACAGCCGTGCCAGTTCCTACTGAGTGTGAGAAGACTCACAGAGTGTGAAATCTTGCAAACTAAATGAGCCATAGGAACAGTCTGCACAAATCTCATATGATCAGCGTGGTAACCTAGTCACCTAGTATGTTATTTCCATTATTAGTAATAGCAATTATGCAGGCAAATAAGTGACAGAATAAACCCCTTGGTCTCAACGTTTGAGCAGTGCTGGGTCTGAAAAAGGATTATTATGTTTTTCCATGCACAAAGAGCAACTGTATGCTAATGTACCCCCTTCCAACACTAAGCTGCAGGGAAAGAGGCTTGTCAGGCTCTCGGACAGCTTGCACTAATGCGAGCACACTCTCTCAAGCAGGCAGGCTACAGAAAATGAGCTAGGGCGTCTTGACTGTAATAGAAATTTGATGGCAGTTGGAAGAGAGTAACTCGTCAGTCAGGGGAAGCCTCCAGGTTGGTGCACAGTGCTGAGAAAAGGAATTTAGGGGGAGCTTGCTGCCTCTCATCGCTACCCAAAGGGGGAGTCCAGCCTTGCTCCCCAGCATGGGGAATCTTGGAGCTACTCTCCCACCTTTCCCCAAAAGGCACCAGTACAACCAGGAAGTTTCAGTTTATGTTTTCTTTGCCCCTGACCCCAGAGAATTTGTGCATTGCCATCTGCAGCTTTGTTGTGTTGTAAAGGAAAACAGTACAATATTCCTCTCTGTCTCTAAACAGTGCCCACAAAGAAAACCTCACAGCAGACAGTTATTAAAATGCACAGTTAAACAAAATGAAAGAATTTACCTAGGTAAAAAAAAAAAAGGAAGAACAGTTAATAAAAGTGTCCTATTTCTGAAGAAACTGATGAGTAATGAGAAACTGAATTTTCACAATTGAATTGACCTATCCCTTGTCAAACATGATAAAACAGGTTTTAGTTCTACTTCATTTACAGCTACCTTCAAACGGACTCTTGTGTGCAGTTAATGAGCACAAGTGGCTTGAGAGGTTTTTCTTTTGGATTCTCTTTTAGGAGGGGTTGAGGGTTTTTTGGTGTTTAGGGTTTTGGGGGAGTTTCTCTGTTGTTTTCTTGGGGGTCTTTTAAGAGTTCTAATTTTTTTTGGTTATTGTTTTTCGGCATTTTTTTAATTAACTAAACATGATGTACCATCAAAATTTTTCCAATAAATTTAGGAGGGGAAGAAGAGAAAACCACAACCCAGGCTAGCACTGAAACATTTGTCTGTCCAAATATAGACATCAATTTGGCTAAGGAAAGATGGCCTGTTTGCAATCGCAATCATATCGACAATGACAAGAGAAGCAGAAGATGTAGGACCCTTTGGTAATCCATCACCATCTGCTCAAATCTCATCACCAAAAAAAAAAAAAAAAATCTGTGTGACTGAACCTTGAGGAGACATGAAGAGAAGGCCTTCAAATTCTTTAGAACACAGCTATAAAACACTGATTAAAATTCATTATGAATCCTAGCATCCTCATTTTCAACCCACTAGTATGACTGAGTTTTGCAGAAACGCTTAGCACAAAATATTTTAACCTGTTACAGATCAAGTGTGAGAAAAATAGTATTTTTACTTCTGAAGCTGAGAACTCAAGTAGTTATATACCAGCTGAGTGCAATTGCTCTATTTAGGATAAGATTTCAAGATAGCTTCAAGAATTACTTCTCTTGGGACGGGCATCTAAACAGTAAAAGAAAGCAAGCAGAATTAAAAAAAAAACTATTTTTGGTTCTCAGCTTGCCCAAAAGCAACATCCCTCTGGCACTAATGTATCCCTTCCATATTTAATTATGTATGTGCTATTGCAGACGCACCAGAGATTAATGACTGGTGAGGAGTCCTTGTGAATCATGCCACGTACAACACAGTTCCTCTTTCTTCCACTCTTAATGCCTTCCTCTAATGCCTGCTCAATTAGGTTTCCCTGTCAATATCCTGAGAAAGTATGATGCATAGACTGAAGGTGATCTTAGTGACGACATCAATATCTTTAATGTAATGAATACGAGCAATGAACTACTCTAAGATGAATGTCAATTTTCTGGAAGTTTCTGCTCTTTTATCAAACTTTCTTCTCTCTTGTTTTATGCATAGGGTTTGGATGCAGTGATTAATTTTTAGTTTCTGATTAATGCAGGACTCAACTGGGACAACGGGGCAGAATTAGGGTCACAGGACTGGTGCAGAGCGCTTGGCTCAGGAAGGGCCAAGCAGTGAAACAACAGACATGCGTAGATCTGATGGGAAATCCCACAGCTCTGTTCAGCCAGGGGAGACATCTCCCTGCTCCCAGCTTTGGCTGCATCCCAGCCAGGTGCTGGGAAAAGACCCACATATATCTCTGAGAAGGGGCTGGAGCACACAGGCCAGGAGTCAGAGCCATGCTGCAGAGTCCATCACCCCAAAACAGCCTCAAAGCCACAGACAGACAGCTATGACATAAGCCCCTTTGCTGGATCATTCAATTTTATAAGATCTCAAGTATGACTTCATTACATGTCGTAAATAGAGTTCTAATACTGAGATGTTGTCTTGATACATCTTTTGTATCTGGAGATAATCATCAATTGCTTTCACCAGCCTTGCGAACTAGCCAAATATAAAGAAAAAAACATTAGAAAGAGCAAAGATCAGAAAGATCTTTTAGTGATGGAGAAGCAAAAAGACAAATAACATGCTTCTGAACATTTTTTAAAAAGGCTGAAGTTTTCCTACATTTTAAAATTAGTAATAACACAGTTAGACATAATTCAAGAGAGGTAAAAATTATCCTTCAACAGAAGTTTTTAAATCAAGAGTGCAAGACTGAACTTTCTCCATAAAAGAGGTGTTATGCTTAGTCGTTATTCATTGGGCTTGGTGAAAAAAAATTAGTAAATCCAACTGTATTTATGTCAAGATAGATCAAAATAGTTGAAAGCAATCCTTTCCTACCTTCATATTTATGTCTCCAACATCTAGGAGCTTTTATTTAGTTCACTTGGAATCAAATTATCAGGAAGCAATTAGCCTTCTTAAAATGGAAAAAAGGCTATATCATGCTCGCTTATTTTAATACCTCTTATCACATACAACAGGGAATACTGAGGATCAAGGGAAAAAGATCACTGCTCACAAAGAAAAGTATGCATTAGGCAGATACACAATATACCTCAGAGAAACCCACTGCTACTGACACCTCATATTCCTGAGCTCTGAATTTATACCCACTGTTTAAAGTTTTTTTGGCAAGTGATGCCCTAGAAGTCTGCTTGCAGCCCTGAGAGATCATACTGAGGTCTCTTGGAGAATAAAGGATCGTAACTGGATTGCTGTACATCTTATTGTCTTATACTGATGTGCCTTTACATACCAGGCACATCAACCCTGTCATCCTAGGCATTAGGAAAATAAAGGGTTAGAAGGATTAGAAAATAAAGGGACAGACAGAGATACTCAGAGATGGGACAACTAACACTGGCCTCTGGTGGCCTATGCAGAAACTAGCCAGATTCTGGAAGAGGTAATTTCTGAGACCATGCTTTCCTTTGGGAAGAGCCCACCCATAGTGTCTGGGCCCATTATGTTAATTAACTGCGTGCCACCTAGGATTGAACAGGGTAAGAAAGCCTGAGCTGCAGCTTGTTTTCCTAGGCCAGCCAAGTCACATTTGCTCTTCAATCTCTCAAAACCTCCCCAGCCTTTCTCCCATCTCTGCTCCTCTGGTTTGCTGAAGGAACAGCCTGTTGCCTCAGCCCTAATGTACCAAGTGCACTTTTGCCCACAATGCTGAGACATCCCACTCTAAATCAGCTAGTTCTCCTACCAAGTCTTATGGGGTTGGGCTTTCGCATGAAATTTGCCATTTTCCTTCAAGATCTGAAACACAAAGACCATCAACAGTGGGCAACCAGAGGGGTACACTGGCACTCCCGAGTGCTTCTGCTCCCAGCAACTGGAGCCCTGTTTCAGGTGCCTGGTTTGAGCTGTCTCCCTGCCAGCTCACAAGAATGCCTGCCTCCTTCCCTAAGGCCATGGGACAAGTGTTACCATCTCCTGCAGCCCCAGTGCAGCCTCAAAGTACAAAAGCAAATATTCACCCAGCTTTAACATCTAATTTAAGGAGGAGGGAGATTTTAGACCAAGGACTAATTTTACAGCAGACTGGGAAAGGTTTTTGGAACTCGTTTGAGTGCTCTGGAAAAAATGCTGGAACACTTTCTGTTATCTGCCACTCCTGAAGGTAAATTTCTTTGTCCTATGCATTGGTCTCAACTCCCCTTTGGGACTTTCAGGTAAGTAGGCTTGCCCCATTATTTTCACTAGATCCATCTGGTGGAGTTGCAGACCACTGATACCCCCTATCTTATTACGGACAACAAGAATTCCCCATAAGCTGCCTCATGCTAACTAGAGAGAAAGGAGGCTGCCAAGGGCCTTGGTAATTCGTGCTGCCCAACCCACAGCACCAGACTATTGCAGGAGGTTGGATTTACTGTACCCTTTGTGCAGAGCAATGGTCAATATCGTTGCTCAGCTTTGCAATAGCAGTGGAAGAACTAGTCTCATAATTTACTATGCATTTCAAAACCCTAGGCATGTGTTCCTTTAAAATAAGAGCAACAGCTTCCTCTTTTGCACAGATCTGCAGCAAGATCAGGTGAGAGCACTGCCAGTCAGATAGTGGGGGCTGGCTGGGACAGAGCTTCAGAGCATCAAACAGAGTGGTTCTCCTGGTACATCTAATGTCACCCTGGGCTAGCCATGTTCCCCCTATGCCCTGTATCTCCTGTTTGCTGCGGGCATCACGCAGCATGTGCGAGCAGCATGCCTGCACAGCCACCTGGTAGCTCACAAGAGACTAAGCCGGGAGGACCAGACTCCATGGTCAAGGCCAGATCCAGTGCATGGTCTTCATAGATGCAGCTTGGTTCATGGGTATTCATCCTTCTGCTACACTGACAAAAAACAACAGGCAGTTACCCAACAGCTTCATTGTTCATTTGGGAGAAAAACAACCTCAGAATTGCTACAAAAGGAAAAATATGTATGGATACTCACGGCCCAACATGTGCTTTGTCTGGTCAGTGATACTGCCAAGAAAGACATGGCACTTGGCCAAAAAGCCTCGGCACACCAACAAAACACATTGAAAGCTCAATTATGAGGTGGCAAAAATGGTCACGGGTGTTTGTGATGATGTGACTGAGTGCAGTGATGTATGGTATGAGCACACAGAGCTGTTCAGGAATGACCGTGTCCATCTGTCAGAGGGTTGGATACATGACTGGATGACAGGCAATATTGGTCAGTGTGACAGACCATGCTTTCAGCACTTCATCAGAATTGCTTTCAAAGTGCTGCCTAACAACTGTCAAGTATCACTGTATCATAGGAGTTATGAAGACATTTTCAAAAGGACAATAATGAAGTAGCTTTGTGAATTACTAGGAAGAGCTCCACTCAAGCATGAGAGGCTTGACAAGGAAAAAAGTATGGAGAGGAAAATATAAAAAGCAAGTGATAAAAATAAATCCCTTACTTCTACCAAGAAGATCTCATCCTGAATTGCGAAGGAGATACCAAGCAGTTGATGTAAAGGGCCTCTGACAGCAGAGTAAGTCAGGGTACCTGTATATGGGGCTTGCAATAACCAGAGAGCTGTTGGACTGTGGGGCTTTTTTAGGTCACTGAGAGTGCATGGTGCTCCTGGTGGGAACCACTGGATTTTAATGCTTCCGTTATCACTTAATATTAAAGCATGAACACTGGATTGATGGGAGAAGTTCAGCCTGTACAGAGGCCTCATGTCTGTGTGCTACTGAAACAGCCTTTACAAAAAGACCCAGAGGCTTCTTTCTTCTGCATTTCAAGACCTTCCTCAAATAGCATTTGGAGATATTCCCCATCTTCCTCATTCCCCTTTTCCTACATTCACAAAAGAGTGAGCCCTGGCCCTTGCCTTGTTGATAGGTCTGTGCCCAGCCTGTGCCTCACTGATCCTGACTCATTGGCTTCGCCTTGGATCCATCTCATTATTTGGGCTTAGTCCGGGAGGCACTGGCCTATTGCCTGATTACTATCACTGCAGCCACCCAATTCACCTCACTGGTGTAGGTGAAGGTCTGCTGCATCTAGTAACAGCACTGCCCTGCCTGCACTGTTGCCACCCTTGGCTCCCAGCTCACCTGCCTCTACTGCTCCCTGGCAAGGAGACCTCTCTTGCTTTAACCTGCATGTCATCTTTGATATCACAGCAAAATTGGCTGAGTTTTGATTGAAGGGATGGGCAGTATGCACTGGGTGAGGAGGAAAATAATGTATTTCCTGGGTATTATCTGGATATCCAAATGCAGTGGATGTAGTCATAAAAATCTTCCCTGCAACTCCCATGAAGAAATGGCTGGTACAGCCAACACTTCATTAGTCATCCATTAAATACTTTCTACTATTACAGTCAAAGGTGAGCCAGAGCCAGTGATCTAAAGTTTAGCAGATTAAAAGCATTCTTAGTTCCTGTAACCATCCATTCCTGCAATCTCTAGTCTATCATCAACATATAAACCATTTTCCTAACCTTATTTGTTAGATTCTTCTACTTTCTATGTGCATGTTTTTATTTCTTAAGTCTTGCTTTTGTTCTATTTGGCTGTATCTTTTTCAGACTTTTTTTTTTTTTTTGTTACATCTACTGAAGGAAGAAAGCTATAAAGGTGTAGAACAAGGGTGAAACTGCAACTCCATAAATTTTCCATATAAATGTACTGCCATTACGTGCATAATAAAAAAAAAAAAAGCCTACTCATGTCAAGCTGCTTCACAATTCAGCACTGTATGAAATTTATAGTTGCAAATGGATCAAAGTATTACAGCATGTATATGAAATTGAATATGTGAGGCAAGCCAAAATATCAAGTAAAAGAAAGCATTTTTCTGACAAATATTATTTTGATAGCTGTCTTACAGCAGTTTCAGTTTGGATTATAGTTTGGGATTTCCCCTCCCGCCCCCCTCAAAGTCTTGTCAAGGACTGCTTAACTGTCCCTTCTGACTGAGGTTTAAATCTTCTTGAAATTCACATACTACTTCTAAAGGTAATTCAGCACCTGAAACTGTTCCATCACTTCTCAAGGGATAATAGGAAAGTCAGTCAGTCCATGACAACATCTTTCACAAAATAAGTTACTATTTACTTGCATCAAAAAGATTTCAAAGTAAACATTTGTGTGTTTGTGTGTACACATACACTATATATATATATTGATGTATGTATACACAAAATACAAATTAAAAAAATCTCATGAATGACATCGAAGTCAAGATTAACCTTGAGAAACTAAATGTCCAGTTAATAGCTTTGGTAGTTGGGTAGAACAGACAGAAATTGTCTGTTCTTGGGTCCTATATAAATCACATCGTCCTGAAGGGTCTGTCCTTTTTGTTGTTGTTTCCAAAGGCTTATTTTCCATGGAAAATGTCTGAAAGCTAGGTCTGTATGTGAGGAAATACTGCTGTAGACTTGACACCTGCTGTAGGGATCTGCATCAATGCGTTAATCTGCAGGAACACTCATTTATGAAGCCAGGAATAGGCTTCCTTGCCAGCCCATCATGATACTTCTAAGTATGCAAAAACACCAGATATTTTGGACACTTAGAAGCATCACCTCAGCCATTGGATTTCATAAAGAAATCTAGAGTTGTTCAAGTTACTGCATGAAGAATAGTGACCGCGATGGTAGAGTGGCATATTGATGTGTAGTCCTTTGACTCCTTCCACCCAGATTTCAGTCCATTTCAGAAGAACAATTAAACTAGTTTGACTTTGGATGGAGAGAGACAGCTAGTAAACACAAGATCAGTTGCCGAACTGGACCTAAATGGACAAAATAAAGATGGAGGAAAGAGTGCACTGCTGTTTACAACTTCACCATACAGAAAGGAAGTGAAATGAGAGTACAGACTATTTAAGAGACTTGCCCTATTATAAGAATTTGTCTGTGAAAGAATTAAATCAACATCCAATCCACAAGCCATCCATTTGTTAAACCAGTCACAAGCGCATCCTTCCACTTGAGGGGAATGATGAATTTTCTGAACAGACACATAACAGCCGTTTCTATGGATTCAGTCATTTCTGATCACCAGAGTCATATGAATGTTATCTCTAATAACAATTTAACTGTTCAGAAAAGTAAAATAAGCTTTCTAAGAAGCTATTGAATTAGTATTCAAAGCTGATATATGAAAGAATGTTTTACATATCTAAAGCTGTAAGTCGAAATAACTATTATGGTGTCTTTTATTGGATCAACAGGTCCTACTTTATTGTGGATGTGTTACAGAGAAAGATAAATCATTTCACATAACAGAAGTCAAATAACCATAATAGAATATTGTCACTAAATCAGTCTCTCCACAGGAAAATTAGTCTCTCATCTTTTGCTTTGCCTTTCATTTCTTTTTAATAAATGTCTGTGGTGTCTCTATCTATCTGGACAAAGTTGCTAATCTGCAAGCTTACTTGATTCTGTGCGTTTGAACTGATCAACAAATGTTTACCATCATTTATTTTTGAGACAGTATGCCATAGAATGTAAATAAATAATTTTGTTATTATTTAGGTAAACACATTATTTAAGGAAGAGAGCAGTGTTACAATTTTGTATATCATACAAATCTTAGTGACATTTACTTTTTTCATTTTTATTACGTAACTCAACAATTAATAGAGAAGTCCTTGATATGGTTTTCACATATCACAGTAAGGGGAAATAAACTCTTCAGTGCCATTTAAAAGGAATCCAACAGAATCCAATTTTGAGCATTAACTTGCCCAATGCATCATATAAACTTTACATGAATTGATACCATGTTACGCATTACTGTATAATTCTGTATTGATGTCCTTCAGGGATGTCGCAGAATCTTGCTGTGCTTCAATGCTCATATATTGATATCATGTATCAGTGAATATAATCAGAATTACTGTATAAACTTAAAATAGCAAAGCTGTTGCATGGTGGACAAACTGGAATTGTTATAGACAGTTTGTACCAATTAAAAAAGTTCAGCCAGTTAACTAAATACCTGAGGCTATCTTTCGGCCTTCAAAGTTGGAGAAAAGGTCTATTTCAGCACCAAAGAGCAATTCTATCCAGCCTAGTGACTGGCAGTTAGTTTACAAAGATTAAGAAAGCCCCATAGGTCAGCATAGCCAAATAACATTGAGGTAACTGCACTGAGATAGCCTAGAAAACAGTAATTGAGGAACAGAAATGTCAACACTTAATCATAGTCCTTACAATTTTTACTAGGTCAGAAGAAAGCATTTGATGCTAAGCTACGAAATAGCCTTTACAAACCATTATCAGCTGCACTTGGAAGTGATCTAGGTGTTACATTTTCCCAGGGACACTGTTTTTTTTTTTTCCTGCATTCTGACTACAGCAGTGACAGAATGTGCTCATACAGCAAACAGCACGAATTACTAGGTGTTGAAAATTTCTGCAGTGAAGTTACCTCCCTGAACAGTGAATTGTGTTAACTTCATCAAGCTTTATTAATAGCCAAAAGCATGAAAGATCTTGGGAAAAATCTTGGAGAGCTTAAGAAAAACACAGTTTGAGGCCATATGAAGACTATTTATTGCTTAAGAGCAGTCCGGTTGCCTTAGACATTCTCATAGCGTTGTTCCCTTGCTGTTTTATACTAAAGGAAAAGGTGGTGTGCCCCCACGTTATCGTAAGATTTCAGAAAGAAAAAACAAGCCATTGAGCAGATTATAAAACCACAATTCCAGCCCCAGGATATTATTGCCATCCCGCGGCAGTGACAGGAGAGAAAAAGCAGTCACAGCAACTTAGACAACGTACGTTGTTTTAGCACTGCTCACTGCATGAATCACAGCCCAAAATATCCCCTTTTTCTTCTCGTTACTTCTATGTTCACAAAGGGGCACAACTCCTGCTAGATATCCCTGCTGTCCCACGTGGGCTAAAGGCAAAGAAGGGCAGAGTGGCTTAAAAATTACTGATGATACTTGCAAAACATTGTCTGCAGCATCAGGAAAATTAAAAATTAGCCTATTCTGGGGGTGCACAACAGAAAATATTTTGACATCTCCCAAACATGCTATCTGCACCAGAATAACCACAGAACAACAGATATTGCTTTCTTCTAACTGAGTTCATGTGATGCTTAAAGCCTCAGAAAAATGAACAGGAAAGGAAAATATCACCACATCATTCTGAGACTATAAGCACCTCTGTAGCATTGCCTTGAATAGTGAGATCAACTGACTTACTGCTCTTAAATCAGGTAGGGAGAAAGCACCCTCTCTCTAGATGAAGAAATTCAGTGAGGAGTGATTTAATTTTCACTGATCTGATTCCTGACAGATATACCAGCACTGAAGAGTTTACTAACTGTGGGTTAGTAAACTTTCCCCATTATTCCTCTTCATATTTTCACTGCAGAAGCAGAACACAGAATCGAAGAATGGAGGAAATACTTAACATTTCTCTCAAATCACCAATTAGTACTCCTCTCAGTTAGAAGCTGTCTCATGCTGTTCAGCCTTCATAAAAGATCTGCTGAATACCACTACAAGAAGGGCATCATAATACAAAAGTGCCACTGGATTCCTGCAGTAAAATATTGCATTCTTTCTCTTTTATTTGTTTGCCCTTTTAAAGTGTTTTGAGGGTAGCCCAATGAGTTTTACCTGAATATTTCACTGCAAAAGTAGACAGCAACTGCAAATATTAAGGCTTAATGATCTCTACCATTTGCTACCTAAATAATATTTTTTTTTAGTCACCATTTTGCTCAAACGACAACAATAGTTCTTTTCTGGCTGTATATCCAGGGGCACAAAACTGGCATTGGGGCAGAAACCTTTGTTTAACAGGCATAGATATATGCTGTTTTCATTTAACAGATCATCTACTCTATTTTGAACATAAACCCTATTTTTGGTCAAAATGGCACGTCCCTTATGAGCTGATGTGCTCTGATAACAATAAATGCATTCCGTTTACAGCTTAGCTTTTAAACAGAGTAGCCACATGGTATGCACAACATGTATGGAGAAAAAGTCTGAAAGTCTGAATGCACTAATATATTTTACACTTTGCATATTTTAAGCCCTAAAAGTCTGAATGAAATCAATAGAAAACATCATCATTATTTCCAGATAGAACAAGGTTTCCAGGTAAATGTGTATACCATATTTTGACCTGTGCATAGCAACATAGAATCATATCTGAATGAAAGATTCAGCTCTCCTAATCAGAAACACAGCTTTCAAATGTAGCAGAAAGTCACCACATGTAAGCAAAATAAAAATATTCACAGAACGTATCCATTGCTGCTGACACATGACATCAGCAGAAAGGTTTTCTAAAATACCCAGCTCTCAAGAGAAAAGGAAAGAAAAAAAAAAAAAAAAACCAAAAACAAAAACAACGGGCAATGAGTTTACTTATTTATTGCATTTCTAGTTACCCATGTTTAAAAGAAAAGCTTCAAAATCTAAACTCAGGTACACTTTCTGTATCATAGTTGAAAAGCTTAGTCTTGGTGAGCTGGTGGCCCACTAGGAACTATGGTCAAAATAATGGTGCCGGGGGTTTTAGCAGCTGTGTCATCCACTGTATTGCCAACACCTGCTCACAGAAAACGCAGGGGTCCAGCACCCTTTCTATATTGGCAGCTCTGCTGCTACCAGTGAAACTGGATCACTGGGAAACTTCAAAAAGCAATGAGAGGGTATATGCAATGTGGGAAAAACATGCCTCACATAAATATGAGTTCACTGAAGTTTGTAAAATTTGGGAAAGACTATGCTTAAAGAATTTTGGTTGTTTACAAGACAAAGCAGTGTGCTGCCAGAGCGCAAAAAGATTTTTGAGGCTCCAGCCACTATCACAGTTTACATCTGCATGCTCCTAAGTCAGCTGAAGAGAGACCTTCATTGCGTATGCAAATATAGGTAGAAATTAGACACTAAAAAGAATTCAAATACATGACCAATATGGTAGTTCCTTATCCATAAGGATTAAACAATTCTTTTCTAATTTATCCAGATGATAAAGGATTAATTTTAAAATTTCATCTCTCTTTCCCACAGCACATGAGGCTGACAATAGTATGTTCTTCATGCTATTTTGAATATAAATGTGCAATTAATTTTTAATACTGTTAGATCACTTCTTTCTGTTGCCAATATTAGAGGAACTCATGATAATTATGGCATTACCTTCCTGCCTGTGGCATTTAAAACAAATAAGGAGCTCAAGAAAAAGTATTATAAAGTCCCTTTTTATAAAGTGCCTGATAGTACCAAATTCTTTGCGTCCCATTCCCACTGTACAAATCTGTATTGTTGTGCCACAGTAGTTTCCTTCAACTATAGGTTATGCCTGAAGCACAATGGCCACTGCAATGTCTTATCACTGCTCACTAGAAGTGGGTGAAGTGTGCGACGGAGAACAAGTCAGCATAAAGAGAGTATCACGGGGCCCTGCAGAGAAACACAAACAGGCAAGGAGTTGAAAAATAAATGCAGTCTTCATAGCCTTGCGAAAATACCCTTCTGTAGGGTGGCACACCCTCATAAGGAGATATTTATAAAGAAGTCCCACATGGTTCAGAACAGCAGTCTGACACCTGGATGGCAGAGAAAAACCTATAAAGAACGATCTCTAGGATCTTCCCCAACACTATTGTTTGGAAATTTCTTACTTGCTGAAAGACTGAAACACCCTGTCATGCCAGACATTTATTCCCAGCTCCAGCTGGTTGGGTTTAACAAAATCTTAAAAACATTTCAGTGTAGCATCAACACTGGGACTTAAGTAAACACCTGGTATAGTTAAGAGTCAAGCTTTTACAAAGCTAAGTAACATCTCCTTTCTGCCATGTCTACACCTTATTGATCAGCATTCTCCTGCATATCATTCACTCACCTTCAGATCTCACCCTGCAAAAATCAGTAACTGTACTGCCTGAAACAGCACCACTGAAGTCAATGAGACCACCAACATCAGATGGACCAAACGGATGACTTAAGCTTCTCATTGTGATATTGGAGATAGTTATTTTCATCCCTGTTTAAATAAAATAAAGCCTACAATTGCACTGTTATTTGATCATTTCCATAAAAAGATCGCCAGTTGTATGTACTAATAGGGAAGTTCCTCTGTGGATTAATTCTCTATTAACCAGCAGGTCCAAGCCAGCCAACCACAGAACAAGAGTCAATTTTGAAACAGCTCCCTTCTCATTAACTCCTGATCACTGCAGATACCAACTTGCAGTATATGACAGGAGACAGAGGCATTCCTTTCAGTACACTCTCACACCAAGAAATTCAGACAGTATTAAGTTGTATGTGGGGAAAATAGTTTTGCAAAGCCGTACCTTTAAAAAAAAAAAAAAAATCACATCATGGACTTCACAGCACATTGTCTCCACATATCAAGCTATTTCCTGGGTAAATGTGACATATCATGAGGCTGATGAAAATTGCAGGAGAAAAAAAAGTACAAAAGGAATGGCCTTGTCAGATCCAGAGGAAAAACAAAAGTGTGTTTTAAGGGCTGAAGAAGTTGATTATCCATTTTTAATTTAAGTAGGATGGTTAAAGAGCTATCTTACTGCTTTGCCTTGTGTTTACTTCAATGCTTGAAGTGACTCGTACAAAATATGTGGGGTTTGTTCATCAGTGTGGAAGCATGGCGTTATATTTGCAATTAAATCGTTGACACACTACATGAACTTCAAAAAAGACCACACTTCTCCACGACCAAGCACTCTACATGTGGGAACTTGTTGAAATTTGACATATTTTCTCCTATATTTTTTTAAAAACGGAAGTTTTCCCTCATGAATACCTCTGAAAGAAACTCGCTTTCTAGAAAAATAGTTAGTGGAAATTCACTTCTCAAAAAAGTGTTCACAGAGTTCAGTATTTGAAAATATTCTCAAGGATGCTCCGCATTTTAGCCTTTCTAATAACAGCAAAGAATACTCAACTGGTCAGAAGGAAATCATGAGTACTAGATTATCACCTACTTGCACGTTGCATAGTATAGCAATGAAACAAATTCTGGTTTGTAAACCTAAAGGCTACTGTGAGCACAACAACTAACTCAAAAAAATAACTTTATTGGGTATTAACTGGGACTCCATCCTTGCAGCAGTGGTTTTGTTCAGAAAATACATGTATACTTGAAAAATATCTGATTTCAGTTTCCTAAGAACCTTCATGCCAAGTTATACTGAGTTGGCTGAAATGGCTGTATCTATCTTTACAGTGAAATACATGGTGAAATTATGTTAGTGCTTTAACTCATCTTAAAGCACAAATAAAGAAAAGTAAAAATAATAGGCATGCCATGTAGCAGATTAACTTGAACATTAACTGCAGAATATTGAGAAGAGAATGAGTAATTATACTTAACTCACCGGTGATGGCTCTGGTCTCTAGTTCCCTGTTGCTCTCAATCAAGAGCAATTCTGTTCAAGTTAGTCAAATTGACTGAGGGGAAATTGGTGTGAGATCAATATCCAGTTCAAGAACTAATGAAACCTAGTAGAGAGGTTTTGTAGGGTCTTTTGTTTTTAAGAAAGAAGGTCAGTAGGGGAAAAGGTAGTGCTTTATTGTAGACATTTAAAACTTGGCTCAAGTTCAGTCCTCCTTTCCCCATAAAATATCAATAGGAAAAAAATATTGTCTCTTAAAGAAGTCCCATTTTTCAGTGTTGTTTTCGGGGTTCTTACTGAAAGTTTTTGTTACAGTTTCTGGGTGGTGGGTGGGAAGAAATGATTGTGCTGTTATTTTTAATAGAAACTCCATTGTTTCCTGACATTTTAGAATGGAAAAAGCATTTGAAGAAAATGTAGTCTAGTCTGAGGATTTAAATACAGTTACTGAAAAAGCTTTTATGGCTTAGCATTGGAAAAATACTTTATATTACACTCTAGGCACGTTATCTAGTCTTTGTAATTTTATGTATTTATTTATTGGAACAGTTTAATGCATTCTGAGGCTGGAAATGGAAAATAGGGTCACTTAACAAGTTTAGTGCCTTCCCAATGATGTGCTGCTCGACCGCTCCTGTCCAGCCACCACCACTACTGCATACAAGACCCCTCATTGGAGAGAATAACCTGCTCTCTTGGCAGCATCACTCCTCAGACGTTGCAGCACGCCTACAAACAGCCAGGATCTAGCCCTTGCCAAGGGCAACTCAACACAGGCCAGACCCTTTTTGCACTTCAGCTTTCAAGAAGAAGCCAGGCAGGGCAGGAAGGCCAACTCAGGACATGATTTTTGAATGCAAAACTCTGGGCTGTGGACAAGTTTAAAACCTTTACCCTCCTAATACCTGCTTTCCCTTCCCAGTACATTTACAAAACACTTGTAAAGGCTGTACCATGAGCCAGATCACACATTTGATCCCGCTTGAAAAGAAACAAACAAAATCCACTCTCCACCTCGTCTATAAACAAATGTAATTTAGTGTACAAATTTATCAGGCTCATAAAAGACTTGCCAGCTGACTCTATGATCTTCTTACTTTCCAGCTACCCTGCTCATCTTGCCTTCACTCCTCTGCAGGAAAATGGGTCAGAGCTTGAAGAAAAGGGGATAAAAGGCCACAAAGAGCCCAGAGAGCTACCACCCTCAGAGCATCTGGAGGGCCACAACTAGCCCTTCCATTGTCACCAGCAATTCAGCAGCCATAGCTTTTTTTTCTTCCCTGTCCCAAAATCTCCTCACAGGCTTCTACTGCCAAAGACAACTCCCTGTTATTTCTGCACCCAGACCCAGCTCTGAGCAGTTTTCACTCTTTCTACACTGCTGGAGCAGCCCTCATCTATAAGGTTCACTAGTTACAAATGAACATGCTGGGGGACACTCTCTCTGATATGAGCTTTCCAGGGGAAAGTGAAACAACCTCGGAGGACAATTGTTGATAGGAATGATATTTAAAATACTAACATTTATCCTAAGTGTGTAGATAATCAGTACATTTGCATAATTATACACTGGTATAGACAATAAAAAGCAAATTAAAGGGTTTTAGTTTTGTCTTGAAAATACAGAAGAAATCACACTCTGCCTGAAACCATCAAGTAACCATACAGAAAACAAGCCCTTCCAAAAGGGACCTAAGAGGCTTACGACTAGTATTAAACATGTGCTTAGCATTCCATGCAATCAAATACCCATTTACTGTATCCAACCACAACAACAACAAAAAAAAAAACCAACATAATAATAATAATAATAATAAACTCTCACTCTGGAACTTGCACCTTTCCCCCTTTCCCTTCAATTTATTTCAGCATGCAGAGAATCGGGTGTCTCCAAAAGAGCACCCCTGCTCACAGCTCTCTCTGCTACAGACCCACGTGCCTGGCAAATGCCAACACCTGGCGACACCTGGCCAAGAGCAGCCACAGAAGCGGCATCTAAGCAAATAGACCTAAACAAGGGACCTGAAGCAGTCATGAGCAACCCATCATCCATCTCTGAAGATCTTACCAGAAAACACGATTACAGGAGTTGAGTCAACTCAGTGGAGGCAAAGAAAAAGAAAAAAGAAAAAAAAAAACGGCCTGTCTAGGGGCCGTTCCACATTTACAAGCACATTAACATCTGCCAGTATGTCCATCCATTCACAGTAGAGCACTTCATGATCACTATACACTTCTCTGAAAAAGCTCTTCTTTCTCACATTATATGCTTGCTGTTTTGTGTTTTGAAGGACACACATCTAAAAGCAGAATTTGCTCTGGAAGAAAAAAAACAACCAACCAAAAAAACCCCAAACAAACAAAATCCTCACAAAAAAAAAACTTAACCTTCAACTGGATGTGGGGAAGTTGGCTATAGATAGACAAATAATTCTTCCATACTAATTTGTACAAGCAGTCTTGTGGAAATTCGCATGTCCACTGAAATGGCCTGATACGGCAGGCAGTGCTTTCAGCATGGGAAGTCTGATACAATTCTGTTTATATAGACAATTCCTGGTACGTGCAGAAATTCCTAATATTTGCTAGATACAGTCATGTTTTGCTTGCAGTTAGGTCTCTAGAATATCCAGAGATTAACAGAATAAACTGGCATTTATCCTCATGGAGATTTTACTAAATTCTGGTTTGCTTCTCTTCCCCTTGAACAGAGTGAAATAAACTTCTTTTGCTTTAATAAAATTTTCAGTAGGGGGACTGCAAACCTGTAATCTCTGAAACCTAATAAATCTCAGGCAAACACACAGATGCACACACGTTATTTGTGGTGCAAATACAGCGGATGTGATGTTGCCAGGGAGCACTGGCTCCGTTAACGTGTGATGGGTGTAAAGGAGACTTGACACATGGGACACACACCACCAGGTTGCATATGCACAAGGGCAGCACAGCAGCATCAGCCAGAGACTCTCCTCAAAGCCCCAGGTGTGGGGATCCTCACAGCAGCACTGACCCTCACATGTTTGGTATGCAAATCGATGGACCTCAGCTATCTAGCAGCAAGATTCCACTCCAATCTGTCTGCCATAAAAAAAAAAAGAGTGCATGAAATTCTCACTTTCTGCACAAAGTTTGTGATGTAGCAACAGCAGGTGCCCAGTGAAATGCAAACACCCAGTGGTTCTCACTGGCCCTTGGGAACAACTTTCTCCTTGACTGAGAGTATCTTCAAAGGGCACAAGAGACAGACAGTCAAGTAGGGTGGGTAGGCAGGCCACAGAGCCAAAGACAGAGCTGGTAAACTGAAAACAGTGAGTTGTGATGCTGAGGAGGAGACAGACTTCCTTATCTTTGACCTTGTGCAGGTTACACCACCTTCCTCACTGATAAAAACAACTGGGTCCCAGCCTGAACTATAGGTATCTAGGAACTCTCTCAAAGGATGAGAGAGGGTGGATATTATTATTTTCTTATTCATATACGTGATGTCTAAAAAGCCATTAAAATGCTTGTTCCTGGCTTCTCCATAGAAGAACATTGTACTCTCAACACCACCATCCCCTTTGTGGGAATCTGTGTTTACTAGGCTCATACTTCGCAGGCGATGGTGTCTGTACTAGAATATATTGTTCAAAACTATAAGACAACACTGGGGAAAAAAGGTGGAGAACAATAGTGCATGTCTATTGAACTATTATTGCATTCTTTTTGGTTTTCACAATCTGTCATAACATTTTGACCCAAAGTATCTCAACATTCAGGTATGCAATATTTGATTTTGAAAAAAAATTATGTAAGTTACAGATTACTGTTATAACAAAAAAAAAGCACTCTGGAATTATTCAACTATTCTGCTTTGTACGCCTGCATAATTAATGCTAGCTCTACAGTTATTTTGTTTCGCTGGGATCCAGTATGCTATCTTAGCATGCTTCTAAATAATTGCTCTACATTGCCTATCCTGCACTAACAACTTCACACTAAAGACCAAGTAAGGATTCTTAAGAATAACTTTTGACAGAGGGCCCAGTTTTCATAACTGACATCATATCTATGTTTTATTAGCTTTTTAAATAGGAAAAGAAGTAGAAACTTTTTCTCCTACAACAGCAATAGGAGGATTTACTTGTTGTTAATGAGAAACATTATCTTACCAGAGAGCTGAGTCTTCTCATTTTCATTTATATAGGAGATTGATTAACACTTAGCTAATTGGCACATGCAAATAGGGATTAGCTGAATTTGTTTTTCTTTACAACTCAACAATTATAATTTAGATACTTATTTAGATTAAAATCTGTTATTATTTTTGAAGGTAATCATCCACCTGTTGTCAAAAATAAAACAGCAAAATATATTACTAATTGTGTCTTACATATGTTTCAGAAAATAGTTAATTAACTTTACTAAAAAAAGTAAGCATAAAATAAGCAAAGCTTCACTTCACAGTGTTGGAGTCAGGTCTCCTCACAAGGGGATAGAGAACACACATTTTCTCTAATGAAGTAAGATCAAATAACTATAGGATAACTAGAGGTGCAGTCACATCTGAAGTCATGAAGATTTCCAGCAGAAAACATCTGCAATATAACTAGAAGTAGGTAAGATGGCAGACTGCCTTCTGAATTCGTACTCCAGATGAAAGTTATGCAGCATAATTTTTCCAGCGGTGATTTATAATAAGTAACATCTCTTGAGTGTTTGTTCTCCCGCCAGCCCACCCTTTCCCTTTATTCCTGGGAAGGCATATTTCAGGGAGCAGTTTAAGAATAACTGTGTGGCGGGATGAGGCAGAGCGGTTGTTTCTAAGGCATTTTTTAAGTTCTTGTTGGGTTTTTGGTTTGAGTGAGAATAGGTGATGAGGTGTGGGTATTCAACAAGTCAGCATTACAAAAGCAGAGACCTCACAGCAGCAACTGTGTGTGGCTCAGTTCATTTTATGACTTAGCAAACAATGCATCCTGATACAGAAATTGTTCAAAAACAACCCCTCTCTCTTTGCTCTCTTCCTGCACTGTTACTGGAGGAGGGAAGTCTGGAGAGGCTCATATGGATGCAAATAATTAGTTTTAATACTTACTATCTCGCATAACCAAGGTAGCTAAAGTGTGTACATGCTGCTGAAAAGATTTAAACTTTTACGGGCAGCTTCCAAGATCTTTCCAAAATCTATCATATGTATGAAACTATTTCAGTAGAGCTTTTCATTAGGTGATCATGAAGCACCAATAGACCAAAGCTAACTCCACCCAAGAGATTACAAGACAACATTTAGAATTTGGAACAACAAAAAAAAAATGTCTACAATGACCAGTAGGGCAGCAGATCTAAGTGTAAAATACAGATTAGATTACATTATTTGAATGTTTCTGCGAGATGTAGTTACCATATTTACAATTATTCACAGGGCAGTTCCTACAGCAAATTCAGCATGCTGTCTCCGCAAAACCTAATAAATTTGTTGAGGCAGTTGAGTTTATCCCATAGACAGTGAGTGGTGACCATAATAAAACAATTATGGGACTTGGCTTAGTTTATTTATTTCACACTGAATTCAACCCGCAATTCCCTCTTCAAATCCTAGGAAGCAGCAGTAGAATATCCTTTAAAATTAATCTCCCCAGATTATTTTTTTGGCTAGCAGGATTCAAGCTCCAGAACTCTGCCACAGACACAGCCCTTACAAACATAGCAACTGAAATTGCATTCATAGAATCATAGAATCACATGGTTGGATGGGACCTATAAGATCATCCCTGCACATCATCTAACACACCCTTCAGCATACAAAGTAGAAACACCTCACTCTTTTCTAAAAGCAGGGTTAGTTTCTCATCCACTCTCCTTCATCATGGAAGCTTCTCAAAAAACAAAGAGTGAGAAAGCACTATCTGGATGCTCTCTAGGCATTTCTCCACCTTCTCTGCTTGCTTTGTATCTTGCATTTATCTCGATATTTTGGTTATTTTCCTCTTTACTACACAGCCATTTATTGTAAGGGAAGGAATTGGATTGCTGTTTCCTATTCCGTTTGAAACAGGCCATGCAGAGCTAGACGGGAAGTCTCTCTCTTTACTTCCCTCCTAAGGCCTAGAAGATAGGTCATCAGGTTGGCTTTCTATCTGGTTGCACTCTGACTACCAGGAATGTATGCAAGCAGATGTCCACACCTCAGTCTGAGGTGTATTAAGGACAGGAGGAATTACCCTGGCCATAGTCACACAGACTTTATCCACATCTTCCTCTGTGGGATACATTAGCCCACTCAGAGTTTCTGTTGCATACACTTTGCTTTTAATGCTCAAGCTATTGGTATGCCATTAGGATACTCAAAGTATCTTTGTAACATCCTGCTAAAAGTCAGGCTTAAACAAGACAGCACCAAGATAACCAGCTTGAAGGTACTGTTACGTCCGAGCACATCATTCACATCTTGAAATCTCACTTGGAAACAACAAAGCAGGAACACTTAATTGTACTTCCTGAAACAGTTTCTGGATTCGCTCCAGAGCTGTATTTCTTTCCCAGAGTTTGGCATGATCATCCCCTACAATGGTATTCCAGCAGTTTAAAGGGAACATAATCATGTCACAAGATGAAAGTGTTCTCTCCGACAATAAAATAGAGTACACGCTCTAGAACAGGGGCTACTGCTAGCAGTCAGAGTGGCTACATTAGATACTAGGTCAGTTCCTAGGCACAGCACAGCAACCCTTAGTTTCCACAATTTTAAATTCCCTTTCTGTCAAACTCACTAGTTAAGTTATTTAACTAATGAATAGTTAAATAATTTAAAATCCCGATGGCACCTCTCCACCAAAGAAATGCTGCCCATGATCAATACGCTGCTCCTAGATCCATCTCTGGATGCCCAGAAGCGAGTCATTTTGGAAGGTAGTTCCATTCGGACAAAGGACGTTACCTCTTATCAACCTCTGAAAAGCAACGCAGGCAGACTGAATGACAGAGGAGAAGCAAATGTGCAAGTTGTGAGAACCAGTTACTTTGGCTTGTATCCCTTGGCGAAGTCAAAGAGAAGCTGCCTACACAGCTACACATATGGTGTTCTACTGTACAAAACAGAGTTTATCGCATGCTGAGTAGGAGCAGGGGAAAAGGAAACAAGCAGATGAGAGGTATAAAGTCAGAAAAGTTACCACTCAACCTCTACACAGAATCAACAACTCTCGAAGTTAAACTTGAAATTTCTAAGTTACAAGTATGTAGGACAGATCACAATCAAGTAAGCTCCCCACCAAATAAACTGAAAAGGTTGCCAGGAATGCAGAAAAGGTATGCACGCTCTCCATTAAAGTCTAAAATAATTTAAAAGCTTTAACAAAAATGTCAGCATGCATCAAGAAATATTAACTTATATTATACCACAGCATTTTGCTTGCCAGATAGTTACCATGCCAAGTTTCTATAATATTACTCCATGCTTTTTTTAAGTGTTCTTACATGACTACAATAACTCAGCATGATTGAGACAGCAGTAAATTTTTTCCTGTTTAATTTTCACTTTCCTTTTTATTCTACAACTGCTATGAACATGGATATATTTGGTTACAATACCAAAACTAAAATGACTTACATTAAGAATGCTTGTTTTCGTATATCTAAACTAAGCTAGGCTTTAAAGAGTTGAACAGTTGAGCACTTGTTTAATCAAATATCTCATAATTCTATTCCACTAACTTCATTATATATAATCTTATATAAACTTTTGCATCCCTCTATGCCTTGAAAAATAAACATTAAATCAACCACCTTTTTAAGGATCCAACTCCACAAGGACTTCAGTTTCACAAACACCTATTAACACATCTAAGAGTTTTTAGAGAAGGTAACCCCAAGACCATATGACTTTTTTATGATTACTAGAAGAATATTATGACAAATGAGTGTCCTTTCCTCAAGTATAAATACAAGACTGAGACATCTGGACCTTAAAACCTGATGTCCTAGTTTCAGCTGGGATGCAGCAATTTGTTCCTAGTAGCTGCTGCATTTTGGATTTAGTACGAAATATTGTATGTGAAGAATGTTGATAATATATGGATGTTGTTATTTGTTGCTACAGCGACCAAGGACTTTTTTCAGCTTCCCGGGTTTTGCTAATGTGCAGGTGCAAGAAGCTGGGAATGGTATAGCCAGTACAGTGGACCTAACCTGGCCAAAGGAAGTATTTATTCCATGCCATAGACATCATGCTCAGTGTATATGGGGTAGGTTGGCCAGCAGGCAGCATGCTCTCTTTCTGTCACTGCTCAGGTTTCCTTTTGGTTTTGTTCCGTGATTGTTCCTCCGGATGGCCTGTATCAGTCATCGGGTCGTTGGTGGTGAGAAATTGTGCACTATTAATTTTGTATATTTTATTATCCCTATATTATTATTATCATAAATTTATATATAAAAAAAAATAAAATCTCTTCTTTTGCTATCCTAGTAAATTGTCTTTATCTCAACCCACAAATTTTCCTTTTTTCTTGATTCTCTCCCCTGTTGCACCAGGGAGGGAGAGGAGAAGCAAGCGGCCGCGTAGTACTTGGTTGCTGAAAGTGGTTAAACCACAACACCTGACAAGTAGTGGACAGAATTATATTAAGATTTAAGAAAGATGTTCCATAATATCAAGTATTTGTTTGTGACCTAGCGTTGATCTAAGCTAACAGAATATAACAAGGATACTTTTTTTTCCATCACAAAACCACATAGAGGTGTCTGCAATTCTGTAACCTATATCAGGCAGTAAGTATGCCATACAGAATTATCCTACACATTTGTAAACACCCACTGCATTTTTAATTGCACTTCATATGTGCCTTACAAAGTCTGATTTGAAATCTTTCCCTGTCTTGAAGAAAACATAACTGTGAACTGGCAGAGTAGTAATGAAGACTAAAATAAAGCTCTATCCTGGAAGGCAGAACTGGATAGCTATAAATATCTGTGGTACAGACACCAAACTCACCGTGATTACCAGGATGATCACTTGATAAGTCAGGCTTTCTAAAACCTGG
This sequence comes from Tetrax tetrax, assembly GCA_009806455.1. Taxonomy (NCBI): domain Eukaryota; kingdom Metazoa; phylum Chordata; class Aves; order Otidiformes; family Otididae; genus Tetrax; species Tetrax tetrax. Next base: position 364,510 of record WHYT01017785.1, on the reverse strand, counting down.
TCATAATTTTTGTCTATTTTTCTGGGAACCTGAATCCTGTGGCTGCATTTTAGCTCTCATTAACTGCTATAAATTAAATGAATAAATGGATAGTTAAATAACTCGCTACAAAACCACTGGGGCCACTAACCAGATATCAGGGTTTGTAACCTTTCCTAAGCCACCGGGAATACAATATTAAGTAATGTTTTTATTATCTCTTGGTTGGTAGATATTTATTCAGCTTTAAAACAGTGGTATTCTAAAGGTGGATAGCAAGCCAAAAAAGCACAGCCAGAGCCAGCTGTATTCAATCCACATTTTAAAAATATACAGACCTAAATTCAATTCATTTTTCAAATATTTTAATTAAGTGTATCAGATAATTAGATATTGCATATCTGGGATTTTTTTAATAGGGAAGACAGTATATATGAATAGATAGCCTGATACAGAAAAAAAAAATATACTTAACTGAAGTTTGCTTTCAAGCTAACAACAAGCAAAGAAAAGACTGGAGATTAAAAAAGTAGAAATTCCTGTTGCTAGCATTTTAGTTACTGGTAGAAGTTAAGACAAGAAATCAGGTATAGTAATTTCAGAAACGGCTGCAGTTGGGTCTGTGCAGGCTGATCCAAACCTATGGATGCATTCTGCCTCCACCCAGAAAGCCAATAACTGCACTGTCTGAGCATGCTCTCAACAGCACAGCGATATATTTGTGGGACTCAAGGCTTGCCTATAGCCAACATAGAGAACTTGAATTTTCCAGACAGTACCTGGGACTTGGGCACACTTGGAAAGCCTGTGGCACTTGATGCAGAATATACAGAGTCTGAACTAATGTGCTCAGCTCTCACCTTTGGATATAGTTCTCGTTCTGCAAATAAATCTCGTGGCTTCAGTGAGATCACTCTCAACAAAACACACCACAGCTCATAAGCGAGAGGCTGCAGCAAGATCTAGGATTTTTTTGGGAGGAAGGATTCAAGCTTGTCTACTTGAATTACATAAAAAACCATTAACCAGAAATGGTGCGAAATACAGATCTCATTTCATGCTGTTTTTTCCCCAGTAAAATAAATAAATAAATTTGTGTTCATACAGTTCTATGACTTTTCAATTAAAAACATAAAAAGGTTGTTGCACCAGTATGCTACAAATATCATTATTGTGTACCACATCTGACTTATTGACACATGCATTAGTCATTGCAGCCTAACTCATTAGCTAAGGTATGTGTGTAATCATACATATGATACATCACTCACCCTACAACAGTTAAACCCAGCGATTCAGGTCCCATCCCATAAACATTCATGACATCAATTGCAAAGAGCAATAATCCTCACCTACACAACTAGCACAATATTGGATGGAAAGTAAAAAGGAATCATCCAGAATGAAAATATCACTAAACAGCTTCTAAAAACCTCACTCACCTAAAACACTTTTTTTTTTTTTTTTTTTTAATTTTTTTTTTTTT
>WHYT01017785.1:350153-363025 GCA_009806455.1 Tetrax tetrax | reverse complement strand
GGGAGAGTGAAGAAAAAAAAAAAAAGCTACCACCCAACTACAACAAATCTAAATTTGAATTTACAACAAAACAAACAAAAAAACCCCAACCCACTCCACCCACCCAAACAAAAACCCAGCACCACATGGTCACACAAAGATTTGATGCTGTCTCATAACCAGATGCCACAGAAAACCAGAAAAGAGGCCAAAGATCTGACTTATCCTAAGATGCTGGAATACAGATTTCTCCCTGAGAGACTCACACAGGAGCTCTCAATTTGAAAGCCATGCTGAACTCTCTTCTCTCAGCAGGAAATCCTGTATTCATATTATACTTATCAGCCCCTCTGTACCTTTTGTTGTTAATGTACAAGAAAAACTAAAATTTGTACTACCAGTACTGCTGTAAGGAAAGTCCAGAAGGGAGTCAATCCGTACACAGAAATGAGGTGCCTGTGCTTGGAAGCCAGAGAGATGCAAACCCAGACCTAAACTTGAATTGTTTCATTATAACACATTTTGAAGTAGAATCACAGGTCAAATCTACCATTATCAGTGTACCTGCTTCAGAAATATAGGGCAAATCCACTGAGTTCAAGGAAGTTGTACAAACTTGAGATGAACTTACCCTGTAACCTACAAAAAATAGCCATCTAGATATAATTTTGTTTTGTCTCTTAAAGGTCTCGTAAGTAAAATTGCATTATGGCCTTCTGTGACAAAGAAATAAGGAGAATCCAAGTGGTTTGCTAGAACATAATCTCAAAAAAGGGGAGCTGTGAAGATAAAAATAAACATTACTAAGGAAAAAAAAAATCATTTGCGAAAAGAAATGGGCAAGTTTTATATTAGCGATTTTGACAAGTCACAGCTACGTCCCTTTCTGGAGAAAGCAGTAAAAGTGGAACAAAGGGTTATTTTGTGACAACACAACACAGCAAACTACTATCTGTAGTTTTGGCATATGAAGGAAGTTGCAAGGACAGATTTGGGTCTTACCACTATCAGCTACCTGCACGCCTCACAGGCAGCTCTGGATTCACAGTACTTGAGGGAGGAGACTGAACTCAGAGACCTGTTGCCGTGATGCCTTGTCACATTTCTACACAGCTCACCAACAGATGTGCTGCCGGTGTTTCTACTTTTACTCTGAACGTCAGCGACACCTTTTTTCTCCACTTTCAGTCTGCTGTCCTCATTGTTATTCTCCAATGCACAGAACATTTCTTGCCCAGTGATGGTACGTATCTATGTGTGAAACAATGTCTAGTGCACAGCAACGAGCGTATTACCTTAAGAAACCATATAATGTCGATTTTCAGGTTCTGCACTTCAGCCTCCCTACTGCTGTCAAACCCAAATGTTAATGAAGCATCAGGTAGACCTACATGAATGTGTGGGCTCAACTGAAAATATGATTTTTTTCCTTTTTAATTTCTCTTGGTTGTGTTCTTACAATGAAAAGCCTGAAAACCGTCACCTGGAACTATGCTAGAAACCTACTCAAAGAAAAAACAGAAAGGTAAGAGTCTCTTGTAGCCCCTGGACTCCAAACACAGAACTGTTGAACTAGACTAACGTACTTCCGCATTATTACATCTGGTCAGGATACATTTCATTTTAAAATTTAATTCTGCTTCATTTTTTGAGCACCCTAATGTAAACATTTCCCTAGAAAGAATGAAGACCACAATTACAGCCTAGCCAAATACGTACGTGAGACTATTTATAAGACAGCTGCAAAGCCAAGAAAATGTTGCTTGCGAGAGCTGCTAAAAAACCACTTAATAAGGGAGCCATTTGCAGTTCACAAGAGCAGCATACTTATAAGCCATGACACATTTTCCTGTGCCAGTAGATTTCGATACAAGACAGATGTGTATGTAAATAGTTAATAGATCACGTCCTTTCTATAAAGGCAGCTCATCTGACAATAATAAACAAAAACGTGCAAATGCAGCACATGAGAAAACACCTGAAGATAGTCCAATTTACATTAAAGACAGATGTTCTAACCCTAAATGTATTGCCTTCCTAAGAATAATTTTTTTGTTTATTCTGTCAAGCATACCTGTATATTTTACACAAAGTAAAAACCAAGTAAACAAATTCAGTAGTACCTTTCATTTCTTGCGCATGGAACACAAAAGTGACTGCAAGGGACTCAATAGACTTTAAAGCTGGACACCTCAAAATTGTCAGTGTGAGTGTAAAGATAATTGCAATGCTACCATAAGGATAAATTTTACATGCTCGTTTAATGGGGAATTTTATTCTACCTATTTGTATTACCCTCTTCTTTCACCCAAATGAGGACTTTGACTTGCAAAAACCCATTTCATTCCAGACATATTTGGGGAGTAGGAGGGCAGGAAATAGGTCACTGGTTTTGCGAGACATTTACATTTTAGCAAAATAACATGTTTGGATAGGGTTTTTTTCTGGTCCAGTCAGTACTACTAAATGGTGTCATTGCCTATCATCCCTGCCTCTACACCGCAGAGAGGGGAGGCAAGCATCTGTGCGTTCCCATGAAACGTGACGCATGGGAAGCGCTGAGACTGGGAGCACGGCATATGCTGAACGCTACCCCTTTCCCTCCCCTGGCAGGCATCCTCCCTTGCAAAAGCCGCAGAGCTGAAGCTGGAGCACAAGCGGTGCGAGCAGCTGCTCTCAGTGGCACGACTCCCAGGTGGGAACTTCTTCTCCTGCCCCTCCGCTGATTTCCGTCGCTCACAGCAAGGCACCCAGCCTGACTCCTGGGCAACCTGCTGCTGAAGGCCTCTCATCTATCTTTCTTCTTAGGAAGCTGGATTTCCTACAAAACTTCCCCTCCCACTTTAAGTCTCTTTCCAACTGCAGCTTCTCTCATCTTCTTGGGGATTTTTTCCCCCCTTTCCACTCGCAGCACTCTGCCAGCAGTAGCTGCAAACAAAATGTGCTTTCACACAGCAAAACTAGTCTATATTCAGAAGCACTACTCTCCCCTCAAAAAAAAAAAAAAAAAAAAAAAAAAAGTCCAGATAACTGTTTTTAGGCTAGGCAGCAGAAAACGGGTCATACCCCTCTGCACACAGGAACTATGCTTTGGGCACTAGCACAATCAAAGGTCAGAGGCATATTGTCAGAAGATTTGTTTTCAGAGGAAGAAGAGGAGAAGTTTTTTTACATTCCTGAGTGCATAGTCCATGTCCCTGGAAGACAGCCCCGAGGAAGCTGGTGGTCCCACAGAGAGAGCCAGTGAACCCTATGGACACTATTTTGCCCCCATCTACAGTAAGTTGACTGCATAGGAACTCATCACTGCTGTGCAGGGTATCCTTCATGTATTATAATTTTACTTTCTGCCTCTGTTACCAGTTCAAGTTTCCTCCAAAGTTGTTTTTTGGGTTTTTTTGTCCCCTGAAGAAAGGTGAAGAATGGTACAAAAAGTTTCAACTTTCACTCCTTAAAACTGGTTAGCAAAAATTAATGTTATCTCGGTATTTGGTGTGATTAATTCTCAAACATCTTTTCAGATAAAGGGAGTTTATCATTTCATACTTTAATAACAGCTGAGTGAGCCTAAAGCTAAAAAAGTCATCATCATACCGACAAGAAAATGATCCAGAACCATCTTAGACAAATACCTTAATAAGTAAAGTAAAACTTTTCCTCTCTTTAGAAACTGAGATACTAAATTAGTCAGATCCTTATTAAAGATTTACTTGGGAGGAAGGAGGGGAAGAGAAGAGCTGAGGCAAACAGTTGCAGTAATTTTTGAAAGAAACTTCCAGGCAGCAGATTAGAGGCTAAGAAACATTGGTCTTCTCCCATTTTGAAAGCAGAAGTGCTAGTTCTGGGCTCTAGCAAGGATTTCACATCTGAGCACAAAGACCACACACAATTTCACAGGCATTGGCAGGAGTTCACATAAGCCCACGCATTTCTGGTAGGGGACAAGAATTCAGTGTCTTGACCTAAACCAGGAGCAAGCCTTAAATTTGCTGTAAATATGCTGAACAAATTTAGACATGATAAGTACTTCTGTAAAAGTTCTGAAGATAGGGGAATCTGTAAATCAAAATAGAAGGGGGGGGGGGGAATATGCTTTGCAAGTGATGGTTGGTTGAAGTGCAAAACATCAGGAAATTCTAGTAGCAATACAGAGTTTGCTTGGCCAGGAGCCAGTCACTGGAAAGGAAGCAAAAATATGTCACCTATTGCATTGTTCCTGGTATACTTGTTTCTCTGAGCAGAAATTTAACAGGTCTGCTGCTTATTCCAGCTACAGAATCCCTCCTCCAAAAATATTACTGCAACAACCCATTTTCAACTTTATTTAACAAACCAGTCTTACAGACTGTATAGAAAGTATTCTTAATGTCACTAATGTGAAAGTGGTCTTTTTTTTAAAAAAAAAAAAAACCAAAAAAAAAACCTAAAAAGTCCCTGCTGAAGCCCTAAGGCATACTTTGCATAGGCCAAGGAGGAATCCATATGAAACATATGCAGTTACATAAATTGTGGTTAAAGACTTCCTGCCATTGAGATCTATGAGGCTGTAGAATATTCTCCCAAAGGAAATGGAGGAGACTCCAACATGCGAGACCAGCAAAAGGAATGGCAGACGTTAACTCTGAAGTAACTAAAGGACTATCACTTATAGTAGCTACTCCCAGAATTTGAAGTTTGCCATGGTTACCCTCAATAGAAAGGCCAATTAAACACTGTAAAATTCAACAAAAGACCATATAAATCTATTTGCATGGTCTCCTAGATCTTTAATAGGTTTTTGCAGCACAGGAACCAGATGTACTTTTATTGAATTGGGACCTTAAATATTGTGTAATCCATATGGCCAAAATAACTAGGTAATAACAGTGAATTTACTAGGGGACCATAATAATTATAGGATATTTCTCTTTATGACGTATAAGCAAAAGTTAACCACAAATGTAATTTACAAACTATTATTTTCATATATGAAATAAGCTACATAGTAAGTGGCAGTGGGACCGCACCGACTGAAAAAGAGAACTACATTTCAGGAAGGAAAGCCATTGAGTATTACCAAAGCTGGATTCTGTTTATCTCCCAACTGAATAGCAAGGAAGAGACCCCCTCCAAGCGTAGGTCCCCTTCCCACCCGGAGGAAGGGAAAGAAATCCTCACCTCCCAACATCATCTCTCCCTGAGGCTGGACCTCCAGGAAACACTGTGTTGTGTTGGAGATATTCAGCCCAAATGCTTCCAGGTTTCAGCTGAAGGACTAGAAACTCCTGACCACATCCAGTAAAGCCACACGTGGAACTGTAATCCTGGGCTGTTAATAGAGTCCTGAAAACTTACCCTCACACTCACATCGTCAGTGCAGAGTGGAGCGTCTCCAGCAGCCAGTGCTGTGCTCGGTTTTCTTTCCTTCATGTACTTAATGAAAACTATTCCCAGCCACATTTGCTTTGCTCCTTCCCCTGACTCTTTTCCTTACAGCTGCCCCAAACAGATGCTTCCAGAAAAAGGAAAAAAAAAAAAGTCTCAACCCTGACTGCCAGCCACTGCTCTTTAGGTTGTTATTATTCATTGCGCAAAGGACTGTTTGGGTAAATAACGCCTACGATTTTCCTCTCTCGCTCCAATTAACATGACTTTTCAAGAAAACTGTTCTAATACAAAGTTTCTCATCCAAAAGTAGCAGAACAACATTTCAGTCTAATTGCACCATTCTTCTCTTTTGATATAGACCAGAGTATAACATAAGAGAAGTTTTTAGTAACAGACTAAGGGTAGCAAGTGCTGGGTCATACATAGAATTTCAGTATGTCAAAATTTAATGTCTTTCTTCATGGGATATCCTTATACTTAGCAGAGACTTGTCACACATTTCTCGAGATCCGATCCAATTCACAAAGGTTTTCAGTTTGCTTTTCAAATTACCACTAAATAGTTTTAGGGTTGGGGTTCTGTTCTTTTGTTTTTGTTTTGTTGGGGTTTTGCGTTTTTTTTTTTTTAATTTTTACTTCCCATGGAATTCAGGAGCAGTGTATGTGTTTATATCATCAGATTTTTCTCAAGTTACGTTCAGCAGAAGTCCATCTGAAAATTGTTTGACATTTTTCAATGAGTTTAGAGTGAAATAATAAAAGCAAAGAGTTAAGTTTCTCATCTGCATTTGAAACGAGTTCCTACAATATCTCAGGCTGTTTTCCCCAAGAGTTCCTGATCTCTCATCCCATTCCCTTGATTTCGATCAAGTTTTCCTCTCTACAAATAGAGATGCTTTTTTAAAGGATTTGTATGTCTTGGCAGAAGAATGTTTGCAAATTACCTTTTCTCCCCACCCTTGTCATTGTATGAATATCTACTATCTCTAGGTGCACTTCAGGTAGAAGTGCAAGGGAAGCATTTGGAAGAGGAGGGGAAGAGGACCTAGCTCCTTACCCAGCTCACTCACATCAGCTAACTTCAACAGCAGATGAGAGCTCAGGTAGCCAAATTAGCCAAACAGCCACACGAACAAGAGGATAGTAAGACCCCATCCATAACACTGTCTAATTTACCTCTAGGTTCTTGTGAGGTGCTTTATCATGAAAAAAAATAATAATAAAAAAATTATTCAATTTCTTTTTTATGATACTTCCAGACTTACTGGAATTTGCATTAAATATTTTCCTCTCTGCAGAAAGGACCATTCACTGGAAACAAAGATTTTAAATCATACAGGGGAGAAGGAAGAAAAAAAGTTTAATGTTATTTCACTTTAGTTTCATTAAATCGAATGACTGAATGATGGATTTTGAGAGTCCTCTGCAGTATCTAATGACTTCTTACATGGTCAGCCTCTAACAAATCACTTAGAGTAAAGAAGCACTATTCACTTCTGAAAACCTATATTTAAAGCATATCTAGTTCTCATAAAAGGGAATAAACTACGTTAACCCAGCTCCTCTGTTTAACCATAGAGCAGAGGAGAGGGGCATAGTAACCAGTACACAACACTCTGCAAACACGTCTTGGTCTTGCTGTGGCAGAGACCGCGTCCAGCCCATCAGGTAAAGCTGAGCACCCATGCAGACTCAGTGTTACACAGACTCCCACTGCACACCATCATAATTTTTAAGATACAGCTAAACATCCACCACGTACAGGCTGTGTTGGCTCCCAACCAGTCCATCAGCAACAACTTTGTCACCTCACCAACTTGTCTGGCTTCAGCATAAGAAAGTGCTTGCAGGTGAAAGGCTCTGTACTCCATCACCCATCACACACCACCTGCTCCTGCCAACATCCATATATTAATTGCATAGCATATGCAAACAAGAGCTTGCTTCTTTGTCACCATTCAAAATCAATTCTTTGAAGAGCAACTAGACCTTATAAAGAACAGCTAATAATTAATTATACTCCAATGGTCTAGCTAGCTCCCATACATCATAGGCTGTTGGATGCTTTTAATCAAAAGTGCTTCATTATCATGCAGTAATATATCACTCTTTTTTTTTTTTTTTTTCAATAAAGGATGACATTTTTATAGCAGTAACCTTAAACTTTCCAGCCACACATCTTACTAGTTAAGAAATACCATTAGCAACTACAGATATGATAGCAAACAATTTTTCCCTTTAGTAAGTGGCATCCACATGCTTTGGCAGCAGGGGAAGTAAACAATGAGTATCACATCACTTCAACAGGACAGCTATATATGTAAACAACTTTAAGGTAGTTTTTCTGCCCCCTCCACTCCATCTAGCCAGACAGGTTACCCACTCTGTCAGCGGGGTGTGGCACTACTGAATTCCCTGATGCAATGCCACAGCCCATATGGTACTCTCTGTGTTAAGCAATCTTGTTCACCACTGAAAAAAAAACAATTTTGCAGTTGAATTGACGTGTACACTTGCAATGGTCATTTGTTCAGCATCTCTGAATATCCGCAGCATAGACTGCTATTCTGACCAGCAGATACTGAGAAATACTAGACAAATGGTCACAGTTTTCACGTTCCTCCCAAGTACTTTCCTGAGGGGGCAGAGCAGGGGAGAGAACACAACACAACTTGGAAAAACCTGGTGATGAGGAAACCACAAGTCATGAGATAAAGATCCTGTATGCTCACCTACGCCATTTAGTTCTGCATTTTCTTCTCTCAAATAATTCAAAGTCCTTCCTACATATGTTCAATACATAGTACTAACTACTCTCCAAAATGCATGATAAACGCTGTCTTGAATAAAGTCCCTTCTAAACCATTCCCAGCAGTGGACTTCCACCCTTCCCTGCCTTCTCAAGTTTCACCCTCTCCACAAATATCTGTTCTCAAAGCGCTGGCCTGCAACTAAAAAACGTAGCTAATTTCCCCAAGACTCTTAATAATGTGGGAGTTTTTTTACATTTGTTTCTGCTCTGCTGTTAATCTGTGGGTAGCTGGTATGTTTTTATGGGAGTTATATGTATTATGGAACCTTCATGTGTTTTGAGACATAGCAATAATCTGCTAACACTCTAGTGGAAAATTAATCACACAAGACTAAATACATCTAGCCTCTCTGTTCGAAAAGCCAGGGTACATAGCACTCCAAATTCATATTCCAAGAGCACGTGGCCAGTTTTATGGTCATCACCCACTTCCAAATCTGTTACGGCTTCTGATGAAAGAAGAAGAAAAAGTATGCTGAATACAGCTTTGGAGATCTCAAACAGCATGGAAAGTAAAACAAGTTTCAGGCTAGACAGACATAATTTATTAAAACAAAGCAAGTGATACAGAAGTCATTCAAGTTGTGCCATACAATCTTTCCCATTTCTTTCTCGTGGAGACAGAAGGCAAATACCACTTTACCTACACAGAACAACACATGGGTTAAAAATTATATTGTGAAGGCCAGCTTTCACCAAAGTTATACATAGCTTCAACCTTTTTCTGGAGCACGTGGCCTTTGTAGCACTTGCGGTAACTGCTGCTGCAACAAGGGATGCTCAGAGCTCCTGTGGAGCAGGGAGGCTGCTGCAGCTATTTCCTAGATGTGAGCCATGATAAAAGCTCCAAAGAAAACGTTACAGTTTGTCTTGTAAAGCTTTCTAGAGAGCCATAGAAATATAAACCTTTGGCCCAATTCACTGCAATGGTTTTAGGGCTCAGTAAACATATCACCTGGAAACAGGTCTGTCTGTCTCAAATTGGGATTCTAAGTCCAGTACTGCTTTTCTTCATCATGGTCCCTAAGATCTCATCTTTTATGTTTTCTTAAAGAGCATTAGGACACATCTGGAGAAAGCACACCATACTAATATCAGACAGAAACTAAGTGTCAGTAAATGGCTGAAAAGGACCACAAACCAGCTCAGGATTTTCTGTTTGCTTTTTAACTACCCATGAAGCATAAGTTCGGCAGGAAAAATGTTATTCCCTTCTCAGAAAAGGAGAAACATCAAGAAACAAAACTTCACCCTAAATCCCTAACGTCTCATCCGTCTTGCTTTTCCAAACATCACCATCCCAGACATACATGGAGAAAGCACACCGTATCAATATTACCAGAAATTTGAAATATCGTCTCTTTATCAGATCCCATAATTTCATATATGTTAGATCTAGTTAGATGTTAGAACAAATCAAGGAGACACCCCCTCCTACAAATATTTGCATAGAAAATGATGGCTTCCTTCAGTGAGCAACGTTTCACAAGCAACACCAACCAATTCTCAGCTCCAGGGTATTTTAAACAGTGTAAGCCAAGATCCCTTTCCACTCTCACACAACGCACTTCTGAGACGGAACAGGCAGATGATAGAAGTTTCTGTAGCACCGTACACCCTCACTGGCGCTTGGCCTCAACGCTTTGCTGCTTGTGGTATGAGAATGGTCATTTGCAGTGTTAAGGAGCAATCAAGACATAATGTAAATAGAAGTAGTATTTTAAGGAAGCTTTCTGGTCTCCTCTGTCTACTGTGAAACAAATTTTAAATTGTCTCTTTAGCACATAGGTTATCTTTACATATGTGGTAACTGAAAGATAAGGAAAAGAAAGTCTAATGCTGAGACAGTGGAAATTTAATTTAATAATAATTAAATAAATTTAATTTACTGAAAACACACACATGTTTTTACCTTTCACATTAGCCTAACAAAAAAAAAAAAATGTTATCATGCAAGCCAATTTGAAAACCCTTAAGAGAGGTATTTTCAATTAGTTCAGTCATATTTCTAATCTTACAAGTAATCATCTTTTCGTTTCTCATGGTATTTGGTACTCAGGCGTTGGTTTCCAGTTTTTTTTTAAAATTCCGCTTCCTAGAGCATTAAGGCAAAATGCAAACAGTTCAGAAATATGTTTTCCAGTAATATATATCCAGGTAGGAATGAACAGTTAAGCTGTGACTCCCCAAGCTGCAATGTCCAAGTATCTTCTCGAGTGCAGAAGGCACGTAAAGTCTCGGTTCATTGGAATACACTAATTGCCTATGAGATGCACCATTTCCTGAGCTTATGTTCATATAGTTGCATTTATACAACAGTCTCATCACATTTCGTTAAAGCTGGTCAGTAAGCATCACTGGATCCCATTTGTCCAAGCACAGAGACTACTGCCAGCAAAAAAAAACATAGGGCTGTGGAAACTGAGAGACAAATAAAGATGTGGTGCCGTTGGACTAGATAATCCTCTTAGGTCCCTTCTAACTGAAAATATTTCATTTTATTCTAAAAGAGCATTCATGTCCTATGACAGCAGGTGGCCAGCCTGTCCCCAGGGGACAGGCCAGGCTCCAGGGAGCACTGTCCCATGGCCATGCCTCGGCTCTCGGGAAATCCTGGCAGGAGTTCCCTGTTTACCATGGCTAGAAAACCAGGGATGTGGGGAATAGCCTTTTGTCAAACACACACTTTTCTCATCCAGCATTTAAGCATTAAATTGTTTCATAAATTGCCGTTTCTTATCACAGTGACTTCAGCTGATAGTGCCAAGCTCACCAAGGAGGTGAGGTGGTTCCTTTCTTCCTTTTGCAGAAAACAGAGACAAACCTTTGCTCTCTCACATTGACTCCTAGACAGGCTGTCCCCACTCCGTGCTGACACATCAAGGACAGAAATGTCTGCTTCCCCCTACACGAGTACAATTACATGATGAAGCAGCTGGCAAAGGATGGCTCCTCTGAAGGAGGGTTCCCATGACAGGCTAAAGCCCCAAGCTTCGGTTGCTGAAAGCCACACCCAGACCTACTTCACATCACTCAGCTCACATGATTGATGCCTGTCCCTTGATCTGTGCATAGTGCCTGTGCAAGAGCCTTCAGACTTGGGATTTAACTCCTTGTCACGGTTACTTCACTGACAGCCCTGGAAAACCTGGATGTCTGGCAGCGCTTGGCAACCCTTGAAACATCATAAGCACCTTTGGTTCCTACTCATTACAGACATTTAAAAGCTCAAGAACACTCAGGCAGTGTCCTAGGGCACGCTCACACTGCGGTCACACTTCTGAAACAGCCAGCTTGGCCAACCACAAGAGTATGCGCCACAGCCAAGGTTAATTTACTGACAAGAGCTCTGACTTTTCCACCCCAGGCAGAAATGTGTCTATGGGGTATAACTCAGCTCCTGAAAATCATCTTTTCTTTAAATCTGATGTCTGCCAGTTGAGAGATGTCATTATTCAAAACAACCAGCTTATAGAGGTGGAAGGGGGGGCACTACATAATTTTGAATCAGGAATATGGAGTTACTGCCACAAATGAAAGGTCATTTCACCAATTATCTCCTGCACATATTTTGCATTATATTCTGCATTATTCATAGCTTCACTGAGCTTTCTTCTGATTGCTATATGGAGAACTGAATATTTACGTACAGCATAAGGTTAAATTATCAGACATTGAAAAATTATGATGATGGATTTCAGTTTAATAAGCAGTGACATAAGGAAAAAAAAATATATGTATGTGTATATATAAAATAAATATATTGTGCCTAATTGATTGAAAAAGCCTGCTTTCCTATTCTAAGTGTTTTCTCTCCTACACAAGAAAAGCGGCATTAAGAAGGGTTTCAGGTCAGAAAAAGCCCTATCCTCTTCAGTGTTTAGGCATTCCACATTAAGGCAGTTTAAAGGGTTTAATTTCCTTTCTGACTTAGTGTTCTGATTGATAAACATTTTCTAATTACATCACGCTAATATTAAACTACCTCCATTTACAAATTTTAATACTAAACAGAAGTCTCTGAAGCCATACTTACAGGAAGTTGTTTGGTGGTGTGAGTTTTGGGGGTTTTTTTTCCACCCTTCCCCACTTCTTGCAAACCAGCCCACTGATTCACAGTGGCGGAGCTGGAGGGTACCCGTCACCCGCTCACCTATCACCGATGGCAGCTGGGGGGAGGCCAGGCGCGAAACCCAGGCGCAAAGCCCACGGGTTGCTAGTGACAGAGACAGATGCCTCTCGGAAAGAAGCTCCTAGCTGTACAGATGGCACCAGCAAGAGATCTTTGGCTTCTTTAACGAGGGGATGTTATCCCATAAAGAAGTGTCTCTGAGCAGAGATAAGAAGAGCAGGGTAGGAAGTATCAGCTTGCCTATCAAGTGGGAAAGATTTTTCAGCCAGATTGAATAGCGGTGGATAACAACATTCTTGTGTTCTAAAAGGAACGTTCTGGCCCAGAGGGCTGAAATCTGGGGAAGCGATAAGAAACTGTAACGGAGTCTATAAGAAGCAGCAGCAGTGAGGCACTTTGGGAAATTTACTTAGATGTCTCTATAATAACCCTATGAGCGTGGAAAAGAGAAAGGAAAGAATTAGAAGCTCTAATATTTGAACGAGTACTAGAAGAGATATTCTTGGGCAAACTCTGTACAGCTGAGCATAACTTAGTCTGTAGGAAGAAAGCAGGAATTTATTACATTAAATTTCAAGAGCAT
>WHYT01017785.1:330576-350133 GCA_009806455.1 Tetrax tetrax | reverse complement strand
AAAAAATAGAAAGGAAAAAAAAAAAAAAAAAAAAAAAAAAGGAAAAAGTACCCCAACAGTGATGTCATTATAGGAGTCTTACAGTGGATAGATCAAAAGTATCAGAAAAGAAGCCACTCTTCCCTGATGCATAGGGCAGAGAAATTCAGCTAGGTATGTTGGCAGGGCAGCATAGCACTACATTGACAAATGGGAATTCAATGGGATAACATTTCAGCTGGATAATCTTTTTTCCTCCCCTCAAAAAAATGCAGAGGAAGTACTAGAGGGGAGCTATTTCAGCTCCAGTCCGGACTGACAGGAGAGTACCAATTGAAAACTTGACATATGGAGGTAATAAATAATACTTTGGATTAAAGCAATCAAAAAAGTATGTGTATGTACACACATAATTATTTTAAGCAGCTTTTCTTCTGATATAGAGGAAGAGAATGCATAGCAAGACCATCAAGGCCGTGCCAGAAGTTACGTAAGGCACTTGAAAACAGAAAGAAACATAAATCACATGTCAGAAACAAGTATACATGACTGAAGAATACAAAAGAACCAGCATTAATCAAAGTGCATTAAAGACAAGACACAAGGGTAACTAGAAAGGGACAAAATGCATTAGGAATAACTTCATTGGCATACGATAAGAAGAAACAAAGGAAAGCAATAGCTTCTTCCTAAAGAGAAGATGATGAAGCATTTACTCCCTTGTGCCACAGACTTCACCATAAGGGGAAGTGTCCTCAGCCTCATGGGATAACTGATGGGAGAGCAGACCAAGAGCTGGATAGACAAGTTTCACACAAGCTGTCAGACATGGACAACATTCCCCTGGAAGACATCAGAAGCTGCAGGAAGAGATCTCCAAAGCAGGCAGGAGAACCCTTACAAGCCAACAGGGTACAGAGAGAGACCAGAGAGCTGGAGACAGGCAAACACAGTACCAACTCGTGTTGAGGAAAAAGCACCCACCACTTCTCTGGGGACAGTCAATCACCCGGGCTTATGGCACTGCAAAAAACTACCCTAGCCCTGTCAAAACCTCGGGCTCTCAGTACCTGGTTTGATCAAAGCGGACAGGTTTCCACTGGCAGACCAACCTCTGGTCTGTTAGGGAGGCACATCACTTTGATAAAACGCAATTGGCTCATTTGGTAGGTGCCAACCGTTGATAAGCTGGACTGCTTTGCAGAAATTACATTCCTAAATTAATAGCAACAATAGGACAAAAGTCTCGTTTCCAGTCTTTGCTCCCTCTCTCCTCCTTTTCCTCTTATACAAGGCCTTTGAAAAGAGAAGTACCTGTCTATTTATCCTCAGTTCTTCAGTATCTACTTGATCTCCATGGGAAGTTCTCCATTGACATAGGATAATTAGGAAATTTCATGCTGCTTGGATCTGTAAGAGCGCACATTTCTTTCTGTAGTGGTAAGGAAGTGGTAGGTTTGTTCCAATAAAACCTAAATTAGGACAGCATTCCCCTATCATTATCTTTGACTTCTCTGGGAAACCAAATCGCAGAGAGGAAACATTTAACTGCCATCTCTAATCCAGCTGTGTTTGCACAACTGGAAAGGGCCCAATGCAGTCTTCTGGCTGTACTCAGGACGAGAGCCCAGACCCTACTTGCCTCATAAACACACAGTATACGCACATCTGGAAAACAAAGCAGAAAATTTTAAACAGCACTGGGAGGTAAACTACAACCAGTAACAGCTCTTTAAGAAAATTATAGTCATATGGGACATGTGAGAAAGCACATTTTGAGACAGTAGAAACTGCTTTTAATCTTGAATCTCACTGATGCACAGTTATGTGTTATTATGTTAACACATTACACGTCCAGTGAACATTACAGGAGGATTTCTGAAAATGGTCCTTCAATTCTAAACAAATATTAAACTTTTTGGCAAATGAAAGTGACAGAGGATTTCTCTATATTCCTTATTTGAAAACATTAGCTTAAATTAGCTTTCATAGGAGAAATACACTTTCATGATAGCAGGTAGGAAACATTGGACTGAGTTCATGCTTGAAGGATGCTTAACAGTGTTCACTGCATGAGTAATATCAGGAATGCATCAGAACTGAATTTTTAACCATTCACCAGTTTAATAAATGTTGTGTTTTAAACTGTTTTATTGAAATGATAAGTACAGTCTCTTTATACTTATTGTAATTTTCCATTTCTTATAGAAAAAAATGTTGTTTCCTTAAAGCTGTAGCTCACAAACACCAGCTCCAAAAGCTTAGAACTGCAAAATGGGTTGATACGGTCTGGTCACTAGTAGTTACGCAAGGAGAGGATCTCTCACCAATTTTACATCTACAGCAGTAAAAGGCAGACCAAAGGATTTTAGCACAATGCAAGAGGCTGTAGATGTTAGCCAGATGATTTCTACTAAGATATAGGGCACATGGTCTACACATTCAGGGCAGACAAGCTTTCATTTGCATCAGGAGACATACAAACCAGATCTTAGGAAGGAACATCATCATAAAAAACCCAAGAAGCAGCTAAGGATCAGATCAGTCGGACATCCATCGTGGATCACTGCGGTATACTTGATCACACTCTGGTGGACTACATTTTTTCCCAGGTCCCGGCCATCTTTATACTTCTATCAATCTATCTCAAGATATTCTAGAGATCAAGCATGAGATGTTGCGGCTGCAAGCCACAATTAGGGCATGAGAGTGGTGACATATGGGAATCGCTTGTCATTATTCGATCTCAAATGATTTTCAATAATGCTTTGCTGTTGCAATAATTTGCATTCTTATTAAGATGAATTAAGATCATCATGTTGTATCATGACACATCTCGTTAATACAAAGCAGCTTTGTACCTTTATCAGTAATATGCATTTTCACGAAAAGTCCAATGTTCTTGCACTAAAAACTTGTAATTTTGTTACCTCTTCTATACTTTATCCACATGAGCGTGACAAATCCTTTCTGTGGGTTTTTTTTTTTTAGTATTATGAAGTGTTGCATGTACACAGAGGCAACATTTTGCTTAGCGTACAGTGGAAGCACAAGTATTGCATTAATACTGCCCTTGTACTGTTTCTGGCTTTCATATCCAAAGATAACACAGTGCATTAACACACTCCAGTGGATTTAGGTTAACAACTGAGTAACGAAAAGATAAGCATTTATAAAGCTTGATATGATATTGGATCCATGTGGACCAAGACCAGGTACAGATGCCCTGTGTGAAAGTAAGTGATGGTGAATAGGCGACATTCTCTCTACCCCCATACACTATTTTATTTTGACTTGGGAACATGATATAATTTGAAATACACTCTTCAAGCAGCATGATGAAGAAATTTCCCCTCTAAAAAGCAGGAAGCTATTTTTCAAGTGCTGCCTTTTAATTTTGAAAAAGACTGCATTCAAGCTAGAAGATCAGCTACCAATATTTTTTAAGTGATCTGAAGCATGACAAGCTTAGCCAGCAATAGAAAACCCATACAATCTATCCTCTATTGTCTGAGGGTTAATATAGTTATACCAAGCCTATTACTTCTGAGCCTCCCTAATGAAAAATGTTCTATTTAACAAAGTGAACATCAACATCCTGAAGAGGTTCCTCTGCTATCTGTCTTCTACCTTTAATTTTAATTAAGAAAACAAATGGACAGCAAATTCGAAGCAAAGAATCAACATTAATCTCTAAATCAAAAGGATTTATATTGAGATTACAATTAATCACATGCATGAAATATCTTATTTAATAGGGTGATGCCCTCAGTTACTTTGTTTAATCACTAAAACAATTCAATTTCCAAAATTAGAATTTGGAATCATTCCAAACATATCCCATTAAGATTATCAATCCAGCAAGAACAGGGACACTAAACCTCTGAAAAATAAACTCTTCAAAACTTTTTTATTCCTGCTTCAAAGAATGTAAGATGTGCTCAGACAGAGCAACTCTCAATTAAAAATAGGGAGGGATAATGCAACATCTAATCAAGGAGGCAACCGCAGGACATTTGCACTGAAGCCTGTTGGGGACATTGCTCAATCTCCATTCAAATAAAGGCCATTAGGCCAGATTTTAGCCTCCAGTAAGCAGATAAACTCCACCATATTCCTGGATTTCCCTCCAGTTACACTGGCTGTGATCTTGGCTAATTAATATAGAAAGGATTTTGCCATCATCCTTAATAAAAAGCAGAGAGGACACCATCTTAGATTTGCACTCAGAATTACCAGCTGTCATGTGGGATATTGCACGGAGATCAGGTCTTAGCCCAGATGCACAGGCAGGCTGTCATCAAAATGTAAGCTCCTGGGTACGCCAGCAACAGCTTCTACAGCTGGGCAAGCCTTTTATTCACGTTAACTGCAAACCTGTTCCTTCAGCCACCTTATTCAAACAGAGTTACCGTAATCATTTTCCATGCCCTTCTTGGCCATGTCCCTTGTCAAAAATGGACAATCAAATATCCCTAAGCAGCAGCTCCCATTGTCCTCAAAAATACGTGGAGGTGGGCAGTGGGATTTGAGAAGGCAAACCAATGCCATCAGTTTGGATTTAACCTAGCCGCAATGTTTTAGCCAGCACATCAAAACACGGCTAGAACAATATACTGAAACATGAATTTACACACACACACACACACATCTTTTACCTCAAGCCAAATGCCATAAGTCTTCAGATATTGCCTCAGCAGGATTAACACAACACTATTCATTACGTGATCAATAAGCCTGTCCTCTTACAGGCTCTATTTCTTTTGCCCCACTTAGCTTTCACTTTGTGGCAGGGTGGATTTATTTAAAGGTATGGTGTACATTAGCCAAATATTGCCCAGTAGTTTCTGTTGTCTTCTGGTAATCTATGTCTCCCCCTTTAAAAAAAAAAAGGGGGGGGGGGGCAAAAATCAAGAAACAGGGTCATGGTGCTCTGGACACCCCAAATTGTATTTGTAGGACAATGCCTGTGTCACATCCTAATAGAGCAGAGCAGTCACATACTGCTTTCTTACTTATATGACACTTCTCATCTAAAAAGTCATTTTTCAAGTAGATTTTCTCGCTCCACGTGCTCAGAGTCACACTGCCAGCAGAGGAGAACAAGCCCTTCTGGCTCCTTGCCTCCCTCTACATGCCAAACTTTCTCCGGTGGCACCTCAACCACCACCTTCTTTTCTTCCTTCATGTGGCTCCATTTACTTACCACTCTGCAAACCCCTTGGCATAGAAAAGCAAAAATGATCCCCAACGAGGGCTTCCAAAATCAGATTTGCCACTAAGACCCCCACTAAGAGACACCAATCCACCTTGGCCAGGGTACAACCCCAGCCACAAGTGATAAAATTTACCATGACCCCTCAAACCATTGGCCTGTCTTGCTGTCGGGCAAGCGACTTGGCTCCCTCCTCTAACCTTCAGGAAAATACAAGTTTATCTGTTAGAGCAAGGAGTCCAAAGATGCTTTGGGACTGGCATCAGACAAAAGCAGACATCAGTATGCAAGAACACATTTTGGGCATTTTCCTCAAGCACACGCTTAAATGCACAATAAAACCAATGGAGGCAGCTGACGTACCAACAGAATTGAAGTCTAGACCCATCACAGACCATGACAGGTCGGGGTGTCCCTTGCACATCGGAGGAGGAGGCTGGATTGCACAGCGGAGCTCGTCGCAGCCCACTCCTGGGCCCTGCCACATTCAACAGCCGTGGGTGGAAGTAGGGATTGGAAAATACTCCGAACAGTTTAGCAGCCTTTTTAATACAAGCCCAATGGGGAAAGCAGTAAGTCGTGTTTACCCAGGGCAGGAGCTGCAGGGCTGTGCAGATTGCAGGTCTAAGCTCTCACTGAGTGTGTATTGGCTGAATAGTAACAAAATGCATAACAAACTAGATAAAGTTGCAGGTCAGTAAGGGACATAACTGTAACCTAGTGAAAACCTAACAAAGACATGGGGGTTGTCGTCATACTTATGTTTTAGTGCTGTATTGTATTAGAAGTTTCTGTTTATGCTTCTTCCTCCCAAAAGCTTCTTTAGGTAAAAAATTACTTTTGCATCACCTAATTCTCTTTGGCAGTTCTTTTTGAAAAGACAACACATGCTACACATAAGGGATTAGAGTTAGGACTGTTCCCTAACCAGACTTCCTATCCACTGAGAAATGTTATTTGGTTGCCTCCAGGGATGCAATAGGATTGAACTTCCCTGGGTTTCTGATGCATGCGAAGGAAGTACCAGCAGTTAATCAGCAGTTAATGCAAAAATGAGACTAGCTACTGGAGGGGTACCATTTTACTAAAAAAAAAAAAAAAAAAAAAATCTTCTCAATCAGCCCTGCAACTGGTCATCTCGATGTGTCAGCCATCATGTTACCTCCAGACAAGAAATACAGATCAACCAACAAATCAAATAAACACATCTTCTTGTGTGCTTTTGGAGTGCATCAAGATAATGGCTTCCTAAATAATTCTTGGTTTTGTAGGTGCAAAACCAAAAGCAGGATATATGCAGAAGCAACTCATCTTACCTCTTCTGAGCACCTACAGTGATTTAAAGGGAGTCAAGAGCAAAGCATTACGTTTCTCTGTTCCATAAAACCTATTGCAAAAAATTCGGCAAAAAGATGCAAACATCTGAAGCCAAAGGTGGCAACAAGAAGGCAGTTCAATTCGTGATCCTGGGCACCTACTCCAGCAACACCACTTGTCCTTCCCACTAAGTCAGCACCCCCTTGGAAGCCATACCAACTGTAGGCTCCTGGAGGCAGGGACAAGGCTCTGCTGCAGAGCCCGTGTTGCTTTACAGCGGCCATGCTCGGCTGAAGGAGACTCAGCCAGCCAGCCATCGCCACCCCACACAGCTTCCTCATGCCCATATTGCTGGGAAGGATTGATTGCTGGGGGAAACAAGACACCTCACATTAGGGGAAACCAATCCTTCCCGGTGGCAGTAGAGGCCCTGTCCAGAGTAGCACTGACGCTAAGGGAAGCAGAATGATTAATGGAGAAGAATTGATCCACCCAGTCCTTGTCAGGCAGCCAACTAGTGCCTTAAACAAAGAGGTCTATGTATAATGCTACCAGGCAGTCACTCAAATCATGCCACAGCTTATAATGCCTCCCCATACATTCCCCCACTTAAGTCCACCCTTCCTTTTTAACAGCCATTTACACACTAAACAATCTCCTTTTCTATACGCGTTGAAGACTGACAGTGGAAAAACATCCTGGAGGTATGGCAGCCTTATCCACCCAACTCCCCCCAGGTCATGTCCACTTTCTCTTAGAAACAGAACCATAAAATATTTTCAGAGAAATCAAGGGACCCCAGACCAAAGAAGCTCCTCCAAAGAATACAGCAAGATGGAAGGAGGTCTTGTGAAGCTTCCATGTCTGAGATAAACTTAGTCAACAAGTAACGAAGGAGCTAGGAGGGAGGATATGCACAGCCTTCAGGACTGAAGTGTACGGTGCCAAAATCCATCTTGGACTAGACACAGCCAAGTATTATTGTTACCTGTTGCCTTTGGGCAGTATGTGTCACATCTATGAAATTTATTTTTTTTTAATCTTGATACATTTTCCTGAATTAACAAAAACTCTTTATTTAATTCCTTGTTGTGGTTGGGCAAGAGAGTTGCATCGATCCCTCCATGAAGGGCAGAAGCACACCTCTCCTTCAGATATGACCCTCAAATCTCATTAATTGCAATAGCATCCTTAGGGCCCAATGTTTGCACACGATGTCCCCAAAAGGGGAAGGGAGGGAGAAGAGATGAGCGCACCTCCAACGAACAGACGGCTGACTGCTCGATCTGGCTCCCCTCCACCCCCACCACACAAGTCCCCAGGGCAGAGCTCTGCTAACAAAAAGGGGCTTTGCAAATACCACACTAGATAAGCACAGTTGCATATGCAGCTTTTGGCATCTGTTCATCATTAACGATAACCTCACCTGAACGGCTGGGGAAACAGCCCACCTGTTTTTAAAAATAGGTTTCATCTCTTTCTCACAGCAAACTGCCTGTGCTGAGTGATGCTTTAAAAATATACCAAGACACAGTGCTAACACTGAAGCATTTCCTTACCCAGCCAGGCAGGGGTAAGGTCTGCATCTCACAAAAGGCCAACATATGGTGCTGATAGCTCCCTGATTATGTCAACATTTATTAGTTAAGTAAAAATCACCAGTCTTCTTTAAAGGAAGGAGCCCAGATGCCTGCAATTAATATTTCTCCACCCCACTGAAGAAACTGTAACGTAATTCCTAACGTCTCTACTTGAAAAGGCTCAAAACTCACAAATTATGTCATTAGAAACAGCAACGGGTAACAAGAGGTTCAGTATAATGTATTTTCATTAGCCGAGGCTAATTGGAGCCAAATGAGTAAAACAATGCTGTAAGGGCGAGCAGCAGAAATCCTTGGGTCTTTAGGAGACGAAATAAATGAGGGTAATCAGCAGTGTATGCAGAATACGGCATGTTCAATTAATATAAATAGGATAGCAGTCAACTGCGGCGCTCCGCCGGGGCACAGATGAGTGCTGGTGGGCAGCAGATGTCTTATTACATTGTACAAACACAAGCAGGATGGCAGCCTAAACCAGTAAAAACACTGGGGTTTGGGGGACACCCAAGAAACAGAATGGAGGGGTTAAAAAAAGCCCGCAGGTTGCCACAGGAGGAAATTCTGCCAAGCCAAGTGGAGGTGTTCAGAGAAGCCAGCACGGACCTGGGGAGGAGATGGAGAAAGGGGAGGAGGCAGCTGCCTGTCATGTTCGAGGAAAGACAGTCACGGCAGCTCTACCCTTGGCAGCTCAAACACTTGACACCTGCACACGCAGATATTTTGTGGGGGTGGATTATCTGATCCATCCTCCTCCTCCATCTTTTCATCACGTCAATTTAATTGTTGTGGTAACGATAGTAAATTGATTTTGCAATTTCAGCTTTCAGACCCTTCTGAAGTGAGAACAACCAACCTTGTCTTTCACTTCAATCTTCTTATCAATAAGACCAAGGCTGCCGTCCCTCAATTTTCTCTTCTTTTAGAAGAGAGAATAATGATGAGATCCCTCTTCAGCATTTGCCTCTGATCTAATCTGTGGCAGACCATGCTTTTTTTTTTACCTCTTTGTCCCCATTAGGCAAACACCCCTTATTAATACTATGTTTTGGGACAAAAAGCCTTAGAAATTATGTTATTTTGTATCTCAAGAGTCACAAAATGCATCTTCTTTTTCAAATTACTCACATTTTTATGCAATTCCAGATATATATATTTTTTCTTGCAATTCCTGAATAGTAATTGCCAATAATTCCATTATTGTTCTTCAAGTACAAAGCTCAGAGGTTCATATCCCTGCGCAGCCAACACTGAAATCTACTGTACCAAAACTACCAAATATAAGCAAATTATGAGAGACCCTTGTGAGCTATCACTCACATCCACAGATATCCTGCCTACTTTTCATATTCTGCAAAACAGTAATAGCATTCTGCAACATTAATAAAATTACAAAGTCATGATCAAGTCCACACTGACTAATCTTGCCTTTCATCATTTAGCATCACTAAATGATGCTCTAGTGACTTATAGTAGTGTACGATACACAAGTTTTCAGTGAAAAACTGATTTTTGTCTTTTATTAATTCATTAATTTTTGTTTTATCATTTGATACACACAGGATTTGGCTGGGGTTTTTTTTTATTTATTTTAATTCAAAGATCTCCCTTCCCTCATTTTTCTCCTCACAATAAAAAGCTTTCACACTAAAGAAACCTAGGGAAGGTGATAGATGTTAAATACTAGGAAGGTCCAAAAGTCATTTCATTATGAAACTGAAGGTAAGCTAGCATTTTTCTTTTTCTGCTGTATTGCATGGCTGGTGTGTGAAGACAGCAAATTACACAGGAGCTATCTATGCAATATGCCCGGGGAGGGGGTGGGGGGGGAGGAAGTCAAACATACAAGATGGCATATCAGGAATGGTTTAGGAAAGAGTCACATACAGGAGTAAAGAGTTGGAAATAAATATGTACAGTAAGTCATGCAAAATTCCTGATGAGCAGCTGAACATTCATATCCATGAACTGTTAAAATACATTTCAAGTTCCTAAAGTTTGCCTAGACATTTGTCTTTTAGCTCTATTTTTTGGTCCTAGACATTTATCTATCTACATTGAATAAAAAAAAAAAATTTACTAGTACAAAATGAAAATGCCCTAATCCTGCAGTGAATTTTTGGAAAAGGCTGGAGGCTGCATCACCCAGACAATGCTTTAAACCATAGTAGAGACCCACACATACACCCTGCTACTGCTGAATCTAGAATAAGTACATTAAATCCACTGCAACAAGTTCAGCTGAAAGAATGAATTCAAGTAAGCTGTTAAATGCTTCACCAGCAGCAATTGCTGGTGTGTGCGCTCCCTCTCTCCTGATGCTATGTTATTTATTCTGCACCAGTCAAACGGTGCTAAGAGATATGAACTTTTTTTTGCTGTCCTGTGTGGAGGAATGCATTACAAGGCAGACTATGCAGATCACCTGAAAAATGTAAAAGTGGCTGTCTGAGCTGACCAATGCTGTTAGCAGCACAGACAGACAAAAGATCAGCTCATTGCATCACTTACAGACACTACAAAAGAAGCCTGACTTAAGTTTAGATTACTTAGTAGAAAAGTGCATTACAGGGATATTTCCCAGTGAAATATTGAAGAAGAAGAAACAGCTGACTGATATCTACACACTTTTTTTTAGTCCTGAAATTGTTAGATTGGCACTAAAACGAAAATAATTCTGCTCCCTTCTTCCCTCAGCAGCTTATGGCAAGGAGAAACTTGAAGGAAGAATCCATATATCCAAGAGGAAATTCAATAACTTTTTTTAAAGCTAGAGAAGAATCTGTGAGGATAGAAGAAAAACTTCAACACTTATTTGAGATGAAATCCTGGTCCCAAGTAAGACAGTGGTGATACTTTCAAGAAGTCTATACATTTGCTCCTTCTGCTTCCTTTTACTCCTTCCCTCATTTTTAATTAACTGAGCATAAAAATTGCTAAAAGGAAAAAATGGAAGTATTTCTGTA
Source organism: Tetrax tetrax (assembly GCA_009806455.1). Classification (NCBI taxonomy): domain Eukaryota; kingdom Metazoa; phylum Chordata; class Aves; order Otidiformes; family Otididae; genus Tetrax; species Tetrax tetrax. The sequence goes on along the minus strand of WHYT01017785.1, from coordinate 339,058 downwards.
AAACAAAACCAAACCATCCAAAACCCAAAACCACAAACCCACATTCATTTTAAATATTATTTCCCAAAAAAGTAAAGCAATGGTTAAAGATGTGCACATGCCTACTTTCAGGTAGACAAACTCTGGTGCCATTTCCATTTTAGAAATGAATCAGGATGAGTATTTCTATTGATAAATGTATATTTTAAGATGAGACGGAGATGAGAACAATTTTCTAGAAGACTGCAAAAAGAACATAAGTCAAAAAGTGTTATTCCCAAGTGCAATATCCAAACCACCTTCAAGGCCTATCTTATAGATTTTGCTAGTGCCTCAGTACTTTGCTTTCATATGAAATAGTGGGAGAAGAGGTAGGAGGATGGGCAGAGGGAGTAAGTTGCACATTTTTTGGCACATAGTTGACATCTACCTTTGTAAACACATTATCTTAAAGCACCTCAGTTAATTACCCACTAGGAGAGGCTTGATGGAGCTGCTTAAGGGCAAAACTCAGCCAGACTTGGGCTCCAGGAACTGATACAAGCAACCTGCAAGACTTCAGCAGGTCCTGCCCTGGAACTCACCGCAATGCCCTGCTTGGTACCAACTTCCCCAAGCAGGAAATCCAGCCAGAGCTTTGGAGTAAGGAGCTAGGAAGAGAGGAGAGGCAGTAAGCAAAGAGAACAAAGCCTTGTGTATTGGAATAGAGTGTGTCTTCCTTAAAAGGATCTTAAATCAATCTGTTTACTGTAACAGTGAATGCAATCTGAACTCTGACTTTTCAGTTTTTAAGTTGCTCCTCTAAGATCTTCTCCCTTCCCAAAAATAATCTTAACAGGGACACTTCAGGATTTCCAGATAAACAGACTTGTTGAAGAATCTAGTTTTCCACATTATATGTGCAAGTGTGTATAATTACCATGGGTTAACTTTTACTATATAGGTCATATTATGTAGGGCAAGTAACTTGTGAGCCAGATCACCCTGACACCAGAGGTACTACTAGGCGGTCTACCTGCAGCAATTCATTTTTCCAACAGCAAGCCCCTCCCAAAGGTTTGTCTGATAGATTGCTTAGGTTAAATTGCCATACGTTAATGTGAGATGGAGTACATGTTTGGGCATCAGTGTAGAAAGGCTCCCTATTTCCCAGCAGCTCGGCCTCCTCAGCTTCCTCCTTGCCCTATATTGTCTTTGCGATGGACGTAAAAGAAAATAGCATTTTTCAAATACAATAATAGTTTTCTTCAATTAGTGTGCCCTCTTCTGTTTCAGGCTTGGATATCAGCCATAAAAACTAGTGACTTTCAGCAGCCTTTCCATCGATACCAGCTAGGACAGGGATCTTGTAATTTTTTTCTCCTGGAAAAAAAAAATAGCCCAAAATACTCCTGTCAAACATGCAGAGAATTGTACTACTGTATAATAGAAGAATAGCACAGGTATGTGGTGTTTGCATTTTATCATATCGCCACTTCAATGGGACAAAAACATCAGCGATTATTTCCACTGCACCGCACTGAAAGAAACCCATTGGACACTTACCAATTATATTTCATAGCCAAAGAATATAAAGATACTTAGTTCAGTCGATGTTTATTAAACAGACTCACAGCTGAGGGTTACCTAGGCAGATTAGTGAGATACCAGTGAATGTTTCTCTGCAGATGCTCTTTATTTGCTGAGCAGGAACTACAGCAGCATAAGGTTTTCTGGTATGACAGGCTAACTCGGGCTTTTGGTTTGACTCCTTACATGCACTTCTTTGCCAGTGAACACAGAGATGTGAAGAGGCTGGGGAAAGAATGCTGTTCCCCAGTAAGGGGGCTTAGGAGACTCCAAGCGTCCTTGCTCTGGTTGTCATTCAGGAGTCCTATGTCTAATATTTCCAAAAAGGAATATTTCATTCTCCATCTCCCCTCCCTGGAAATTATGTCAATCATCCACCTTTTCCCCCCAAAGGAAAAACAGCACTGCCAGTTCCCTTCAGCACTGCAAGTCTGAAAACCATGTTATCCACAGTTCATTGCTTTGCTTTGACACATTCAGGATTTTCCTCCAAAGAAGCAAGTTTTCTTCAGGGGCAGGGGGAGAACCTCAGTCACTATGATAACCAAAACACACAGCTTTCCTTTCACAACTCCTTGAGAACACGCAAGGAGGTAGTGCTGCAGGCATCACAAGGATTTACAAGCATGAAGAAAGTCTTAATAGAAAGTTACAGACAGTAGTAAGGGGTTGGGTTTGGTTTTGTTTTCTTTTTTTTGCCTCATCTTATTACCTCTGAAGTGTTGATGAAGTCACATGTCATTACCACCTTCCTCTACACTGACTCAGCTACTCTAGTACACCTTCAAATTTGGGTGTCCTACTTACACCCTTATGGCAGAATCTGCGTATGGCTTTGTTTAAATCTGTGTGTGCTACAAACAGAAGACAGTTTTCCTGTTACCACTTGTATGCCACTGGTCCTGATTTCTACCTTGCTCTACTAAATTCACCTTTCCAGGTTACTAACATGGTATTATAGCAGTAAAAATGCCCAGAACCTGGGTCAGATGACAGGCCCCAAAACTCTCAAGAGCAACTTCTACTCTGATGAAGGTTGTACAATTTTCAGGCATGACTACAGAGAGTTATATTCTATCTATTGTAAAGATTTGTGCGTTTCAGATGCTGTTTTCACAGCTTGTGCTTTAAACAGAAAAGCAATAGATGAAGGTCAGCATGGTTTTTAACTATCCTGTTAGCATGCAGGTTTCAACTCTGATTTCTCTCACTCTTCTCTTACATTAAGAAGTGATTCTCTGTCCTTTTTCTGTTTAAAAAAGGAGACTGTTTTGATCTTGAGCAATACCACTTGTAATCAAAGTTACAAAGGGTGTACATAAATTAAGGTATGGGAGCAGGAGGGAGAAAGAGAGCACTAACACTCTGTGAAGGGACTTATCACAGACTGTACATAAGAGGCATTAGGTTTTCTCAGAAAGGTCAGCAGTTGTATAAAAGAACTAACACAAACGGAGTCTATATTCATTTCCAAATAAAGCATGTAATCAGAAATGCCTCATCCTCAGCCACACCACGACAATAGCAGCAAACTCAGCAGTCACTAGCTAACAAACCCAGAACTTCATTGCATTCAAAAGCATCATAGCAGCCTTTACTGTCATTACTCCCAGGCAGGCATCTCCACAGTATATCCTCAGACTTCTCAAATTCAGAGCACATTAAAACACAACATTGTCTGTTTAGAATACACCAGAATTAAGACTTCAATACCAAGTTTCATTTCTGTAACTTCTGAGTAATATCAGAATACATTAGCTCAGTGCCACTAGCCACTGTTCAGTTCCCTCTTTTCTGCAGATGGAGGGGGAAAAAAAGCTACTGCAGCTGCCGACAGTGAGGGCTCTTCTCTTCAGGAAGAACTTTCACCATGACAAAGAAGACGAGCTCAGCAAGGAGCAAGTTCATTGCTCCATCCAGCACAGTCACTGGCTTGTCGAGCTACACTTGTAAGTTTTACTCCAATACCTCACCACAAACAAGGTCTAATTAGTCTTTCTTTCTATCTCTAAAAATAACCAAACAGGCTCCCTCTAACAATAATCCCTTTTCCTGGCCATTATTGCTGTCACCATGTCAATTCTGATAAACAAAGCCAGCAGACACCTGAAAGACAAACGAGCAGGAAGAAGTGCAAGGTGACCAGTTCACACAGACAGTGTTGGTGGCCATATCAGCCACGCAGGAATGTTCTTACCACCCACTGCTTTTTCCCAATCTATATTAAATCCATACAAACCACATGGGATGAGATCTTATAACCACCTGAGACAAGACTTGTGCCATGGGACAGGATTGTTTGAAAGTTCAGGCAATGGTTGTTCTTTACTCTGTTATTTTTATCTGTGCCATTAGATATTGCTATAAAACATTACAGAAACACCCCTTGCAACCCTCTTCATGAGGGGGTCTCACCCACTTTTATCAGTCTTCTTTCTCTGTGCCAGGGCAGGAGGCATGCTTGAAGACAACCAGGAGGTCCTTCTGTTAGAGGAAGGGCTCTCTCCATTCAAACAGGGCATCTTCTAAAAAATTCAAAGTAAGCCTCAAGAAAATACCCTTCTGGTCTGAAAGAGAGAAAGAGCTTGACCTTAATTGCTGCTTAATTTCTGTATTACACTCCCATCATTCATTGCTATTGACAAGTCAGCTGTGATTAATCATACATGATTGCATAAACCAAGACACTCCACAAAATAATAATTAGTAGATAAGCATATACATATAACTTTGCACTCTCAGAAACACTTTATAAACATTAACTAATCAGTGTTTCTTAAACTCCTTTCACCTGTCTCTCACCTAGCTCCCTCCTTTCTATTTCCCCTCCTCTTGTGCTGAGCTCTTGCTTGCTTGCAGGGAAGCTCTCCAGCTGTAAAAAATCTGTATTCTGCCCTTTCAAACCACACCTTTCTCTCCCACTCGCTCCCTCATTTTCTCTTTTCTTCTTTTCACCCTCAGGCATCCTTGTTCCAATTAAAAAAACCCAGCTGGAGCAGCTGGAAGAGGTCTAAATACCCTAATGAACAGCTAGATGTAGCAAAAGAGATATTTACGGCTTTACGATGAGGTGAGCAACGCAGAGGAAAGGAAATATGAATGACAGAAAATAGGGTAAGGCATGTTTGCCTAAAAGTGAGGCCAACAGAGAGCTATGGAAAAGAAAGAATTAGGAAAAAAAAAAAAGAGGAAAAGGACTGCTCCCATTAGCATTTGCCTTTTCTTATCAAGAAGGTTTCAGGCGTAGCGAGCTTTCTTGTTGTGAGCTGCCCGTGGAGACGCAGCACCATGTGAGCCTGTAGCAAAGACCAGAAGCTGATGCTCACAGACATTTAAAATGCACACAAATTCAACAGCTCAGGTTTCATTCTCTACAAATTTCTAGACATCCACAGAATTGAAATGAGATGTGGATAAAATTCAATTTGCATTGAAGAAGGAAGAAAAGGAAATTGTAAAATAAATACCAAAGATTCAAAGTAAGGTGTTTTGGTTTTTTTTCTGTTCTGTATAACTTTTTTAAAAATTACAAGAACAGAGATTCCAAGGAGAGGTAAGAATCATTTCATTTGAAGGCAATACATGTACAAAATCAGGTTGTTATAACAGATTTGTAAATAAATTTTAAAGTAACCATTTGAAAGTTTCTAAGAATCAGAAGAGTGAAGTTCTCAAAAAGCCTGTCAAGCATGATGATAAGGAACCTCTCTTGTACCAGCTCAAGTTTGATAACCTGATGGAAGCAATTATACAACAAAATAGAGATCCATAGAGAAAAATAGCTCAGCTAGTGACACCAGATCCCCCACCCCCAGTGCCTCCAAGGAGGTTCAGAAGTGGATCACTCTTGTTCTTGCTGCAATGGCTCTAACACATCCAGGTGTGCTGTGGTCATGCACAGAGTCCAGCATGGCCTGTATTTCTTCCCTTGATACATAGCTTGGCTTTTTCAAGGGTTGCTGTGAGGTGTTGAAAACTGACCAGATATCTAACGTAGGAATTTGCTCATGCACTTACTACGCGTTTTTGATACTTAGTGCCTGACTGTCGGGTTTGAGGTAAGGAGTCTTCCCGAAGGTAAGACTGAGTGGGGCCATTTTGGTTTTAAATTTCTTCCACAAAATAGAGTACGATTTGATTTCCTAGGACCATCTGGGAATTTGACACAGGAAACCTCCCATTTTCCCAGGGACCCACAATACTTGTTGATGACATCCCCCTCCTCTGCTCTCATCCTGTGGCAAAGGCAGCTGCAGCTGTTGGTCCTTCCTATGAGGCTTTGCATACATTACAGCACTTTGGAAAACACCTTGGATCTTGTGAAGAAGATGTTCTGCAGATGCAGACAGAATAGGAAAAAAAAAAAAAAAAAGGAGGGGAGAGGCTAATACTTGCAAAGGGAAAAAAAGAAAATTTTCAAATTCACTGCTATTTGTCCTTCCCAGGCAGCAGGTCGATGTGCTTTGAGACTCGATATATTCAACTTCTTGCCTTTTTGAAGGGCTCCCCCGGTGACACTGAGAGTCCCCTGCCTTCCCGGGCAACTCCTGCAATGGCACTTGCAGCAGCTGGCTGGCTGTGCAGGTATCACACATATCTCACCCAGCCACCTGGAGATCCATAGATGAGGTTCAACAAGAAGGTAACCTGCTGCCTCTTGGTGTCGAGGCAACACATCTGAGACCTTCCTGCTCTTCCACATGGGTCTTCTGGCTGGGGAAAGTCTCCAAAGACACCCATGGTGCAGGCAGGGATTGTACCATGGGGCAGCATCTGCCTTGTTTGCACAGTGTCATGCTGATTAAAAACCAACGTGTGGGATGGTCATGCTAGAAATTATTTCTCTTTTGCTGGTGATCGGAAACAAAAAAAGTATTGTGGTGAAACTGGCTCAATAAATCACATGCAGCAGAGTTAATACAGGTGTGCTTTCTTGGCTGGGGCTTTATGTGGAGCCAGTGAGGGTCTCAAGTACTGACTCTGAGGCAGGGAAATTTGAGATTAGTGGTTCTGCCTTCAGCAGGAATGTGATTATTTGGAATTAATGTTAATAAATCTAGCTTTCTTTTCCTATACTCACTCTCCCTTCTCCCACTCCTTCCACAAAGATTCCCTGCACACCACTGGTTTATTACAGTAGCCAGCACAAAACAAACCTCTTTCCTTTTCTTTGTGTCACATATATCCAATGATACAAAACCTTTGTGTCTCTTGCCATGGCTGTCATACCAGCCAGAGCTAGCAATCTTCACTTGGCAGGAATTTCCATGTGAAAGGAATATTTTGAAGCAAGCCTGTGGGCCGGAGCCAAGGTAAAAGCTCCTCACTCCCTCTAGCAAATGCTGCTTTTCCAGCGTGAAAGCGTGAGCCGCTGCCCTCCAAACCGCTGTTCCCATGGATTTGCCCCAGGTTGGAGCCTGTCATCTTCACAGCAGGAGCGGCATAAGGATTTTACAGTGGGAAGGGGATCGCCAACAGCATGAATATTGTTTCCTCATGAAGGAAAACAAACTTCGGTCCGAGGTTTCAGCCAACAACTTCTCTCTAATGCAAACAGTCCTCAGTCACTTTGCTCTACAGTATATAATGAGGCTTCAAGGGGAGGAAGTGCCAGGTAGGAAAGGGTGACTCAGCCTAGCAGGGAGAGGTATAATCACAGGCAGTGGCTGGAAGCTAAATCCAGGTGATTTAAAATGAAAAGCAAGGTACACATTTTTAACAGTTACCCATTGAAATGAACTGCCAGGGGGTGAAGCTGGACGGATTTTGGTTTGTTTTGCTTAAATTTCTCAGATCAAGACTAGATGCCCTTCCCTGCATCAGAAGTTACTGCGCTTGGAAGAAAAGCAGACCTGAGCGAGGCTTGCTGAGTTGCAAATATCCCTGCACGGGGTGAGCACTGCGAAAGAATGGAGCTTTGTGGAGCCAGAGTTTCAGCAGGAATATTAGAAATGGCCGGTATTGATATCGCTGCTCTTTCAACTTGAGCCATTAGTCAGATCTGGAGTCTTGCCAACAGTGTCCCTCAGGAGGGGAAGCAGGCGATGGAGTCAGGAAAATCTTCACACAGCTTGTCCCTGGGAGCAGGAGGAATGGCACGAGAGCAGGCGGTGACTTTACTGGAGAGCCAAAGCCTTTCCCAGTCACCTCAGCAACAAAAATCCTCTTTTGGCTTTCACTGTGAGTACGCCACAAGCATCACCATCAGCTTTTCTGCCACCTCTTCAGTGCATCTGAAACCTGTTCCTCAAACAATCACTCAGCTGCACCCCAGGCAACTCCCATCCCTCAAGTTTGCCTTGAGATCCTAGGGCAAAACTGCTTGGGTTTTCGGTCAGAAATCTTACTCTTTCAGCCATCCATTCCTTGAGGGATCGCAGTGGCTTCCTACTTTCACATGGAGCGAGGAAGGGGAAGAGGGAATCACACTCATGGGCTCCCGCAGGCTTCACCCACCACAGCTGAGCCGTGCACACAGCACTGATTAACAAGCTCAGGCGATGGCTGCCAGCAGTAGTGGAGGGTTGCTAAAAATGCCCAGAGCATTTGTTGAATTATGGAGGCAGAAGCAAGGATTGCTTGGTGCCCCTCTGCCAAGCCTCTCTCTGCTCGTGTCCCCAGAGGTGAGCCGTGCACGCATGGGCATCTCCACATGGAAGACGCCTGTCGTGTGGGACAGATCCTGTGACAGGATCCACCCTGGGCAGAAGGATGTTACTCTGTGTGCTCTTGCTGTCACTCTGGGACACGTGCTGTTTGGGAAACGTAGAACCATAGAAGAGTTTGGGTTGGAAGGGACCTTTAAAGGTCATCTAGTCCAACCCCCTCGCAAGAAGCAGGGACATATCCAACTTGTCCCCTCTTGCCGGGAGTTGTCCTGAAAGAGGGGGAAAGCATGGGCACTACGGTGGGTTTGGCAGGGGGGGGGCACTGC
>WHYT01017785.1:314124-330556 GCA_009806455.1 Tetrax tetrax | reverse complement strand
GGGAAAGGGGAAGGGGAAGGGGAAGGGGAAGGGCCCTTCCCGCCATCGCCGTCCGCCCGCCGCCAGCGCGGGGCAACAGCGCCGCCCCGCGGCCATCGCCCGCACAGCGGCGGCAGGGATGGCGGGAAGGAGGGAGCTGCGGGGGCCTGGGGTACGGCCCGCTCCTCCCAAAGCCTCCCCCGCTCAGCCTTTGCGGGGATGGCGGCGGGCGCTGCGGCAGGGAAGGGAGAGGGAAACCCGGCCGAGAGCCCACGGCTCGATGCGGGAGAAACCCTCGGGGAGCTGAGGTGGGGGGGCGCTGCGCTGCCTTCCCGCCCCGCTCTCTGCTCCTGGCAGGCTTTGCATCCCCGCTTTCCCTCGCTTCTTTGCTGGTTGTGGAAACTGCAAAGGTCGGGTCTGTCGAGGGGCCACAGCTCTGACTGCCGCTGAGCTGCTGCTGTCTCCGGTTTTACAGTAAATCACACACAGCAAGTAGCAAGCGGGGCCGAACTGGCCTTCTAACTCACTGTCTGTTGAAAACGGGTCTCTGAATGACCCCTTACTGCAAGGGGCAGTCCTTTGCCTAACTTTAATGACGGTAGTTTTGTAATCCCACTTGTTTCATTGCAAATTACAGCTGAAAGGCTCTTTCCTGGAAAGAGATTCCTTTCTGCAGAGGAAATTTGGTTTCTGCAAGCTTTCTGTGGGCAGTTGCTTGGCCCATCCTCAAAGTGAACTTCTGCAGCGTGGCATGATGTGGTGCTGTGCCGGTGGCCATGAACTGTGCATTTTAGTTCACTGGCCCTGAAACAGATTATAGATTGCCTTTCATACATATAACCACTTGAATCAAGACTCACGCTGTGTCCCACCACTTGCGCTAAGTGACTCCTACTTGCAAGGATTTATTTTTTTTTCCTCACTGATAAGCTAGCGTAGATAAAGTATCCCATACAGAAACACTGCTAGTACATCACATGCACTCTGGTTTCTGTCTTTGTGAAATTTGCCAGACAGAAGGCAATCATGTACACGTACACCCCACTCAGGTATAACACATTGCACATAGGAAGGCAAGTCTCCCCACCACAACCCCTAGAAGCCCATGCCCTGTGTCTGCTCATGTCAGCATCCAACCCAGCTCAGCACAGAATCATAGAATCTTAAGGTTGGAAGAGACCTCCAAGATCATCAAGTCCAACCATCAACCTAACACCACCATGCCTCCTAAACCATGTCCTGAAGTTCCACATCTACACATTCTTTGAACACTTCCAGGGATGGTGACTCCACCACTTCCTTCGGCAAGGAAGTGCCTGACCACTCTTTCAGTAAAGAAGTTTTAGATATTAGTTTCCTAATATCCAACCTAAACCTCCCCTACATGGTACCTACTTCCACCCTCCTCCTGCCATCAGCAGATAACCAGATACTCCTCACCTTTCTAGTTCCTTGGCACCCTATTCCCTTCACCCAGCAGCCCAGGTCAGCACCAGAGGGCTCCTTAACTCTGCAATGACCTCTTGAATTGTCTTTTGTCTCCCACAACTAATTGCCCTGCTTCTCACCTGCTGAGATCAGCTGCTTTCGTTTTGAAAAAAAAAAAAAAAAGAATAAAAAATGAACTCTGGGAATAATAAAGAGTTCAAAAAGCTTTCAAGTTCAAAAATAAATAAATAAAGGGAAGGAGGGAGGGAGAATTGCATGCTTCTTTTGATTAATTCCCTTTCTTCCCACCCCCAAAGACCATGCGGTAAATAAAATGAAGTAGAGTCCTGACAGACACAAACCTTGACTGTCTGTTTATAGACGGCGTGAGTGCCAATATTCCAGCGGGACTGTGCAAAAACGAATCTGTCAGTGAATCAGAGCACATGTTACAGAGTGTGAAGGTACATGCTTCACATTAAAAACAAATCCTTCAGAATGTGCAGAATACCCTAAATCTACATCTGCCATACTAGTTATTTCTATTACGTTCTTAAAATTCATCCCGAATTTTTATTTTCCACATCTTGGAAGTGTTAGATCTGCAAAACAGTATTATAACTGCAGCTGTCGTGAAGTTCAACTCTGAATAACTATGTAGCCGAATGTTGGCCGGAATTCTGATTTTTTACATCTGAATATTTTTCCAACTATCTTTTGAAAGCTGCTCAGTTTGAGAAAATCATCACTTCTGCCCACCAGTACTGTGATACCTACCACATTTCAGGGAGATCAGAAGGTGCCATTTTTTCAGACCTGACTCTTCCTAGCTCCATTGTCATCTTTTCCTTCAGCACCAACCCCCTGTGCTGCTGCTTCTACACCACCATTATTTTGGCCCAACGAGCCACATTCAATGCCATCTACGCCACCTCCGCCACGGTCATTAGAATGCATTTCAAGCAGCAGAAAGAAGCCTAACATTGCTAGGCCAATGACTAAATTATTTTTTTATATCCTTTGTCACCACTACCACCTACTGACAAAGGAAGCAGACTCGAGAAGCATTTACGCTCTACAGCAATTTACAGTGTAAATTTTGAGTGAGGTCTTTGATCACACCACAATGCAGTCATCTGCATTACCGGGCAAACACAACACAAGAGAAATGTGTCCAATTATGTGATATGGTTTAGCATCAGCTAATGACCCTATGGACTGATTTTTTCATAATGAGTTACAGTTATATTATATACAGTCACTTGCACTGGACTGCAGTTTGATTTTCAAAGTGCTATTTTTCAGACGTGAGATTTTTTTATAAAAAGCTTTCCTCACAACAAAAGCCACACATTTTCTATCATCCTAATAGGACAGTGTTGCAAGTTTGTATCTACAATCCAAATTAAAACATTTTCTTTTTTTTTTTATCTGTACAAACACGAATGCAGATTGGAGCACAGCAAAAACCAAACCCTTTTGCTGGTCAGAGCTACAGAAGAAGCCAGTTTTGTTCCCTTTGATCCCATTTTTACTTGGAGGAGAAGACGAGTGAGCATTTCTTCTGTGCTTCTACGCATCAACAGAACTGGAAGCTTTCTCTTTCCTCTGGTTGGACTTTGCCAACTGAAGTAGAACAAAATATTTTAGCTTAGCACTCCTGTTTTAGCTCAGCAATCCTAACTCACAGCTTTTCCTACAGGACTTTGTCTGAAAAATCTGTTTCCTCAGGAAACAGTTCAACCCTTTCCCACCCTCCAGCTGGAGCTAACAGAACCAGCCAAAGGCATCAGAGTAACTTCACCAGGTTTGAGCTGTCTCTGCAGAATGTTCAAAATCCTGACATGACATAAGGCCTAAAAAAAAAAAAAAAACCGGGAAAAAAAAAAGGAAGTGCTGGAAAATGCTCTTTTCCCTGACTTCTCAAAATTTAGGTCCTTATATTATGGCATTTCTTCCTCAGGTGTATGTCACAAGCAGACAGACCTCCCTGGCCCCTACAGTTCCCCAGAGCTCAGACCAGAGGGGACCATCCCCTCATCCTCAGGCCCACGGCGGGTCACTGTTCCCTCACAATTATGCTGCCACTTCGTTTCTTTCCAGACATTTAGTGATCCATACATTGGCCAAGCAGCCTGTTTCCAGGCAAAGCCTTGCTTTCCTTTGTGCTCCAGTATCACCAGGAAAGCACACATGGATTGCTCTTATGTGCTTTCTCCTGCTACAGCAGCCGGGGAAGAAAGACTCCCTGCAACACCTATCGATGGTGTTAGCATACTGTTGGCATCTCAAAGCCTGCTGATGCTTTGGGGACAGCCATTAGCAGTTCTCTCCCACCGACACACCAGGGACTTGAAGGAAAGCCACATAGTTCATGCTGAAAAGTTGCATTCCCTGCATTAAGGCATTATCTGCAGACACAGTAATAGTGTTAGATTTATATTACAAGTGTATAAACTTCTCTGTACTGCCTAGGTCGCATAAAGTTAGGTTTACTCCGGCATTCAAACCAGTGTTTTTCAGATTAACAGACATCTTCCACAAAGCAGCTTCACCTCAGTGAGAAAGATCTTGCAGAATCATTACGAATGCTGGGAGAGTGTTTCCTGCCCCGGGCGCACACAGGAGACATACCTAACTCACGGGCTGCTGAAGGACAGGAGCAGAGGTTTTTGTTTGCTCTCAAACTCACCCATCAAGGAAATACAGAGGTAACAGTGCTGTCAGAGATGCATCACCAACCCTGAGAAAAAGGTCAGGCAAGGACTTGTGTGAATAACTCTCCAAGGATAGTAGGAAATTAGAAAAAGAAAGTGACCTGATCAATGTGAAATGTTATTTCACTTGAGAAGGAAAAGGGTCACTGCTGTCTGTACATTAAATAGGAGAACAAATGCATTCAGACACAATGTTTAACTTAACAACCAAGACAGCAAGCACCAGCACTACTGCAAGAGACAACTTCCCCTTCTACTCACCTTAGGTTTTGTGATACACCTCTGGATTTAAATCAAAAAGAAGAAAAAAGCCCCAAAACAAAACAAAACTCTAGCAAGCTTGCAATATTCCATCTGGCACTGTTCCTTGAGGACATAGCCTGGTGTGCATTTGGCAGCTGGGATGCTCCACAGAGCACCAATGCTAGAGGACAGCAGAGGGGGTAATATGGTCAATAAGAAAACCAGAGTGCAGGCCACACATAGAGCCAAAGAAAAGAGTGAATGCAAGAAAAAGAGAATTTGAAATTAAAACATACTAAATACCATACATTCATGAGCACAAAGTTCATCTGATAAATTCTGCCCACAGAGATCAAACTATGCCATGAAAAAGTAGTTACAAATAGAAATCCAGTATAGCAGCCCTTCACTTTTGGCCTGGGATCTGAAGCTGTACTTTTCTGGCCCAATTTTACTGAATTTACAGTTCAAAAACTGTAATACTACAAAAAGCTTATCTCTACAGACAGTAGTACACACAGTACTCACTTTTGTACCTGGCGAGTCTACCTAACCTAGTTAGGATTTGCCAGAATAAAAATAGACATTGAAGATTTGAAGTGCGACAGGTGACTCAAGCAACCACCGTCTCCCACACTAAAGAATACTCCCCTTAGGTGACAGATTGTTTTTTCAAATGGATCCAGGACAGAAATGCAAGCCACTTTCCTACTGGAGTGAAGTACGGTCCATAGTTCAACAGGGGACTCTCCATGTTAATGATGCTGCACTAAGCACCCTGCGTGTGGTGGGAGGAAGCACAGAGCCATCTTCCCTCTTGAAGGAACAGAAAATCAGCTCAGAGAAGCAGAAACTTTCTGTAAACAATCACTGGGACTTGGAAAAGGGGAGCAGCCTTCCAGGACTACCATTTTCCTTTTGCATACTGAAAACATTAGGGATTTGTCAACATGGAGTGTATTACTAGCTTGTGGGGACAGTGGGAGCAGAAGGAATGTGTAAGTGAAGCAAAGAGCTCAGAATTTCAAGGTGAAAGGGTTCATCTGTCCTGCTTTTGCAGCTAAATCTTTCTCTTGTGTTGGGAATTAAAAAAAAAAAAAAACAAAAAAAACAATATAGTAAGGGAAACAACCTGGAAATGTATCCAGTATGCAAGTTAAACTGGTGAGAGCTAGAAGATAATGGAAGTAGAAGTAATTTTCTTTTAAGTCTATTCCCTATTTTTTAATGCTTTAGTAACTGTAAGCAGATAGGAAAGTACAAGCTGTCTAATTCTCTCCTGCCCTCCACAGGGTGCCTGAGGCCAACGGAAGCACAGGCTGGGATATAACGTGTGCTTTCCGATATAAAGCCCAGACTTAGGGCACTCTGCATACAAGTGAATTGGACACACGTCACTGTCCCAAAACACTGCCTAGGTAAAGGCACCACCTCCATGCCATTGCAGCATGGCATAGCTACTAATTAAACTTGCAAATGTATAGAATGCTTCTGCCTTCCAGGACATGAGAAATCACAGCTTATTTCTTTGTGCAGAAGGAACCAGTACATTACAAGCAAGCCGTAGGAGGCTTTTGCTTAGCAACTTTCTACGTGTGGAGTCACGCATCCAAGAAACATGTTTCAGGATAACCGGACACTTTTACCTCTGCCCGGGGCTGTTGGAGGACAGGGTCCGTGGTCTTTTTAAAAGAGCTGCAGAACTGTCTCTTGTGCCACAGGACCACCAAAAGGATTCATCTACAGACCAGTTTCTGCCTGCAGAGCCCTTGATTACTTGGAGCCCACAGCCAGATATTTTCCATAACAGGGTTTAAAAAAATTATATACATCATACTTAGCAGTGTCAGCTGGCTGCCAAAGTTTGTCAGCTATAGCTTGTGAGCATCCAAGTTTCTTTAGGCTTGAATCAAAATCTGTTCTCTATGTAAAAACACTAGGGCAAACAAGGTGTTGGCACTCCCAGTGCAAAATTGCTTATGGTTGGTTTTCCCTGATGCAAAACTCTCTAACGGTGTTGTAGTTAGAATGTTTTAACAGAATATTTTTATGATCTGATTGTTTTATTGGCACCACTCACTATAGCAGTTACACCGCTTATGCGTACAGGTCCGTGTTTGCCAGCCAGCTGTAAATGGTTGGTACGCTGGGCTGAAGCAAGTGCCGTCTTGTCAGCCACTTTCTCACTTGTGCTGCGGTGAACTCACGAGCTGGGCGTGCTGGGCATCTTGGCCTCAGCCTATAAAACCTGACAGATTCATAAGAAAATCACAGTTCGGGCCAATAATATAGAAGACCAACTAGCACTGAAATTCAGCTCAGCTGGGAAGAATCTGCGCCCCTATTCCTCTGAAAGCCCTTGTCCTCACTATTAATCCTTTGTTAACATAAAGGTAAATTGAATATTCTTGTCTGCCCCTGGCAGAGTCCTTTCCCTTTATGTCTGGGGAAAGCAGATGCTGAAGACAGCTGGAAATAAACTTTTATGATTATTACAATAGTTGCAAAGTCATACACCCCACCATAGCACTCAGTCAGATATCTGCCAGTTTCTGTCATGGGCTCAGCAGCACCAACACCAGTTTTAATGTAGAAACAGGTCCACAGGCAGCCAGGGAAACCCACGGCACCCAACGCGTGCCACGGATGAAATTGAAAATTGAATTGGAAATTGAAAACATTGAGATCCTTTTAGTACCATAACAACTATTTCTAACAGCAGTGTTTGCATCTCATAAGCTGAAGTTTCTAATTTCAGAAAAAAAAAAAAATGGCTATTCATCTGAGCATTTCAGATGCACATCAGCTGGCAAGTAATTGAAAACAAAGTGTTTTTCTGTAATAAACCTCCATAATGAAAATACCAGAGTGAAATCCTAAAGTTCAACTCAATACATCATGCTAATCTTCAGAATGGGATTTTCTCACCACTAATCTTGTTAGAACTAGAGCGCTGTGCAAATATATCTAAACCCGTAATTACTGAAGAGATATTAAAAGGATCGATTTATTTCAATAAAAAACACAAACTTTGAGAAGAATTCATTAATACTCAAAATCTAGCCACGCAATAAATAATACTAATGAACTGAGAAAAGGAAATAGATGAACAAGCACTGACACGACGTCTTATGCTTATTGCTGTTAGAGAGAAACTGACAATTACTCCATTTGAAATGTAATTCTAGGAAGGGGAATGCTAGAAAGCGAGAGAAAGACTCGTTAAAAATATGTATGTACATATATACATACACACATTAAAAAACCTATGATGATGAAAACTAATTTAATTTAGTCCTAGGGAGGCTGTAATACCATTTTCAACACCCTTAAGCTGTGTTTACATTAGCAAACAGTGCTGTGCAACAGGAGCATGAAACAGCTGTTGCTGAGATGCTGCCAGCACACAAACTGTATCTATTGCAGAGGTGTTAGTGCCAGCTAGCTCCAGGCTGGTCCTGTGCACTGACTGCCTTGCAGTGAGCAGAGTACCTTAGGTGCAGGCCTGGAGGATCTCTGTAGTTTGGTTTTGTCCCAAGGGAACTTAGAGTGGGTACTCCAAGGGTGCTCCGTAATGTGAATCAAAACACAACTGTGGGCGTGGCAGCAAACATGAGCCCCCTGACTGGTACTAAAATGCTTCCTTCAGTGGAAGCACTCAGAATGCTGTAGATGGTTCACTCCAGGACAAACACAGCTATACACAGCAGAAATCTAAGTGCAACACTCACCCACGTTGCCTAGATGATCCAATGACAATGAGGGGTACCTAAACCAGCCATTTATGTACCAGTGGGCTGTGATAGCTATCAAGACAGAATGCAAAAACATGTTTTCCCATATGCTTGCAAGCTTCTGCACTTTGCTAAGAGGAAAACAAATCAAACACTAGGTTTGGAATTTTAGAATTATAATATGGCTACTCAAACAGTTAGCCAGGCTGAGTCTGCTCTTCCAGTGCAGACTGAGACAAATTCCACCACTGCCTGCATGTTCACTGCTCCTTAATTTCACAGGCATTTCACTAAAGGGAATTCCTGGTGCCTCAGTCATGATACAAACAGCAGATTCATGTCATGATGGGATCTGCACTGGCCACAGGATTGTGCTTTTTCACGAGAAATTAAAGCTTTATATATTATGAGAGAAGACCTGGTCACACCCTATTATCTTTGAGGAGTAACTTGAGAGAGAAGCAGCAGCTGGAAATGCCAACATGCAAAAGACAGCCGTCATAAATACGCCAATTATCTATTATTATTTTTACCACAGGTGCTGCTTCCCCCCCCTCCGACCACCGTTTGTCTGTGTTGTTGAAAGGATGTAAAGTACCTAGGTCTCCTCAAAACCATGGCAAAAGTGTAGAAGATACATTACAAGAAAAAGAAAAATACAAAGATTGAAAACTCTTCCCTGACACTTAATTGGGGGGGGGGGGGGGGGGGGGGGGAAGCATCACCTCATTGTTTTCTACCTGCCACCTGCAAGTTTTACTCAATTCCGCAATTCTTACAGCACAGGAGGTGAGGAGTTACTGTTCCTCGCTGCCACCTCTCCTGGAGGAGGAGCCCTGGTCCATTCACTCATTCCTTCTCTCCTGCCCATTATTAGGGACAGTAACTACTCTTTTTCTTCTTTTTCAGTTCTCAGACACAAGCCACCAGGCTTGTGGCAGACCTCAGCAGCTCAGGAGGGAGAAAGCTCCCAGATAAAAGAGGAGCCTCTCTTTTGTTTTGTTAAATCACAGTCAAGTCATTAAAAATCACCATTTCCTTTGTCTCAATAGGCTCATGTGGGAAAATGCTGGCAAGGCCCCAAAACCTTATCTAGATGAGAAGCTTTGGCTTTTACTGGTTTTAAAATTAGTGATTTACTGCGGGAAATACACCATGATGTTATTCCCCTTGTAAATATGCTCTCAGAGTGCAGAGAAGAGACAGGTGTGCACAAATTATAGGTCCCTTGCTCCTTCCAGCAGATGCCTGCCTCTTCCAGAGCAAGGGGCCAACCAGACCAATGAGCTGACTGGAGAAGCCGTTCCTCCTCTCCTTTCTAACTGCATAAACCTGCCTGGCAAGCTGCACAACTACCTATACGGAAAACAGCTACAGCTGCTGTAACAGCTAATGACTGTCACTGGCTTTTTGGATGCTGTTTACTGCAATTTTACAACTGAAGCCAGTACAGCTCGAACCACTGCCTCTCCGCACAAATAAGACTATCACAAAAATCTCTGCTTTGTTCTAATCCTCCTCTCTAAAGAGCTCCTGTAAGGGCAATTACTACTGGCAACAAGCCCAATAAATTTTGTATTTTTGTTCTTTCCCCAAGGCTGTCAAAGCAAGATAGGAAGTTTTACTACTCATTCTCCTGTATGCAAAATGTCACGGGCTGGGCACGACTAGCTTCTCTGCTCAAATATAATTCCTAATCTGTTTAATTTGGCTGTTTCCTTGGCATTTTCAATAACGACTGGGGAACCTGGGAAGAAAACAAACAAACAAAAACCCCACAACAACAACAAAAAAAACCCCCCACAACACTGTGCTGCCTTCAGGATTCCAGCCACTCAAGTTAGGCATGGGCGGGGGGTGCACGAAACAAAACAAACAAACCAATAAGGAAGCAGATACCAAGATACCAAAAGAAATTCATTTGTTAACAAGTCAGCTGAAATTTTATTGCCAGGAAGCCACCTTATCACCACTGTGTTTCCCTCTACAACCCTAGAACAACAGGTTTCCTGAATAGGTTGACATCACCTATGGGCTGAAATCTTTAAAACAGCCTTCAGATCCTTATGAAGGGCTGCCGGATTGCCTTCAAGCCTTCCTTTTGATGGAGGCACGGGAGCCACCGGCAATGTCAGGCCATTTCATTGCCAGCAAAGAGATAAAGCAGACGCCTCCTCCTCCCCTGTCTCCAGAGCAAGCCTCCCGGGCAGCAACGCCCGGTTTAGTGGAGTGTGCGACTACAGGCAAGCGATGAATCTGCCACCAGATGTCACCCAAAGGCCACTACGCCTGCTGAGACCAAACCCAGCCCCTGCACTTCCCGCAGGCAGGGCAGGGGTGATTACAGCACTCTTATCAGCCCTACGGTTAGACGAGGCCCTTCCTTTCTACTACTAACAAACGAAAATGAGTTTAAAAAGGGGGATTCCTTGCAATCGACTGGCATCACTGCGCATTCCAGGTTTACTTACATGGCCTACAGGCGGATTAACCCTTCCAGAGAAGGGCTTAACTTCACACTTGTCACAAACTGAAACTCAAAATCTCAGATCACGGATTTAACACCGCTGGAAATGTTTTCAGTAGACACAAAATTCTGCTTTTTAATGTCTTCCCCTCCTCGATTAACACGGCACTCCAACAAGCACTGCTGTGATCACAGCTACTCGCTGCCAGCTGCTTGTCCTCCAACCTTCCAGCACATGGGCCCACCTAAATTGTCTTACCTACCCATCTTTTATCAGTCTTTACTGATGGGCAGGCTAAATGAGCTTCTCTCTTTCCTGTCTCTGGCTACTGGATGTCCCTGCTAGTACTAGTGTTTGAATTGCCAACCACACCATGAGTATGTCAGCACTGTGCAGAAAGTAGGAGAGCCCTATGGTCTGTGTCAGTGAATGTCAGATTCTAAACCAGAGCCTGAGGGTTGAAGAGATTTAGAAGAATAAAGGACTAATTAGAATAATAAAAATATTAAATAATAAAACAAGTAGTTTTATAACAAAGCAGTAATTTTTATATAGCCTAGTAGGAACCCTGCATAACAACTTAGTTCTCGTGTGAAAATATAAACTACTAACCTTGAGAGAAAGAACAGCAGAGTCAAAAACTTAACATAATAAGATACTTTCAGGATGCTCTAGCAGGGGCTAAGATAAGTCAGATGGGAACATCCTGAGCAAGTACAGACACACCGGCTGAAACCAAGATAAGGGGGCTTAAGAAGTTTAGAAGCAACTGATAGGGTGGAATAACCAAGGAAATTGGGAACCAACAAAGACAAGTCAGCAAGAAACCACCCTGGCAGCAAGAACAAAGCAGGACAAAGGTCTGAATTCACGCAGCAGACACAGGGATAAGGAGGAGAGAACGACCACCAGAGAGACTGTGACTCCTGAGCACAGGCACGAGATGGACGCAGAGACCGGGGAATAACCTGTCGTGGGAGGAAACTTATGATAATGATTTCTTGTAAAACTAATGAATATATAACCAAGTCCTTGGGAATTCTATGAACATGCATGTCTGTGATGCATAAATACTGTACCTGTTGCTTAACATGTTGCACGCGTTTGGAGAAGCGACCCCCCATGTGCCCGGTGCTGTAATAAAGAATATCTGCTTAATAGTTACCTGGACTATTGAGTTACTTTTATCACAGCTTTTTTGGCTTCAGGGTTTATAATGAAATACATCTAGAAAAATAGTTGTTGACACCAGTTCTTGTTAATTCCAGGCTGTGGGAGAAACAGTACATTTGATTTAGGGTTTCTACTTTATTTCCTGAGAAAATGAAACTTTCAATCTGCAGTAAGTCTTTGAAAATAAAATCCTTTGAACACTGAAGTACATTGCACAAATTAAAGGCCAAATCTTAAGATTTTTGCTCTCTTTACTGTAGGTTTATATTTCTCTTTTTACAGAACTTGATCATCTTGCAGAATTTACCCTTCTCAAACTCTTAGGGGGAAAAGAACAAGCTATCAAGACAGATAAGGGATTGCAAGACACAACAAGCAATGCAAAAAGACACAGAAGTGTCTCGTGACAAGGGAACATGGGATACTTCCTGCCATAATAAAAACAATTAGAACAGGAAAAAAAAATAAAAGCAGAACAATAAAGAAATGCTATAGTTCATCACCTGGAATGCCTTATTTAGCTGCTTATGTGATCCATGGTCTTGGAAGTGCCTCAACACCGAATTTCTAATGTGAGCATGCATTAGAGAAAACGACTAACAAGAATGTGGCACTGATTATCCATCTTTAGATTTCATTCTAATAAGCATCTGTGACTCTTTGAAACCAATTTGTCAAAAGTATGTGACATTTGTCCCAAATAACTGGGAATTAAAGAAAAAAACAGCATTTCAAGCAAACATTCTTCTCTTCCAGTTCTTCATACGTAACAGTTAAATCTGTCGAGTTCACTTGGTCACTTGATCACTTTGAAGAGATCAAGACATCAGTCAGAAGCTAAAAAAAAAAAATATTGCAGCAAGTGATGTGCTTGAAGACTGATACAAGAAAACACTGCCATTCCTAGTAATGTCATGCTGGCAAAGTAGCTGCATTTGCACATTTTAGGTAATATTAGATCTTCACATTTAATAAAATATGCCAAGATGTTAAAGATACAGTACTCAGCAATGATACAGTCTTGCTGCTGCAATCATCTTTCACATTTTCTAACACCAGAATTTCTTCTGCCACCAGTTACTGCATGGCATCACTCCACAGGTTGAGCTCACTCTACACATTCCATCACCATCTCTAGATCTGTAGCTCTCTTTAAACAATTATATGATTCATACTAAATCATTTTGCAACTAGTGGCCACAAAAAGCATTTGACTTATGCAAATCATTTCAACTGACAAAAAAAAAAAAAAAAGTAAAATTTTACAAATTAAGTTAAATTATTTGAAAAGCATAAAACCGATGCCTACAAGGTGTACTCCATTAAGAGTTTCCTACAGCCTGTTCTGAAAAAACACAGACCAAGTGTCTGTTCCAGCAGCCGAGCAGAAGATGCATTAGCACAGCTGATTGTCCTGCAGACATCCATCTGCCTGCCCCCTCACCTCCTATGGCAGGCTTTACTTCTGATCCACAAAGCCAGTATGACCCTTAGCTCAAAGAAGTGTCCTTAGCACTTAGTGTGCAACATATGGTTAGCTTCCCGTTTCAAAACAACAACTGTAATTAGGAGATCTACAGAATTAAGAGCCTGCACCTTCCTATAGTGCTTAGCAGGGAAACTTTGTTATTTCTATCCTGCCTAATTTCTGCTCCTGTATGTGCAGCGGACTGTAGGTACTCTGCAGCCAGTGAGAGACATGCAAAGATTTCAGGTGAGAAAACTATCACAATTGCAAACAAATTGTTTTCCTCAATCCAATGGTTTATCAGCTGAGCTACTTCTGCAGCCACCACTGGAATATGTTACGATAAGTTTGTGAACTAATAAACTAGAGCTAATCTGAGATGTGTCTTTCCATCAGCAACGAAAAATTCACACCTTTTGAAATAGAACCTGAAATAAGCATTGGAGTGTCTAAGTTCAGGGAACTGGATGTAGGAAACAGAGTCAAACTGACAGCTTGGTTAACAGTACATGCATTATGAAACATTAAGAAAAAGAGACACTGAAGTCTGCAAAGGCAATGTTCATCCACCTTGGCAATTTATGAGGGGGGGGAAAAATGCAACCTAACAAGTATTTTGATGAAGTCATCAACCTTAAGATTTCCTCCTCAGATTATAAGCAAGCAGGACATACAGCTTTTACAAATTCCTAAACACACTTAAAAAATTAATTTCATGGAGGGAGCATCCAAGGAAAACACATTTCTTTTATTACAATTACAAGCTTGATAAAAATTGAGCATTGCTGGGTATTTAGACCACAGGCACAAATCAAAACCCATTTAACACTTTGTGTCAGGTCTCCTTGTGGTTACTTTTCCTCTTCTGCATAATGAGAGTAAGCACAGCCAAAGCAATACAGCGTAACCTGCAGTAAGGTAGCTGGCTTGCCTGATCACAGAGCTTCTGGTCATATATTGCTTTAAGACATTCATCTTCCTACTTCAGAGACAAAAAAAAAATTAAATCTATCTGGTGTGGCCGATTAGAACAGTGGGTCACGATTTCCATCGTTTAACGTTTACAGAATTCAGCAGGTTCCGCCTGCTTTGTTGTGAGTCAGCACGTTGCTTACTATCAAATTACTTTCCAGAGACATCTAGAAAATACAAATCTAGCATTTCAGCTTAAGTAGCAGTGATATACATAAGAAATTGTTATTCAAAGCTCAAGATAAATATTTTCAGTAAATAGTGCTACAAAGGAATATTGATGAAAACAATTTCAAAGAAGTTCCATCTAATTCTTCTGAATCTCCTAAATGCAACTAAACTGGCCATTGTTTCCAAAAGTAAACCAACTAGAAGCTACTTCAGCTCTGAAGAGGAGCATCTAGAGGGAGTGACGAAATTGCTTCCATAAATATTTCAAGTAAAGTTTTTTGGCTATACTCCATTTAAACAAGTCCTAACTTTTCCCTTAAAGTCAATGTTAATCTAAAAGCACCTTCTCAAATTTACCCTGCAGTTAGTGTTTCTCTACTCTTAAAAAAAAAAAAAAATTCTGAATGTGACAATAATTTGAAAATTGAATTCTGAACTCCAGTAAGGATACATACTATAAACAATAATCAGAACACCAGAAAAATACCTGTGACATCTTGTGGTGTAGTACTACAAACAGGACTCACAAGTCTCACCTGGCACAAAGCAAGCACACTTACACATAGATGAAATGTCAAAGAGCAGAGGCATCACCACCTCTTTGCCTCCCCAACAACTGACTGCAAACAGGCAGCAGGTTTCAGAACACAGTTCTGCCTCCCTGCAAGATGGAGAGCCTGAAGAACCATTATAAAACTGGAATTCTTTTTTTCCAAGTGGAAATAAAACGCATTTAGAAGGGATGAGTATGCTTCTGAAAAAGGGAATGCCTGCCTGGGAGAAGAAGAGGAAGGTGTCTCACAGGATAAAAAGCCGTACCACTTTACTGCAAAACCACAGTTATTCAGCATCAGCTGGCTGTCAGTGCCTACCACCTATTCAGGGGGCGACACTGTACAGAGCAGACACTGTACCATTTCCTGCATTTTGCAGCGGCAGCCTAGGATGACTGCTGCTTATCAACAGCCATCAACTCCTGATACCAGCTGCTCCCTGGTAACTACAGTTTGAAGTAACCCCTAAGCACACACTGAAATTAGCTGCTGCAAAAATCAGTTATCATTCCGCAGTTAATGAGCACAGACTAATGTGTGCAGATTCTTAACAGTCCGATCAACAATGCAAGAGCAGCAACTGCACCAACATCAGATGCTGTATGATTTACTGATGGTAAATCATCACCTACGCCACTCTGCAACAAAACAGGGATTTACACAGAGGTCACAAGGCTGTGACAATTTAACATGTTTTTGCATACTTTCTGTAGAAGAACTGAAGGAGTAAGAACAAGCTCATTAGGTACTAGCCTTAGCAAAAAGCTGATTTACCACAGCACTCCTTGCATTCAGTATTTTCAAGTTATGAAGCACAAACATTTTCAATGTAAGAATTAACCAAGACTGCTATTTGATCACTTGCTTAATCCCACCGAAATTCAGGTTGCCACCAAGAAAAGCAAATGCTCATCTCTGTTTCTCAAGCTGACACTAGCACTTGTGTGGCTGGCCTTCTTACAGAGCTGAGCAGCCTGAAGGGTTTCTGACAAGGAGTCAGTTTTCACTGGGATCAGTCCCCGTTCCCTCTCGTTCAAGGTCAGCACAAGCACGAACTCTGAATGCAACTCTGTAATGCAAATACAAGAAGGAAGCAAGGACTGGTACCTGACTGGAGGAAGCAGACCGCCCACACCACATCAGCTTAAAGGAGTAACGAAAACTACACCCCTTACTCATGTTCATATTTAACACACTCGCTAAAGGAATAGCTACACTGACAGTCAGAAAGTACAGTTCTGCCAACGACAAAATATTTATTGAATTACAGAGTGTCATACTGAATGTTGAAAAGGTACCAATCTAGGCTTTTAGGTAGGCTTTTGTCCTCCTCTGAAGAGGAATGCAGTTGTCAACACATACGAGGAAACTGCTTCTTCCAAATTTTAAATTCATATTGATTTTTATTTATTACACATCAGTAGCTGAAGAAGTCACAACTCAACTGTTTATTGGGAAAGAACATTCCAACACAGTATTTGAACTTTTGATCAGAAAAGATATTATTTCAGAAATTTTTAAAGAG